>CM039679.1:123189895-123667395 GCA_022537955.1 Schmidtea mediterranea
GTAAAAAGTTAAAGAAAAATTCTATATTTTTAAGAAAATATGTGCAAATAAATATCAAAACTAATTATGGCTCAAATGTGTGTGTTAAACCATCGATATGTTACAGTGTTTATGGAAAAACTTTAATGAAAATATGTGTTATTTTTCAACAATTTATGAAATATTTATTTTATGGCTAATAATGTGTATGTGTTAAATCATAAAAATAGTTCAATATTTATGTAAAGTTTGAGATTGTTAAGAAAATGTATATAATTTATGATACACACGTGTTTTTGATTGAAATATGTGTGTTTGTTTTACCGATATAAGAAAAACTATGGACAATTTTTAAGAAAATACACGTAATTTATGATTATCATGGGATTAGAATTTGATTAAAGTTGTGAGAAAGTTGTTAAATTTGAGATAAAACTGATTAATTTGTAAATAATGTTATTACTTTGAAGAAATTTTAAAATAAGACCTTCAGCAAATTGGTAAGAAAATAGTAGTTATTGAGTAATACTTATTAAAATTACCAAAGTTTTTGACAAGTCTTGATAGATCTTTAATAAAATTTGTTAGTACTTTGAATAAGAATTTAAAAAAAAAAAGTTTCAACACAGTAGCAAATCGTAAAGAAACAAGTACTTATCAGTTAATTAAATTAACTAAGTTGTAAAATAATTGAAAAAATTTGTTAGATTTTTTAAAATTTTAAGATTGTTAGGTAATTGTTCTAGGTACTTGTTGAATAAAAATTAATGTATTTTATCAACAGCTCATAGTTTTTAATCGTACAATTTCTCTTCATTCCTGGAAATAATCGTAAATATTTAAATTATTCAGAAAATTGTCAATAAAAAAACATAAATAATAGGTAACCAAATATTTTTAAATACTAGTCAATTTTAATTTTTAATTTAATTACAAATATAATAATAATAAAATAGTTACATGAATCAATCAATTTCTTAGAACTGAAATCTTATCGATATATTCTGATTAACCTTAAATCAATGAAAAAAGTAACAAGTATTTTATAAATTCAACCAACTCAATCCCCTTTAAAAAAAAATACTATAAATTCTACTCTCAACCAATCATTCCTCTTCAAATGTCATTTTTCACTCCATTATACCAACTATATTCATAATTTTTATAAAAGCCTATCAAGTAGATAATATTTACCTTTTGAATACCAATATTCATTCCAGTAAATTTCTTTAGAAATATTATAAATTACTTTCTTGACCAATCATTTTCCATCAAATAACAATATTTCCAGCCATATTCAATATTTTTCATAAAAAAAAAATCATAAAAATACCAATTTAGATAATATTTACCCTTTAAATAACAATATTTAACCAACCCAACCCCCTTAAAAATGACAACAAACTTGTTAATTGACTATTTCTCACTAAAGTAAATTCCACTCTAGACCAATCATTTCCCATCAAATAACACTTACCCCTACCCTACCAACTATATTCATTATTTTTTATAGAAATCACCCTTTAAATAACGATATTTAACCGACTCAGTACCTTAAATATATCAACAAATCTGTTCTTAATCGATTATTTCCCCTTAAAAGATTATAAATTTTGTTCTTAGCCAATTGTTTCTTACTAAAATAAAATTTACTCTCAACCAATCAATTCTCTTTAAATGACATTAATCCAAGCTATATTCATTATTTTCATAAAAAATCACCGACTTATATCGATATTCAACCGAATAAATTTCTTGAAATCCCCTTAAAATAGAATTCATCTCGTGACCAATCCTTTCCCCTTTAAAAGATCATAAATTTTCTTCTTAACAAATCATTTCTCTTTAAATGACAATATTTCCACTCTCTCAAAAGATTTACACACATATTGATATCTATCTGAACAAATCCCCCTAAAAATATTATAAATTCCTCCTCTATATTCTCCATTTAGAAAATATCTCAGTATTTGATGTATATTCGCCGAATTAGTATACGCGCACGGTTATTGTTTTTAATAACTATTCTTCCGCGCATAAGTATCCATCAAAAATATATATCCCTATTTAAATATAATTAACCGATGAAATCTACTTAATTGTTAATAATTTTTAATTTAATATAATAGTAATTAATACACTCTTAAAGTACAATTGATTTTCAGTAAATATTTTCATCTTTTATGCATATTTGTTGATCATTGAATAATTCAGACCATTTATTTCAAGTATTTCACAATATTTAATTGATATTTCATCTCATCATTGAGAAATTTTACCGACTAATTTATTATAAGCAATTCTCGATTCACTGAATATTTGTTAGCTTCAATTCATATTTTCTCACTTTAATGATTGCTTTAATGAATATTTTCTCTCTTCAATTAATGTTTTCCTTATTCAATGAATGTTTTTTCCTCTTCAACGAATATTTTTCTCTTCGATGTATATTTTCTCCATTCAAAGTATATTACCCTTGTAAGTTATTAAGATATCAATTGATATTTCATCTATTTAGTAGATATCTTTAGCTATCCCACTGTTTTCAGTAATTTCAACGATTTTAGTCACTTAATGTAATATCTTACCAATATTACTTCTTCACTGAAAATTTTCTTTATAGAATATAATCTTTACTAATTAAAATTCCATTTGTTGACTTGTTATTTTCAATGAAAATTTAACTAAATAAATTACATCTTTCAATAGATTAGGTTGTACTCGACAAAAATAAAATAATTTTAGGCTATGTAAATCAATTAGAGCTTTTAGGGAAATTTTATTATAATTTAAGTAATATCTAGTTTTACGAGGTATTTATTTTAGTAAATTTTAATCATCTTTGTGAATTTTATAGTTTTCTTTTGAATTTTAATGGATTTAAGGTTTGATTATGATTTTAATGAAATTATTGAAGAAATTAGGGTAAATCTATAATTTTAGAAACAATTAATTTCTTCCTAATTTATTAGATTAAACTTGATTTTAGGATTATTTTAAATAAAAAAAATAAATAAATAAATAAATAAATTTAGGATCAAAATGTTTATGAAACATCTATTTAAGATAATTATTTACCAATTAGAATCCAATTTGACTGATAGATTTTGAATAGTAAATGATATTTTAATTATAATTTTATGTTCTATTTAAATAGTTGATTAAATCAGTTAATTTTTAAAAATATTTTAGTGAAACCTAAAATTTTAATTGATTTTACAGTGTAAATAAAGGGGTCAATAATTACTTTCATTTTCAAATCTAATATTGATTTCATGGTTATCAATCACAAAAGTAGTATAATTTAGAGATTTTTAAGGGGATGCTCAGTGTGGTTATCAGTATAGTTATGAAAATCATTGATATATCTCTAATGGTTGACTGGTAATTTTTATTGAATTTATACTTGATTTACTGATTAATTTTAATGAGCAATATGATATATATTTTACAATAATTTAATTTATGTGGGAAACATAGACTTTATTCGATTTTAGTCATTTTTGATGAATTTTGTAATTGCTTGAAATTGTTGCCAGAACAAAATTGTGGTGATTTTCGATGGAAAATGATGATAACAATTTTGTAATACTTTAAAGAAAATTTATTTTTATTGGTAAAATTCAAATTTTTATGATAATTTTAAGGGAATTTGATTGGTTGAATACATATAGTAAATATGATTCGAATGATGAATTTTTAAGGAGTAGAGTCGGTTAAACATAGATTTCTAAAGAAATTTTACCTTGTAGGTTTTTAAAAAATATGTATATTATTGGTGCAGTTGGGGGGAAATGTTATTTCAATGGAAATGATTGGTTAAGAGTAAATTTTATGATATTTTAAGGAAATAATCGATTAAGAACAAGTTTGTTGATATTTTTAAGGGGTTAAGTTGGTTGAATATCTGTGTTCAAAGGTAAATATTTTCTAAATGGAGAATATAGAGGAGGAATTTATAATATTTTTAGGGGGATTTGTTCAGATAGATATCAATATGTGTGTAAATCTTTTGAGAGAGTGGAAATATTGTCATTTAAAGAGAAATGATTTGTTAAGAAGAAAATTTATGATCTTTTAAAGGGGAAAGGATTGGTCACGAGATGAATTCTATTTTAAGGGGATTTCAAGAAATTTATTCGGTTGAATATCGATATAAGTCGGTGATTTTTTATGAAAATAATGAATATAGCTTGGATTAATGTCATTTAAAGAGAATTGATTGGTTGAGAGTAAATTTTATTTTAGTAAGAAACAATTGGCTAAGAACAAAATTTATAATCTTTTAAGGGGAAATAATCGATTAAGAACAGATTTGTTGATATTTTTAAGGTACTGAGTCGGTTAAATATCGTTATTTAAAGGGTGATTTCTATAAAAAATAATGAATATAGTTGGTAGGGTAGGGGTAAGTGTTATTTGATGGGAAATGATTGGTCTAGAGTGGAATTTACTTTAGTGAGAAATAGTCAATTAACAAGTTTGTTGTCATTTTTAAGGGGGTTGGGTTGGTTAAATATTGTTATTTAAAGGGTAAATATTATCTAAATTGGTATTTTTATGATTTTTTTTTTATGAAAAATATTGAATATGGCTGGAAATATTGTTATTTGATGGAAAATGATTGGTCAAGAAAGTAATTTATAATATTTCTAAAGAAATTTACTGGAATGAATATTGGTATTCAAAAGGTAAATATTATCTACTTGATAGGCTTTTATAAAAATTATGAATATAGTTGGTATAATGGAGTGAAAAATGACATTTGAAGAGGAATGATTGGTTGAGAGTAGAATTTATAGTATTTTTTTTTAAAAGGGGATTGAGTTGGTTGAATTTATAAAATACTTGTTACTTTTTTCATTGATTTAAGGTTAATCAGAATATATCGATAAGATTTCAGTTCTAAGAAATTGATTGATTCATGTAACTATTTTATTATTATTATATTTGTAATTAAATTAAAAATTAAAATTGACTAGTATTTAAAAATATTTGGTTACCTATTATTTATGTTTTTTTATTGACAATTTTCTGAATAATTTAAATATTTACGATTATTTCCAGGAATGAAGAGAAATTGTACGATTAAAAACTATGAGCTGTTGATAAAATACATTAATTTTTATTCAACAAGTACCTAGAACAATTACCTAACAATCTTAAAATTTTAAAAAATCTAACAAATTTTTTCAATTATTTTACAACTTAGTTAATTTAATTAACTGATAAGTACTTGTTTCTTTACGATTTGCTACTGTGTTGAAACTTTTTTTTTTTAAATTCTTATTCAAAGTACTAACAAATTTTATTAAAGATCTATCAAGACTTGTCAAAAACTTTGGTAATTTTAATAAGTATTACTCAATAACTACTATTTTCTTACCAATTTGCTGAAGGTCTTATTTTAAAATTTCTTCAAAGTAATAACATTATTTACAAATTAATCAGTTTTATCTCAAATTTAACAACTTTCTCACAACTTTAATCAAATTCTAATCCCATGATAATCATAAATTACGTGTATTTTCTTAAAAATTGTCCATAGTTTTTCTTATATCGGTAAAACAAACACACATATTTCAATCAAAAAACACGTGTGTATCATAAATTATATACATTTTCTTAACAATCTCAAACTTTACATAAATATTGAACTATTTTTATGATTTAACACATACACATTATTAGCCATAAAATAAATATTTCATAAATTGTTGAAAAATAACACATATTTTCATTAAAGTTTTTCCATAAACACTGTAACATATCGATGGTTTAACACACACATTTGAGCCATAATTAGTTTTGATATTTATTTGCACATATTTTCTTAAAAATATAGAATTTTTCTTTAACTTTTTACAAACATTTATAATTATTCTATCCCTCTATACTATGAACCACAATTGAACAAACTTTTTCTATTCAATATTAATTTTATATACTTTGTTGAAAATTTATATAAAATAATAATGAAAATAATAATAATAAAAACTTGTAATATTATTAATAATAATAAAAATAACAATAATAATAATAAAAATAATAATAATAATAAAAATAATAATAATAATAATAAAATAAAAATTAAAAAACATTAAAACACTACTTATAAGATAATAATAATAATAATAATAATAATAATAATAATAATAATAATACTAAAAGAATAAAAATTAAAGAACATAAAAACACTACTTATAAAAAATAAGTAGTATATTAAAATTATAAATGTTTAAAAATACTATGACATTGACCTACTTTTAAATGACCTTGAAATAATATTATGACTCATCCAATAACCTTGAAAATAATAATAATAATAAATATTAAAACATTACTTATAAAAATAAGTAGTAAATTTATATTTAAAAATGACTAAAAATATTATGACTTTGAGAAAATTATAATAATAATAAAATTAAAATTAAAAAACATTTAAACATTACTTATAAAAATAAGTAGTAAATTTATATTTAAAAATGACTAAAAATATTATGACTTTGAGAAAATTATAATAATAATAAAATTAAAATTAAAAAACATTAAAACATTACTTATAAAAATAAGTAGTAAATTTATATAAAAATGTTTAAAAATACTAAGACCTTGTGAAATTTTAAATGACCTTGACATACTTTAAAATGACCTTGAAAAAAAAATTAAGACTCATCCAATGACCTTGACAATAATAATAATAAAAACAATAATAATATTTATAATAATAATAATATTAATAATAACAACAATATTAATAATAATATTAATAATAAAAATATTAATAATAATATTAATAATAATAAAATTTTTTCTCTATAATAGAAGTTTTATACATTAATAATAATAATAATATTATTAAAAATAATAATAATAATAATATTATAAAAAGTTTTCAAAGTATTAATAATAATAAAAATTTTAATAAATTTTATAAGTAATAAGTATATTAAAAATAATAATAATAATAAAATTAATAAAAATATTAATATTAATAATAATTAAAGTTTTTATAAGTATTAAAAAAAAATTTTTTTTTATAAGTAATAATAGAATAATAAAAAGTAATAATAATATTAATAATAATATTAATAATTATAATAAAAATAATAATAATAATAAAATAAATTTACAAAATATATACTACTTAAAAAAATAAGTAGTAAATTAAAATTTAAAAATGTTTAAAAATAATATGACCTCGAGAAATTTTGAATGACCTTGACCTACTTTTGAATGACCTTGAAAAATTATGATGAGTCATCCAATAACATTGACAATAATAATAATAATAATAATAATAATAATAATAATAATAATAATAATAATAATAATAATAATAATAATAACAACAACAATATTAATAATAATAATAAAAATATTAATAATAATAATAATAATAATAATAATACAAATAATAATAATAATAATAATAATAATAATAAAATAGAATAAAATTTACAAATTTATAAGTATAATAATAAAAATAATAAAAATAATAATAATATTAATAATAATAATAATAATATTAATAATAATAATAAAAATAAAAATAATGATAATAAAAATAATAATAACAATAATAATAATAATAATAATAAATAATATAAAAAAATAATAATAATAAAAATAATAAAATAATTATAAAAAACATTAATAAAAAAAGTAATAATAATCATAATAATAATAATAATATTAATAATAATAAAAATCATAATAATAATAATCATAATAATTATAATAACAACAGTAATAATAATAATAATAATAATAAATAAAAATTATAATAATAATAATAATAATAATAATAATCATAATAATAATAATAATAATAATAATAATAATAATAATAATAACAATAATAACAACAGTAATAATAATAATAATAATAATAATAAATAAAAATTATAATAATAATAATAATTATAATAATAATAATAATAATAATAATAATAATAATAATAATAATAATAATAATAACAATAATAATAATAATAATAATAATAATAATAATAATAATAACAATAATAATAATAATAATAATAATAACAATAACAATAACAATAATAATATTAATATAATTTAAAAAATAGTAAATAAATAATAAAATATTGACTTAATTTAATCAAAAAAAATTAAAGTATATTACATAAATAAAATAAAAATAAATATATAATATTATTGACTTGATTAAAACAAAAATTATAGTATATAAAATAAATAAAATAAAAATAAATAATATTATTGACTTGATTAAAACAATATTCACTTCATTAAAACAAACAATTTAATAATAATAATATAATTTATAAATAAATAATATTATTGACTTGATTAAAACAATATTCACTTCATTAAAACAAACAATTTAATAATAATAATATAATTTAAAAATAAAATAATTGACTTGATTAAAACAAACAATTAAATTTAATAATAATATAATTTAAAAATAAAATAATTGACTTGATTAAAACAAACAATAAAAGTATATTAAATAAATATAAATTAAATTAAAAATATATATTATAAAATTTGATGAGTCATCCAATGACCTTGAATAAGTCATGGTCTTTGTTTAAAATTAAAAATATATATTATAAAATATGATGAGTCATCCAATGACCTTGAATGAGTCATGGTCTTTGTTTAAAATTAAAAATATTATAAAATATGATGAGTCATCCAATGACCTTGAATGAGTCATGGTCTTTGTTTAAAATTAAAAATATTATAAAATATGATGAGTCATGCAATGACCTTGGATGAGTCATGGTCTTTGTTTAAATGACCTTGAAAAAAAATTGATGAGTCATCCAATGACCTTGAATGAGTCATTGTCTTTGTCTTAAAATTTTTTTGTACTTTTGGACTTAGAAAAGTTTTCTCTTAGCCGGGGGGAGGGGGAGGGGGTACTGTGCTGGATGTGACATGTGCTGGATGTGACACATCCCACTACTCATTTGTTGTCATTTAATCCTTCTCCTTTTAAAGAATTGATAATTCAAAATAATGAATTGGTCAAAATAACACTTTCAGATGACATTTCAAATATATCTTTTGACACAAATTTAGCAAAATCTCCGGGATTAAAATTTTCAAACTTTACAGAAAAAATATACTAGGCACTAAAATTCCAAAATTATTACATCATCATCAACAAATGTTCATTTACTCAAATATTATTGAACCAATAAATGTTAATGATGTTAGAGTTCCACTATTAAAATCTATTTTGATTAAAAAATATGATCAAGGAGAAATTGTTCAATTAGAAATGAAGAATCCAATGTACCTACCAGTATCGTATTCAACAATAAACATCATTGAAATATATATTCGAGATGATATTGGGAAATTAATAAAATTTAGCAAAGATACCAAAACACATTTATCGTTACATTTTGAATAAAAAATATTTTTACGTGAAGTTGCCCAGTAATAGTTGTCCACTTACATTTACAAATAATGAAGGCGAAAAGTTTAATGTAGAATTTCCAAATCAGATTTACTTGGATGGGGATTGGGAAGTTGCTTTAACTGAATTCACTTTTGTGTACAATAATTTTCCGTTTTGTAACATCTCTCATATTAAATATATTAAGAGTACATTACATAATAGTTATGAATATTTTTATTATATTGAAGGAAACTATACAATTAGTCACAACTCTAAATTTTATCTGATATATATTGACAATAAAATTTTGAACATTAATTGTAAATATTTTCCATTCAAAGTAACATTTGATAGTATTGAAGAAGCTAATTGCTTGGGATTTAATAAAAAAAGATGTAGATTTTAATGATGAATTGAATCAGATACGTATACCAAATAAGAAATCAAAATTTGGTACTATACAATTAACTATAACTTATTATTATGATGTAGAGTATACTGAGACATTTAAAGAAAATTTATTCATTACTGAACTTTCACAAGTCACTGATCAGTTGATGACATCTTTTCCCCATCCGTTCAAATCTTGTGAAATTAAACAAGGTCAACTTGTTACAATTGAATTGGAATATGATGTTAGTAATGTTAAATTTAGTAAGCTGTTGGCTCTTAGTTTGGGATTAATTGAAAAATCTTATAGTGAAAGGATCATTATTGGATCTAGTTTACCAACTATAAGGTAAAGAAATATACAAATGATGATTTATACAAATATTATTGAACCAATTCTTGTGGGCGAATTAAGTGTTCCCCTTCTTAAATGTATTTGGATAGAAAAACATAAAAAAGACGATCTTGTTCAATTCATTGAGAAATATCCAATATATTTGCTAGTATCATCCTCATATATAAACAATATAGAAATCAATATTCGTGATAACAGTGGAAAATATATATTTAGCAAACAAGATAAAACTTACTTGACATTACATTTCCGTAAAATAAATGAGTAATCTATACATTGCAAACTTTTATAGCACCCTTCAAAATGGTGGGGATTTACCATATTTTGTAGGTAAACAGTACGGATCTGGTTGGTTAAAAACAATAGGGCGATTCGCATTACCTATTCTTAGACGTATTGGAAATTTTGGTATGAAAACTGCTAATGACGTAATAAATAATAATGCTCAGATCTTACCTCTTTAAAATCAAATGGAATATCTGAAATTAAAGATTCTATACCAGCTGTAATGGAACACTTGCCTTCTCTTATTAACAAAGTTTCTGATGTATTAAATAAAGAACAAAAAGGAGGAACAATTAAACGTCGAAAAATTATCAAGAAACATATAAACAAAAGAATGAAAGGATACGATACTATATTCCAGTCATGATTAGCGCAAAATCAGAATTATGCACCTTTGATAGACCTTCTCCTCAAGCAGTGATTGAAAATGGTTCTTTTGAAGATATTTATCCGGTGAATTCAATTACAGATCCAGGAAACACTTCAATTCAATTTTACATCAATAGGTTTTAAACCGAATACTTGGATTTGAACGATACATTACTCTACATTGAAATGAAAGTTGTAAATAGTAACGGGGAAAATTTATCTATTGAATTAGATGTTACTGCAAACAATTTCTTTTTCCAAACTCTTTTTAAAGATGTTGAAGTAATTTTAAATTCTACTAAAATTGAAGGAAGTAACGATAGTAGGTAGATGTGTGCCATCTGGCGCACTTTTTGGTACCCCCTCCCTTAAAAAAAACAAAACAAACTAAAATATAATGTAAACACAAAAAAAAATACAAAATAATAAATAAGAACAAGAACGTATATAGGTATACATTTATTAATTTAATGAACAGTTGGCTGAGCTGTTGGATGATCTGTTTGATAGGCTGTTGGATGTGCTGTTGGATAATCATGTGGAAAATTATTATTTCTATTCATTGTCAGTCTCAATCATATAATGACCGTATGCCAGGCTTACATTCTTTTCTACCCAAACCTTTTTATCCTCTTTGTTTGTTAGTGCAACCTTTGAAGTTTTAAAACTATAAAGTTGGTGATTGTTTGTACCAATACGAAATTGAGGTACAGAAAAAGTGGAGTTTTTCTCGTAACAGTCCTTATAAGATTTATGAGTTAACGTTGTGTCCTTCAATGTGACTCCCTTAGCTTTTAGGCATTTTGATTTTCCTAGTAAACTATAGCATTTGGGTCTAAGGAATACCCATTCATCATAACCTTCTCCCTTGCTTTCATCCTTAAATTTTCCAATGACCGAATCAAGTTTTTTAGAATAAAGTGGATGAGTAGATGGATAATTAGATGTATCCAAAAGATTATCCTTAACCATTTCAGACAAAAGAACATCTAGTTTACAATTTTTAATCTCCAAGAAGAAAGAGTCTGTATCTCCAGCAACTATATTGATCTTACAATTAAATTGTTGTCGATATTTTTCCAAGTCCTTATACTGAAGCTCATACATTCTAAGTTTCGACAAGTCAAGCACAGATTGTCCTATATAGCTTGGTCGATCTAAACATATCGAATCAGGATTTAACAACACAGCTATAAGATCATCAGCAATTTTGATACTTCTTTGAAAAGTTGGTTTAGAAGAATATGTAATCATCTTCTTTTCTGTATTACATAATCTTAAATTCATTCTTTTTTTCAGGTTTTCGACAGTTTTACCATACAAACTATTATTTAGGAGCTTATAATAATTTTTATCTAGCGTGTTTGTACTTTTTGCTCTTAACTCTGTATTGGTATCAATGTAGTTTTTAAAAATAGGAGACTGTTTGAATCTTACAGCTCGATTCACATGAGTAACCTCAACACCAAGAGACAAGTATAATTTTAGTAAACGCCAATGAATCACATAATTCTTTTTTGGGTAATGAGTCAATAACAATTTTTCAACCTTTGAACCCTCAGGTTTCATTTTCTCAGCAGCAATAGGAAAGTCGTCTAACTTATCGTGAAGATCAGAAGGAATTTCAAGATTTACTTCAAGAGTATACCCATACGACAAAGATTCAAGATTCAAAGTCAAACAATCAGATAATATTGTATCAAATCCATCAAATATCCAATTAAATTCACCACAAGGTAATGGTTGACTTAAAGCCCAACCGTATAAATTATTAATATCAATATAAAGCAACTCAGTGGTTTTGTCAGTTTTTACAAAGTGTTTATTAACAAAAGTAAGACCTCCACGAATACCACCCTCATAAAAATTATAAATTTCCATGTCTTGCAATAGTTCAATGGGTTTATCTAAAGTTATTAACGCAGAACTCCAAGACATTCCAGGAATACCAAAATAATTTAAAGGCTCTAAACTATTATGAGCTATAGATTTCGCCCGAAATTGTTGGAAAAAGTCAGCTAAAAGAAAGCAATCGAGTTTCAAGTATATCATCATATAGTCAAGTAAATTTACACATTTAGTTTCAGTCCAAATTAATTGAGCTTTCTCATATTCAACTTCACTCACTCCTTCCCAGATTGGAGGCAGTTCATAAGTATTTTCAAGGACCTCTAAACTAGTGGCAAAGTTGTACGGGAAAATACCTTTTTCATTAACAATGGTACCAGTAAAAACAGATTTTGTTAATGGTAAACTAGTCAAAGTTTTCACAGCCCTAGCTAATGAGTCATTAACAAACTGGTAAGAGTCGATAAAACGTATTCTAAGCTTACCAACATATACCATAAGGGATAAGAATTTTTCACTGCTAATTGGAATACATGATAAGTTCCAATTGGGAAATTGATTTATTCCATACTTAAGGATATGATGTAAGTCATACCCACGTAAATTATGAAACACTACAGGTAATAATTCTTTGATGCTCCTATTAACATTACAACTTTTACATGCTGGACCAATATACTTTCCTTTAAAATGGTCATGGTCTCTAACCTTATCTACTATGTTCTTATTACACAAATAACAATATTCACAATTATCAAATGAATATTCTTCGTCAAAAGTAAGTGGTAACATTAGCTTTTTCCCATTTTCTTTATAATATGGTAGCACAATGTTTGTTCCTATATCTGAAACCTTCTTCAAAAATTCATAAACACAGTTTTGACCAATGAAATGATGGTAACTTGTCATACCAGTGAAGTTGTTGATTAATAAGAGTCCAGCAGAAATTGGCAAATGTTTTTGAAAATAAATGTCATCTTTTGGTAAAATAGATTCAAAATCTGCATAGATAACGAAAGGAGGTGTTATCGTTTTTGACCAGTTTTTGAACTCCAAATATTTATCTTTATCTTTTGGTAATGTATATAGCGTAGTACCCAACTGATTTTTCTTACATAACTCTTGGTGTTTTTCAAAGGATTTTGGCTTACGAAATCCATTTAAACAATTTTCACACCATTTGCAACAAATTCGAACATTACAATCATTGTTTTTATGACAATTCATCAAGGATTGTAAATTAGTTACTGCTGTATAATGATATTTTTCACCCTCTTTTATCAATAATAAATAAATTGGATCCACTCCAGTTACTTTTGTTCGGTGAATTATATTTAAATATTGATGCTTCATTATAAGTTCTTCTCTATCCTCAAAATTTTCGTTATTATAAATCATTACATTAATTGCTAAACCAGGATTTTTCTTCTCAAAAGTTGGAATATCACACAGTTTCATTGGCATATCGTTAGGATCGTATACCAAGTCATTCATATACGGTAAATATTTTCTTGGTCTATTTCTATCTTTCTTGATTTTATCAGATTTCAATACACCCAAAACACTATATATAAAACATAAATTATCGGTATTTTGTACGTTAACTATTGCCTTTTTCCCTATTAGAGCTTTAGGTGTTTGAATATAACTATGTCCAGATAACCTAGATATATTCGAAACTTTGGTTACTTTGAAATTTACTTCTATTATTCGGTTTATTTTCCAACTACTTCCTAATTCTGTTCGTTCAACAATCTTTTCATTTATTTTCTTCATACCCTCATCAAGAAAAGTTGTAGTCACTGAAGCAGCGCGATTTGATATACTAACTACTTTGAGTTCCCCATCTTTTTCAAATTCTACTTGGACTTCAAATTGAACTTTTGAATGTTTCATTTCATTTAATGTAATTTTTAATTTTTCCAAAAGAGAAAATGGAAGAACTATTTCCTTAACATTATATCTTCCGATGTTCACTTTTATAATTCGATGTGAGCGTAGTAAATCATATTCAATTTCTGGTTCAACAATAACGTCACTTAACTCTAGTCCAATTTGTAATTCATCTTTAATAAATATTTTTTCAAGTATTTCAGATTTTATGGTGCTTTTTCGTTTCAAACTGTGTTTAAACATTGATTTTTTATCTGTATAAAATTGAGTCAAGTGATTTTTATGGTCATTATAAAATTTAAGGTACGGGTCAGAGGTTTGGGTCTGGCATACAGGACATATATAATAATTATTCACTTGATAATATCGATTCATTTTATTGTGGCAGTTGTTATCATGGCTTGTAGATTGACAATACTTCGGATAAAGATTACCTGAAACATGAAAAAGTTAAATAATTCTGATTGTAATAACAAAAAACTCACATTTAACATTTACAGTAGAGATATTTTCAAGTTTGGCAAAATTTGTTTCGTAAAATATTCTATCATCTATGTTTTCAATGTGAACATTTAAATCATCTAAATTAAAAATAATTAATAATTTAAATAAAAGTAAAAAAATTACCATTTTTATATTCATTTCTTTCATTACTCGATCTTGAATCTTGAATATTAAAATTATCTAACAGTTAATAATTTAAAAATCATTAAAAATTATCAAAAGATTACTTGTATCATATTTATCAATATGCAAAGTGTCTTGAATGATTGTCCTCTTTGACAATACTAAAAAAAAGAAAATTAATAGTTAGTTATATTATACATACACGTACTTTTGGCAACAATACTACTTTTCGATTCTCCGAATTGTCTGAGGTGATGCCCGTGTTTTTGTAAAAACATTGACCATCTACCAGATGTTATTGTGAGACATTCTGGACACACATAACCAAGGAAACCAGCATCATTTATCTTGAAATATGATGATGTAACAAGTTCATAGTAGTGAACATCTTCGTGACTGATAGCTACGCAAAATTTATATGTATAGCAATAATTCACTAAAAAACAAATAGTTAATTAAATATATATAAAAAGTAAACTTACTTATGATAATATTTTAATAATAATTTAATTAATTATTGATAGTTTATACCTCAAAATCATTCGTTTATACTAATTAAAATCGATTGTTTTGTTGGGCCACAACGTAAACGACCTGGAGAAATGTTTAAATCGATCAGAAACACACACGCAAAAATAATATGCAATTTAAATAAACCTGGAAACACAAATTAAACCCTATAAAATACAAGAAAAAAAGGAGAATTAAATATAAAATAATAAACATAAAAATAAATTAAAATAATAACAAAATGCACCAAGATTCGCACGATACCTACACAAAT
This sequence comes from Schmidtea mediterranea, assembly GCA_022537955.1. Classification (NCBI taxonomy): domain Eukaryota; kingdom Metazoa; phylum Platyhelminthes; order Tricladida; family Dugesiidae; genus Schmidtea; species Schmidtea mediterranea. The sequence goes on from CM039679.1 coordinate 123,205,826, forward strand.
ATAACAAGAAAACACAACAAATTCGACGAAATTGAAAAAATTAATAAAAGTTCATTAAAATGAAATTTAAATCGAAAAATTTGAATTAGTAATAATTCAATAAAAATCTTAAATAAAAAATTATAAAAATAAATCAAAAAATAATAAAATTAAAGAATAGAATTTACTAGAAAATAACAAGGTCGAATTTTGTTTTACTGCATCAAATTTCACACGCGAGAAAAATAGGTATAAATACTGATCCATTTTCACATTTAACTTAACCATTTTCCAAACCATTTTGAAACCATTTTTCAAACCATTTTCCAAACCATTTTGAAACCATTTTTCAAACCATTTTTCAAACCATTTTTCAAACCATTTTCCAAACAATTTTTAAAAGTCGTTTGTGAACCATTTTCAAACCATTTTGAAATCGTTGTGAAACTAGTTTAAAACAATATTTTCAAACCGTTTTAGAACTTTAAGACTATTTGCAGATTATCTTGGAAATCGTAATTTTTAGGTGAGAAATATTTTGGTTGGAACCCTCCTTCCACGTCACGTCCATTGCATCTCGGTAGAGCTCTGCTTGGCGTCGACGTGGGGAGAGAGGCATTTATGTTTTTAATTTATGAAATGATATTTTATGCAATGTTATGGAATGGTCTAAGGGTAATTATGTTATTTTTGTTCATAATTAATAAATATATTTATATACATAAATTGTTTTATATGTTTTCATAAACTAACTTAACTGTCGAAATTTTTCCGGCCCACAGCCAATACATAACGCAAGAAAGTAAAATCTACATAGTACAGATGCATGTAAGTGCGTGGAAAATCGCCAATGATATGTACCCGTGAAGACTCAGCGTGCGCAACGCAGCGGTCGTAACGTCAATATTTATCCCTATAGCTGAAGCGAGAAATAAGGAAGAAGTCTCTGGCTGCTTCCTCGTTTCTCAATTCTGTAAAATCGACCTAAATTTATATTACATACGGCTTAAAATCATCACACCGAGTAGTCCAGTGGGCACTCAGTAAATATAATATAAACACAATATGCGTCTAAGGCCTATTGAAGGGATTGGTACGGGATTAAATTAACTGAAATCGTTGTTATAACTATTTTGGATTAATATTTTGAAATTGATAAAATTTATTGGAAATCATTGAATTCGATTAAATTGCGATTATTGATAAAAATTAAAGTAACCATTGATCGTAAAAGTAAAGTGTTTTATGGCTTAAAATTAAAGTAAAGATTGGGTAAAGATAATTCATAATTTAAATGATCGTGAACTATTGATTAAAATTAGGGCAATGGCAAATAATTTCATCAATTAAACTATTATAATTCGCTTCGATAAAATTAATCAAATCCTTGGTAGGGACGAGTAACGTATTGAAACCACCGAGAAAAATGTAAGCAATTACGAATCGAATTCATTGATTTCAAATAATGAAATGTATCGATTAAAAGTGGAGTAAGTCTCGAATAATAGTAGGGGATCCCTTAGTTAACTTGTTGACTGAAATTAGTGTAACGACACGTAATTCACTGATAAAATTGAAGAGGTGATTGAGAAAAACCAAGCGTTTAGATTAAATCATTGAGTAAAATTAAAATGAACAAGAATAAAAATATCGTTGATTAAATTGAATCAATTTATTGGTAACAATAAAAATGATTAAATTAGTTCAAATAGCTATTGAGTAAAACCAAGATAACCTAGTTTTTTGGAAAAGTAAAGTATTGAATAAGAATAAATAAAATAAGTTCCTTAACGAACTATGATTAGTGGATTAAAGTAATTCATAGATTAAAATTAGAGATGAATTAAATAACCGTAAGACAGTTTTTGGTAGAAATCAAGTAATTTACGATGTAAATTAAAATACAACCGAATTCACGGATTTAATTAATATTAAAATAACTTCGCGGATTAAAGTAATAGTTGATCCAGCTAGCCTCAGGGAAACTATTAGTAATTTGAATAATGGACAACAGAATACCTTACTAATAACACGACCCCTTAGTTAGAACTAAAATAAATCCACAGATTTGAAAAAGGTTTTCTTTAATTATTATAAATTCGGTAATTACAGCAAACTGATTAAAGATAAAGTGAACGAATTATTAATTAAAGTAAATTAATAGAATTGGAAAAACTCAAGTTTAAGATAAGAGTGAATTTTTATTAATATCACATTATTGAACACATGAAATTCCACATAGCGAAATTATTCCAACAGAAGAGTATCGCATCTACTTGGAAACCTCGGTAAGCGTAGAAGTTTTCCTAAAATTTGCTAGTAAAGTACATTCAAACTAATCAACGAAATAACTTACCAGAATTGAGATAATCGAGTGTAGGCGAAACAGTTGACCAGTAATTCTGAAAATACGACACGAATAATACAATCACCGGATGTAAACAATGTAAATCACCTTTAGTCAACTGCTTAGGTTGTAATGGTAAGATCCGCCGGAAATCGTTCGCCCACCAGGATACACCCACGTACAACTAAGTTATCTCGGATCAACATCCGGTCTAGATCTTAAAGTTCGAATTGACCGCACATGGAGTCGGTAAACAAACTTTAAATCAATGTACAAATTCTCTTAGGTCAATACACGAGTATCCGCCTACATGTAAAGTTTTAATGTCAATATGCATATATTGAATAAATTAAACATCAGGTTATCTCATCCATATGATTAATGATATTATTATATATTTTCCCTATAAAGGAGTGCACCTTAACGAACCAGACCCGCAAAGTAACCCAACCTGCTTATTAATGTCCCATCGCGTAAAGGAAGGCAATGGTCACGTGTATGACACCTTTACTAGTAACATAGACGCCAGTTGCTTGCTAATAACTTAGAATGGTGAATCAATCGAACTTAATAGCAGTAATGTTTAGACATGTCGCCCAAACGAATTACCCGTCGAGAGACTGCCAAACAGGAACAGACAGAAGTCCCGCAGACCATGAGAATACTCGACCAGTTGCAACGGCCATGTCTCTCGGAACGGCGATATCCAGCTGCGGAGACCTACCTGCACGCACAGGACCTCCTCACCCAATGGGAAAGGGTGCAGGAGCAGGTAGATTTACAGGTGGTTAAGGCAAGGATGTATCTGGCGAACGTGGTGGAAGACATCCTTGCCGGGCGGATTGCAGTCGCCTATCCACCTCACCCAGTTCGAGACACCAGACGACCCTATACCGTGGAGGCTCTCAAACGAAGCCTGAAGAGATATTGCCCTGACGAATGAACTAACAATGATAGACTTTATGTAGTAACTGATTTAAAATATTAGAAATTTACGTGTTATTTCTTCTTATAGCTAGAATTATTCGTGATTTTGTTTAATGAGATAAATGATTATCTGACTTAATCAACAGTAAATTAAAATAATCTATTTGATTGTAGTAATGTCTTCCTTACAAATCTTACAATCTGAACTGGACCATGCAAGACAGTCAAACGCGGAATTACTCGCCCAGATTCTTTAATTAACCCGCGAAATGCAACAGATTAAAGCAACCTGGAAGGAGCCGGGAAAGGTGAAAGCATTGTACCACCGCCTGACCGCAGCACAGAAAGGCTGGACAGAGGAGCGGCAGCTCAACCAGAGCCTGCGCACGCAAATTCGGGGACTCGAAGTCGCCCTAGCAGTCTGCCGGGAGGGGGAAGCGGTGACGTATCCGCTCGTCTTCGCCCCAACCCAGATGTCGCAGAAGAACACCCAATTAGTGAAACAGTCCACCCTTCCAGCAAACAATCGTCGGCCGGGACGTAAAGAACGGGCCCGACGTCGAGCAATCCAGCTTCAGAATCATTAACCTTTAAACATTGCGCGCGTTGCTAAATAAACAGAGTAGTCGTGTTCTTAATTTAATTTGTTCCGTTGATATATTTATATGCCAAACATTCGCATCATGTTACTCAACCTTAATTTCATCTCTCCGCAGGCAGATAAGAACCTAATCTTGAACGATCATGAGGGACAGAGCAAAGCGAGCATAGGTCTTCTATCGACAGCTTGTCCGAGCAACTATAGTACTAGCACATGGTAATCAATTTTTGCGGACAATCCACCACTTGAACACATTACCAACGTTGCTTAGCAACGGGTGCCAAGTGGCGATTAGCATCATTTTGTATGGCGTTACAGGGGCAACCACCGGTTAGTTCAAACAAACAATGAAACCCTGTAACCCACCAGTTTATACTAAAAAATTACATCCAAATTGAAATTTTTAATAAATTTAAATTGAATAAATTATAAATATGTTTGAAAATGAAATTTAATAACATAGGTTGCTATAGTTTCATGAAAATCATTAATGTCAAGAAAATTACAAAATGAAAAATACTTATTGATTTATATCACATCGATTAATTTTTCAAAAAAAATATATATATATATATATATTTATGCAATAAATTATTAGTTGATTCCTCACAGAGAAATAAAATATAACTAATAGGTTTGAAAACCAAATTTAATAACACAGGTTGCTATAATTAGATGGAAAAGATTAATATCACGATAAATCAATAATATATGATGGTCACATCGGGAAATTAACTTTTTAATAAATTATTTTGAGTAAAGTACAAAATGAAAATACTTATTGATTTATTTCTCATCGATTAATTTTTCAAAAATACATACATATGCAATAAGTTATTTGTTGATTCCCTACAAAGAAATTAATTGAATAACATGTAACTAAGATATTTGAAAACTAAATTTTTTAAAATAAAATTTAATAACATAGGTTGCTATAGTTACGTGGAAAAGATTCATATCAAGTTAAATCAATAAAATATGATAGTCACATCATAAAAGTTATTATTATTTTTTTAATAAATTAGTTTGAGTAAGTTACAAAATGAAAAATATAATTATTGTCTATTAATCTGTGTAAAGAATTTATAATTTATATTTAATTAAGTATTATATTAATAATTTGTATCACCACTAAAAATTAATTGATAAAATAAATTGAAATTTTCTTTGAAAAATAATAATAATTAAAAATTGTGTTACAAAGAAGTTAAAAGTAAAATAAACAATTATCATTTTGAAGTTTAATTACTATATTATTATAAAAAGAATTAATAATTAAATCCTGTCAAATAACTATATTTGATATTTCAATTTATAATGAAAATAATTTTGAATAATTACCTTATGCAAAAATAACCTTATTATACACAGAATAAAATTCGAAAGTACAAGTACTAATGTAAATATATTACTTACGTAATTGCTTATAAAAATTTTTTAATTTGAGAAAGTTCTTCATTGACAATAAAATAAGATGAATTCAACTGATTGAATTAAATAAATCACTTATGTACAACTACGAAAATTCAAATTTTCAATCATATACAATAATTATTTTAATTGTAAATTTTAGGTAATTTTATTAAGAATCTTAACAGAATTATTTAAGTTAAACACTGGTTCATTGTGTAGAAATATGTTTACATGAAAATGTCTGTTTAATTTTAATCTGATACATTTTTTTTTCACGATGTCAATCAAATTTTTTAATTTTGCACTATAATTCATGTATTTATTCACTTAATGGCTTCAATAAATAATAATAATAATTTACGACTTAAGTAAATCAGATTTATATTTGTTGACCCTATATCTATTACCTTATTTTTAATACTTAAAACTCTGATAAAAAAAATGTTAAATTTAGAAGTCATTGATTTAATTTCATTTTCAAAAGTTATTATTTAATTGTCAAGTCTTAAAAATCTACTTTAAAATAAAGTTTCCAGTGTTAAACGTCTGTCAAATTTTAATAATTCTGTTCTAAAAATAAATTATACGAAGAGCTAAATTTAATTTTAAAAATAAATCATTATTTACAAATTATCAAAAACATTTTCAGCTTAAAGCATTTAATTTATAGTTCACGAAATATTTCTCAATAAATTCTTAGAATAAGTTCCAAAATTTTCTATTAAAAACAATGTTAAAATCAAATTGTTCGTTGGATTATTATTATTTAACAAGTCAGTTAATTTCTGACTCCTCGTGGTTCGCTGTATTAAATAAAAGTACAAACGGGATGAAGTTTATTGATTTTCAGCACAAAACTCAAACTATTTTCAGTTTTTTTTTCTCGTTAACTAATTACTTGATGGATGTAAGTAACCCTGAGAGAAATTACCTTTTCCGAACTCAAATATTTTTATTTTAATATGTATGTTCTTTTCTTTTTATTATTACCAACCTTTAGATTGTTTGTTATTTGACTTGTACTCGTTAACGTTTCTTTGGCACAATGACAATTAGCTTCTACATAGCTCAGTTTTTATATATTCTCGAAAAAAAAAATATTTCAATTAGTTTACACCAATGATCCCAAAGTTCTGATATAATCAATTCCAAAATAAAACAATTGTTCGGCATCGTACTCGACACTTTTCGAAAATTTAAATAAATTCATTTTAATATTTTCCTGGGCTTCCCATACAACTCGATTGTGTACATGACTCAGATTTCACATTTATCCAAATAAATTAATTTTAATTAGAGAGTTTTTTCAATATTTACTTTCTCTAAGGTTCTTCGCTAAAATTTTATTATTATACCAGTGTTAGTTTCAAGATTTATTGTTCAATTTTATACGTTTTCCATGGAAATAATTTTATATTTTGATTAAGTTTCATTAATTTTACAATTCTATTATGTTTTTGTTTCGTTTTATTTTTCATTGATTTTACTAGTTTTACTGTTTATTTTATTGATTTCATTTTGAATAATGTCAAGCCTTAATACTTAATATACGTGGAGTTTTTGTTAGTTTATTCAAATTTTAAAATGTATTGCTTAAATTAATTCAAATTTCGCATTTGACCGACTTTTTTTTGCTTGAGTTTATAAAATTTAATTTTAAATTTATTCAGTGTAAATTTATTTCTTAAAATTTTTCTTTCAATTTTATCTTTTCATAATTTAGTTTAAAAAAAAATTACATTTAAATTTCAAAGTAAATGTATAGATATAAAATAAACTGATGAGTAGGTAGTTAGAAGCACACGGGAACCTAAAAAAACCATAGGGGGACTGGGGGATTATTGCAGATTAAATTTCGGATTATCTTGATTACATAATGATGTAATCAACTTAATTAATTTTGTGTGTATTAATTTTGTACGTGGGTGTATCCTGGTGGGCGAACGATTTCCGGCGGATCTTACCATTACAACCTAAGCAGTTGACTAAAGGTGATTTACATTGTTTACATCCGGTGATTGTATTATTCGTGTCGTATTTTCAGAATTACTGGTCAACTGTTTCGCCTACACTCGATTATCTCAATTCTGGTAAGTTATTTCGTTGATTAGTTTGAATGTACTTTACTAGCAAATTTTAGGAAAACTTCTACGCTTACCGAGGTTTCCAAGTAGATGCGATACTCTTCTGTTGGAATAATTTCGCTATGTGGAATTTCATGTGTTCAATAATGTGATATTAATAAAAATTCACTCTTATCTTAAACTTGAGTTTTTCCAATTCTATTAATTTACTTTAATTAATAATTCGTTCACTTTATCTTTAATCAGTTTGCTGTAATTACCGAATTTATAATAATTAAAGAAAACCTTTTTCAAATCTGTGGATTTATTTTAGTTCTAACTAAGGGGTCGTGTTATTAGTAAGGTATTCTGTTGTCCATTATTCAAATTACTAATAGTTTCCCTGAGGCTAGCTGGATCAACTATTACTTTAATCCGCGAAGTTATTTTAATATTAATTAAATCCGTGAATTCGGTTGTATTTTAATTTACATCGTAAATTACTTGATTTCTACCAAAAACTGTCTTACGGTTATTTAATTCATCTCTAATTTTAATCTATGAATTACTTTAATCCACTAATCATAGTTCGTTAAGGAACTTATTTTATTTATTCTTATTCAATACTTTACTTTACCAAAAAACTAGGTTATCTTGGTTTTACTCAATAGCTATTTGAACTAATTTAATCATTTTTATTGTTACCAATAAATTGATTCAATTTAATCAACGATATTTTTATTCTTGTTCATTTTAATTTTACTCAATGATTTAATCTAAACGCTTGGTTTTTCTCAATCACCTCTTCAATTTTATCAGTGAATTACGTGTCGTTACACTAATTTCAGTCAACAAGTTAACTAAGGGATCCCTACTATTATTCGAGACTTACTCCACTTTTAATCGATACATTTCATTATTTGAAATCAATGAATTCGATTCGTAATTGCTTACATTTTTCTCGGTGGTTTCAATACGTTACTCGTCCCTACCAAGGATTTGATTAATTTTATCGAAGCGAATTATAATAGTTTAATTGATGAAATTATTTGCCATTGCCCTAATTTTAATCAATAGTTCACGATCATTTAAATTATGAATTATCTTTACCCAATCTTTACTTTAATTTTAAGCCATAAAACACTTTACTTTTACGATCAATGGTTACTTTAATTTTTATCAATAATCGCAATTTAATCGAATTCAATGATTTCCAATAAATTTTATCAATTTCAAAATATTAATCCAAAATAGTTATAACAACGATTTCAGTTAATTTAATCCCCGTACCAATCCCTTCAATAGGCCTTAGACGCATATTGTGTTTATATTATATTTACTGAGTGCCCACTGGACTACTCGGTGTGATGATTTTAAGCCGTATGTAATATAAATTTAGGTCGATTTTACAGAATTGAGAAACGAGGAAGCAGCCAGAGACTTCTTCCTTATTTCTCGCTTCAGCTATAGGGATAAATATTGACGTTACGACCGCTGCGTTGCGCACGCTGAGTCTTCACGGGTACATATCATTGGCGATTTTCCACGCACTTACATGCATCTGTACTATGTAGATTTTACTTTCTTGCGTTATGTATTGGCTGTGGGCCGGAAAAATTTCGACAGTTAAGTTAGTTTATGAAAACATATAAAACAATTTATGTATATAAATAATATTTATTAATTATGAACAAAAATAACATAATTACCCTTAGACCATTCCATAACATTGCAAAAAATTTGCATCGAATTTGTTGTGTTTTCTTGTTATATTTGTGTAGGTATCGTGCGAATCTTGGTGCATTTTGTTATTATTTTAATTTATTTTTATGTTTATTATTTAATATTTAATTCTCCTTTTTTTCTCGTATTTTATAGGGTTTAATTGGTGTTTCCAGGTTTATTTAAATTGCATATTATTTTTGCGTGTGTGTTTCTGATCCATTTAAACATTTCTCCAGGCCGTTTACATTGTGGCCCAACATAAAACACTCGGGGGTCCGTAAAATTGCGACCCGCAATTTCAATTGATTTCAAAATGATACATACATTTCCATTTTCAATATTCACATTCATAAAAAAAAATTTCTACGGTAAAGTTAAATCATCAAGGCAAAGATGGACTTAAGGTCCGGCTACAGTACATAATCAAATATCAATTGTGTAGTTCAATATCAATGTAAATCAATGTGAGTTATAAAATTCAGTTCGGATCACTGTAGATCAATATGGGTTAGTAAAATCAGTTTAAATCAATGTAAATCAGTTATATTTGGTTTCGAATGAATCACTGACGGCTTGTGTTTCGCTTTCGAGCTGGGTTGATCTTGAGGGGTGATTGATAGAAATATGTGAGAGTTTTGCAGTGTCGTTGGTTTTGTTGATTTTTCGGATTTGAATAAGCATTCTTCTGAATTTCTGAGTTGGTGTATTTTGCCTTTGCTTGTTTTTTGTTAGGCCGAGGATGAGACAACATATTACGAGTATTATGTTGGATGTTATACTAATCGGTAGTATAAGTTCGATTGATAGAATTGTTGTACTGGGTTCACTTTTCTGTCCCGCTTGTTTTCTTGGTTGCTTTTTCATTGATAGGACGATCTTTTGAATTTCTTGGATTGGTTGGTTATTGGGATTTGCTTTGGCTTTTCTTTGGATTTGTCTGATGATATTTTCTAGGGTTTTCTTTATCTCTCGGTTCTCATTTTTTATGTTAGCTATCTCTTCATTATTTTTCAATAGGGTTTGCACCATTGCTTGAGTTTTCTCGATATTCTGTTTTATCTCGTCCTTGTTCTCTTTCATGGGGCATTGCATACATTGGAGGTTTATCTGTTGACATTCCTCGTTGTCAGGGTTTCTGCAAATTTCTTTGAAATCGGCACAGGTGCTGTCTTCTTTTCTGAAGGGTTGGGATTTCTCGCATTTTTCTAACGGGTTTTCAGTAATACACTTTCTCATCACTATCATCATCATTATCCACAGATTTGGGTTCATAACTTCTATTTTTGATACGTAATTAATTTTATATTTATTTACAAGGTTATTTCGTTTATTTACGGTGGAGTTTAGCCCTTTTTACTTTCTCTTTTTCTGGGGTTGGGTGTCTCTCGCACTCCTCTTTAGTTTTGTTTTCTGAAAATCTCATTATCAGGACTTGGGTTTTTATTAATCGCTCGGTTATTTTCGGGAGTTCTTTTAGTCGTTCTTTGTTTTCTCTAATTATCCTTTGTTGATTATGGATTTTCATTTGAAGATTTATTTCTTTCGCTTGCTTTCTTTTGAGTTGACGTTTATAGTTGACTCGTTTGGTTGTTTGTTTTTCCAGCTTTCGTCTCGCTTCCTGGAGCTGTTCTGTTAATGTTTTAATGTCATCCTGAGTTTGTTGATGACTTTCTTTTATCTCTCTGGCTTCTTTACAACTATCCTCTAGCTGTATTACGTATCTTTGTTCGCTTTTTCTGCTGTCTCTCATTCGCTCTGCTTCGGTTTTCCAATAGTCTTCTAGTATTACACGAGTCTTTATTTCAGCTAATTCTCGTCTCAATTGCTCATTTTCTCTCTTTTGGTCTCTGTTTTCTCCCATGCTGGATGTTAATTTTCGCTTTATCGTATTAGCTAACTGTTTTGACTGTATTAACTGTTGATTTATCCGGGCGATTTCTGATTCTTGCTCCTCCACTAACTCTTGCCATTCTTTCCTTTCGGCTCTCCATCTTTTACTATAATACCTCAGTGGGTCTTGCTCGATTGGTTCTACTAATTGGATTGGGCTTGGTATGCATTTTCCGTCTTCTAGATTCATTCTGATTTCTATTTTATTCGAATTCATGCTAAATATACATTGATTACAATTTTTGTTTTTATCGTTTTTTATTATTTTTATTATTTTTACACTTTTTACAGATTTTCCTCTTTAGGTTTATACTACCGCTTCGTCCGTCTCCCCGAATCCTTCATCGGGTTCGGCGGGTATTTGGGTTGGAATTTCAGTTGGGTATAACGGCATAAGCAGGATTGGTGGTCGGTTCTGTAAAATATTTACTTCTTCACGCAAGGCGTTTGATATTTGTATCTCTTCGTCTAAGAGATAGGCAAGATATTCTGCATTTTCAGTTAATTCCTCTACTTGCGTTTCCAATCGATGTGTGTTTTCTAACGCTTTTAGTTTTTCAATCTCTTTTCTCAGATTCTGCTCGTTTTCCTCATACCCTTGCTTCATCGTTTTTATCTCTGCTTCAACTTGTTCTTTCAACTGTTCGTTGACTTCGCGTTGATGTCTCAACTGAATCTCTTTAAACACTGCAACTCCTCGGTGCCCGTTCACCTCCTGCTGGAGTTCTGTTATCCTCTCGTTTAATTGTTGGTTTTGTCGTCTTTCATCAGTTTGCTCGTTTAAGGTTTCTAATATTTTCTGGTTTAACTGTTCGATCCATTTTCTGAGGTCCTTTTCGGCTTTCCTGAGCCTTCTTATTGTGCTTTGTCTGATTCTTTCCCGAAAATCTAGGGTTTGGACCTGCTCGTTTAGTTCCTCGATTGTTTGTTTTTGTACTTCGACTTGTTCCCAAAGCTCCCAATCTTCCATATTTAATATCCTTTTGGGCAACAGTCTTATCTGTTTCTTGGCCTCTTGGAAATGTTCTTTCCATTTTTTCGCTTCTCTTTTTATTGCTTTTTCTTTGATCTCCGTTTTCACTTGTTGTTTTTGTTTTTGTCGGTGAGCTTCGTCCTGCTCGATTTGCATTTCTTTTACTCTAGTTTGTTGATACTCAACTTCCTGTTCTAATTTCACTAAATGGTTAAATTGTTTTGCGTTGGCGTTCTCCAATATTTTGCATTCTATTCGCCATTTTCTTGCTTGATCAGTTATCTGAGTCAGCATCCTTTCTTGTCTATCGTCTTTGGGCTCTCTAATTTTCTTTGATGGTTTTGGCCCTTGATTTCTCAGTTTATTGATTTCGATCTTTGCGTTCTCCCATTTAGCTTTGTAGGCTCTGGTTCTGTCTTCTTCTTCGGCTATTTGCTGCATATAGTGCCTAATACGTGATTCCCAATTACTTCTTGAGTGTTCTCTATCTTCTGTCCATTTGATTTTCCAGTATCGTGCTTGTCTTTTTGCCCATTCTTTGGCTTGTTCCATATGGGTTCTCTTTGTCTTCTCTATTCGGTATTGAGTGCTGATTTGTCCAATTTCCTCCTGCATTTGTTGTATGATTTTTATTGTCTCCTCTCCTTCTTCCCGTATTTCTGTCTCTTTATCTTTTATCACCTCTCGCAATCTTTCGATTTCACTTTGTTGATCCTGCTTTTCTTGCTCTAGGGTTCGTATCTCTTTCCGTTGATTTTTGATTCTAGTTTGGTTCTGCATGAATTCCTTCATCATTTCTTCTTCCCGTTCTTGCTACGTTTTCTCTTTTCCTTCTGGGTAAGTTATTTTTTGATTGCTGGTTTTGACTCTTCAGCCTCTTTTATCACAACCTCTTTTATCAATTGCTTCTCGTTCGGATTCATAATTGTTCTAAATATTAATAATCGATTATTATCTCCTTTCGATCATATCAAATTTTTATCATAATTTACATCATCTCATATTTTTGTGATTTTTGAGTTTTTATTATTTTTTGTTTTTACGTTTATCTTTATTTACACTTTTTTACACATTGTTTTCGGTTTCTATCTACTGATCAGCGAAACGAAATCCTTTGATCCGCCCGTTGATCGGCTTTCTACATACTGGACATATTTCAACTTTTAACCCACATGAGTAGTGGGATGTGTCACATCCAGCACAGTACCCCCTCCCCCCGGCTGAGAGAAAATTTTTCTAAGTCCAAAAGACAAAGACCATGACTCATTCAAGGTCATTTAAACAAAGACCATGACTCATTCAAGGTCATTGGATGACTCATCATATTTTTTCAAGGTCATTTAAACAAAGACCATGACTCATTCAAGGTCATTGGATGACTCATCATATTTTTTCAAGGTCATTTAAACAAAGACCATGACTCATTCAAGGTCATTGGATGACTCATCATATTTTATAATATATATTTTTAATTTTAAACAAAGACCATGACTCATTCAAGGTCATTGGATGACTCATCATATTTTATAATATATATTTTTAATTTTAAACAAAGACCATGACTCATTCAAGGTCATTGGATGACTCATCATATTTTATAATATATATTTTTAATTTTAAACAAAGACCATGACTCATTCAAGGTCATTGGATGACTCATCATATTTTATAATATATTTAATTTTAAACAAAGACCATGACTCATTCAAGGTCATTGGATGACTCATCAAATTTTATAATATTAATATTTTTAATTTAATTTATATTTATTTAATATACTTTAATTATTTGTTTTAATCAAGTCAATAATATTATTTATTTATTTTGAAATTATATTATTATTAAATTTAATTGTTTGTTTTAATCAAGTCAATTATTTTATTTTTAAATTATATTATTATTATTAAATTGTTTGTTTTAATGAAGTGAATATTGTTTTAATCAAGTCAATATTATTATTTATTTATAAATTATATTATTATTATTAAATTGTTTGTTTTAATGAAGTGAATATTGTTTTAATCAAGTCAATAATATTATTTATTTTTATTTTATTTATTTTATATACTATAATTTTTGTTTTAATCAAGTCAATAATATTATTATTATATTGTCTGTTTTAATGAAGTGAATATTGTTTTAATCAAGTCAATAATATTATTTATTTATTTTTATTTTATTTTATTTATTTTATATACTATAATTTTTTGTTTTAATCAAGTCAATAATATTATTTATTTATTTTATTTTATTTATGTAATATACTTTAATTTTTTTTTTGTTTAAATTAAGTCAATATTTTATTATTTATTTACTATTTTTAAATTATATTATTATTATTATTGTTATTGTTATTGTTATTATTATTATTATTATTATTATTGTTATTATTATTATATTATTATTATTATTATTATTATTATTATTATTATTATTATTATTATTATTATTATTATTATTATTACTATAATTAATATTTTTATTATTATTATTAATATTATTATTAATATTGTTATTATTATTATTATTATTATTATTATTATTATTATTATTTTTATTATTATACTTATAAATTTGTAAAATTTATTCTATTTTATTATTAATTTTTATAAATATTATTATTATTATTATTATTACTTTTTATTATTCTATTATTACTTATAAAAAAAAATTTTTTTAATACTTATAAAAACTTTAATTATTATTAATATTAATATTTTTATTAATTTTATTATTATTATTATTTTTAATATACTTATTACTTATAAAATTTATTAAAATTTTTATTATTATTAATACTTTGAAAACTTTTTATAATATTATTATTATTATTATTTTTATTATTATTATTATTATTATTTTTAATAATATTATTATTATTATTAATGTAATAAACTTCTATTATAAGGAAATAATTTTATTATTATTAATATTATTATTAATATTTTTATTATTATTATTAATATTATTATTAATATTGTTGTTATTATTATTATTATTATAATTATTATTATTGTTTTTATTATTATTATTTTCAAGGTTATTGGATGAGTCATAATATTATTTCAAGGTCATTTAAAAGTAGGTCAATGTCATAGTATTTTTAAACATTTATAATTTTAATATACTACTTATTTTTTATAAGTAGTGTTTTAATGTTCTTTAATTTTTATTCTTTTAGTATTATTATTATTATTATTATTATTATTATTATTATCTTATAAGTAGTGTTTTAATGTTTTTTAATTTTTATTTTATTATTATTATTATTATTATTTTTATTATTATTATTATTTTTATTATTATTATTGTTATTTTTATTATTATTAATAATATTACAAGTTTTTATTATTATTATTTTCATTATTATTTTATATAAATTTTCAACAAAGTATATAAAATTAATATTGAATAGAAAAAGTTTGTTCAATTGTGGTTCATAGTATAGAGGGATAGAACAATTATAAATGTTTGTAAAAAGTTAAAGAAAAATTCTATATTTTTAAGAAAATATGTGCAAATAAATATCAAAACTAATTATGGCTCAAATGTGTGTGTTAAACCATCGAAATGTTACAGTGTTTATGGAAAAACTTTAATGAAAATATGTGTTATTTTTCAACAATTTATGAAATATTTATTTTATGGCTAATAATGTGTATGTGTTAAATCATAAAAATAGTTCAATATTTATGTAAAGTTTGAGATTGTTAAGAAAATGTATATAATTTATGATACACACGTGTTTTTTGATTGAAATATGTGTGTTTGTTTTACCGATATAAGAAAAGCTATGGACAATTTTTAAGAAAATACACGTAATTTATGATTATCATGGGATTAGAATTTGATTAAAGTTGTGAGAAAGTTGTTAAATTTGAGATAAAACTGATTAATTTGTAAATAATGTTATTACTTTGAAGAAATTTTAAAATAAGACCTTCAGCAAATTGGTAAGAAAATAGTAGTTATTGAGTAATACTTATTAAAATTACCAAAGTTTTTGACAAGTCTTGATAGGTCTTTAATAAAATTTGTTAGTACTTTGAATAAGAATTTAAAAAAAAAGTTTCAACACAGTAGCAAATCGTAAAGAAACTAGTACTTATCAGTTAATTAAATTAACTAAGTTGTAAAATAATTGAAAAAATTTTTTAGATTTTTTAAAATTTTAAGATTGTTAGGTAATTGTTCTAGGTACTTGTTGAATAAAAATTAATGTATTTTATCAACAGCTCATAGTTTTTAATCGTACAATTTCTCTTCATTCCTGGAAATAATCGTAAATATTTAAATTATTCAGAAAATTGTCAATAAAAAAACATAAATAATAGGTAACCAAATATTTTTAAATACTAGTCAATTTTAATTTTTAATTTAATTACAAATATAATAATAATAAAATAGTTACATGAATCAATCAATTTCTTAGAACTGAAATCTTATCGATATATTCTGATTAACCTTAAATCAATGAAAAAAGTAACAATTTTCCTAAGTATTTTATAAATTCAACCAACTAAATTCCCTTTACAAAAAAAAATACTATAAATTCGACTCTCAACCAATCATTCCTCTTCAAATGTCATTTTTCACTCCATTATACCAACTATATTCATAATTTTTATAAAAGCCTATCAAGTAGATAATATTTACCTTTTGAATACCAATATTCATTCCAGTAAATTTCTTTAGAAATATTATAAATTACTTTCTTGACCAATCATTTTCCATCAAATAACAATATTTCCAGCCATATTCAATATTTTTCATAAAAAAAAAATCATAAAAATACCAATTTAGATAATATTTACCCTTTAAATAACAATATTTAACCAACCCAACCCCCTTAAAAATGACAACAAACTTGTTAATTGACTATTTCTCACTAAAGTAAATTCCACTCTAGACCAATCATTTCCCATTAAATAACACTTACCCCTACCCTACCAACTATATTCATTATTTTTTATAGAAATCACCCTTTAAATAACGATATTTAACCGACTCAGTACCTTAAAAATATCAACAAATCTGTTCTTAATCGATTATTTCCTTAAAAGATCATAAATATTCTTCTTAGCCAATTGTTTCTCACTAAAATAAAATAAAATTTACTCTCAACCAATCATTTCTCTTTAAATGACATTAATCCAAGCTATATTCAATATTTTTCATAAAAATCACCGACATATCGATATTCAACCGAATAAATTTCTTGAAATCCCCTTAACATAAAATTCCTCTCTTGACCAATCAAATTACCTTAAGATTATCATAAATTCTCCTCTTAACCAATCATTTCTCTTTAAATGACAATAACCCCACCTATATTCATTATTTTCATAAAAATCACCGACTTATATCGATATTCAACCGAATAAATTTCTTGAAATCGCCTTACAATAGAATTCATCTCATGACCAATCCTTTCTCCTTAAAAGATCATAAATTCTCTTCTTAACAAATCATTTCTCTTTAATTGACAATATTTCCACTCTCTCAAAAGATTTACACACATATTGATATCTATCTGAACAAATCCCCTAAAAATATTATAAATTCCTCATCTATATTTTCCATTTAGAAAATATTTACCCTTTGAACACAGATATTCAACCAACTCAACCCCTTAAAAATGACAACAAACTTGTTCTTAATCGGTTATTTCCTTAAAATATCATAAAATTTACTCTTAACCAATCATTTCCATTGAAATGACAATTTTCCTCACTGCACCAACAATATACATATTTTTTAAAAACCTACAAGGTAAAATTTCTGTAGAAATCTATATTTAACCGAATAAGATCCTTAAAAATTCATCATTCGGATCATATTTACTATATGTATTCAACCAATCAAATTCCCACTTAAAATTATCATAAAAATCTGAATTTTACCAATAAATATAAATTTTCTTTAGTATTACAAAATTGTTATCATCATTTTCCGTTGAAAATCACCACAATTTGATTCTGGCAAAAAATTCTATCAAATAAAAAATTCATCAAAAATGACTAAAATCGAATAAAGTCTATGTTTCCCACATAAATTAAATTATTGTAAAATATATATCATGTTGCTCAAATAATTAAAATTAATCAGTAAATCAAGTATAAATTCAATAAAAATTACCAATCAACCCATAGAGATATATCAATGATTTTCATAACTATACTGATAACCACACTGAGCATTGTCTTAAAAATCTCTAAATTATACTACTTTTGTGATTGATATCCATGAAATCAATAAAATTGAAAATGAAAGTAATTATCGATCTCTTTTTTTACACTGTAAAATCAATTAAAATCTTAGGTTTCACTAAAATATTTTTAAAAATTAACTGATTTAATCAACTATTTAAATAGAACATAAATTATAATTAAAATATCATTAAATCTATCAGTCAAATTTGATTCTAATTCTTAAATAATTATCTTAAATAGATGTTTCATAAACATTTTGATCCTAAATTTAACTTTTATTTAAAATAATCCTAAAATCAAGTCAAATCTAATAAATTTTCAAGAAATTAAGTGTCTAAAATTATAGATTTACCCTAATTTCTTCAATAATTTCATTTAAAACATAATCAAACCTTAAATCCATTAAAATTCAAAAGAAAACCATAAATTCACAAAGATGATTAAAATTTACTAAAATAAATACATCGTAAAACTAGATATCACTTAAATTATCATAAAATTTCCCTAAAAGCTCTAATTGATTTACATAGCCTAAAATTATTTTATTTTTGTCGAATACAAATTTTCAGTGAAGAAGTAATATTGGTGAGAGAGTACATTAAGTAACTAAAATCGGTGAAATTACTGAAAAAAGTGGGATAGTTAAAGATATCTACTAAATAGATGAAATATCAATTGCTATATTAAACACTTACAAAGGTAATATACTTTGAATGGAGAAAATATACATCGAAGGGGAAATATTCATTGAAGAGAAAAATATTCGTTGAAGAGGAAAAAACATTCATTGAATAAAGAAAACATTAATTGAAGAGAGAAAATATTCATTAAAGAGGAAAGCAATCATTAAAGTGAGAAAATATGAATTGAAGCTAACAAATATTCAGTGAATCGAGAATTGCTTATAATAAATTAGACGGTAAATTTTTCAATAATGAGATGAAATATCAATTAAATATTGGGAAATACTTTAAACGGAGTCTGAATTATTCACTGATCAACAAATATACTTAAAAGATGAAAATATTCACTGAAAATGAATTGTACTTTAAGAGTGGATGAATTACTATTATATTCAATTAAAACTTTTTAACAATTGAGTAGATTTTGTCGGTTAATTATATTTAAATAGGGATATATATATATATATTTTTGATGGACACTTATGGACGGAGAAATAGTTTTTTTTAGAAATTTTTTGTACTTTTGGACTTAGAAAAATTTTCTCTCAGCCGGGGGGAGAGGGGGTACTGTGCTGGATGTGACATGTGCTGGATGTGACACATCCCACTACTCACATGCTTCACATGTGACCATATGTCCACAAGGAATATAAATTATTTCGACATGTCTTTGCCAACATGTCACACATTGATACTGCTCCAAAATAGCTTCTTTTATCATGGATTTGTCACGATTTTCTTTAGGTTTCTCTTGATATCGCTTGATTGCTCGGATTATTGCTTGTGTCGAGTCGTACCATTCTAAATTATTACCTAATCTTTCTTTGATTATTTCTCTCATTTTTTGAGTTTCTACTCCTGATAATAGCATTATGGTTCTCGTTTTTGGTCGATCCAATATATCTTCCACTTGCTGGTTGGTAATTATCATTTCTATATTTTTGACTCTTTTTCTTGTTTATACATACATTTTCCCTTATGTTTTAGCTTTTTGACATTCTGATCTGGTATTGGTTGTTGCTTTTTGCATCCTTCGCACATTATTCCTCTTGCTGTTTGGCAATATCCCTGACTCGCAAATTTTGCTGCTCTTGGGTTTCCTTTGAAAGTTTTAATTCTCTCTTCGAATGTTCTCTTTATAGTCTCTTTTTCCCATATTAGTGCTGCTGGATCTTCGAAACTCTTTATTATCGTTATCTTTTTCTCGCCTCCTTTTTCATCTTGGTCTACTTCCGACTGTCGAAGTCCTTCTAGTCTGTTCATCGCTTGGTTTCTTACATCAATATTAATTCTAAATGGACAGGTTGAAAATTTCCTCAGGTGTTCTCGTTTTGCTGTCTCTCCCTTCTCCCATTTCGCGAGTTTTCCTTTACAATAAATACAGGTAACTTCATCTGGTAGTTCGGGCGTTCCGGTAAAATAAAATCCTTGTGCGGCCATTTCTTTGCTTTGTCGGTCGGTAAATACTTTATTATCTTTAAACGTTAAATATCTTTGTTCCTCTTTTCTCAGCTCCTCGTCTCTCACTCTCATTTGTGAGTATATCGCTTTTATGATTCGCGTTGGCCGTCTTATTCCGTCGTAGTCTTTATAGTATATAATTGCTGCTGCAAGTGTATTAACTTTCTCTTCCTCTTCTGGTTTTTTCCATAATCTCGTCCATATCGAATCTGGTCCTTCTCTCATCTGTACCGTTGTCTCTTCGCTGATTCCGCTTGCCATCTAAATATCGTCATTATTTTTTGAATTTTTGTTTTTCTGATTTTTCTGGTTATTTGTAATTTTTTGATTTTTATTTGATTTTTATTATTTATTTACATTTATTTACACTTTCTTTCTCTCTTTACAACGTCTTGTCTGGCTTCTCTACTTCTAATTTTATATACAGATTGTCTTCTCGCAAGAATCCTTCTCCTCTTAATCGTTGTTGTGGATAGAAACGTGGTGTCCCAATTGCTGTATTCCAGTCAGTTGTTGGTCTTTCCATCTGTGGTTCATTTCCGGTTCTGATTGGGTTGCGATAATCCTCTTGTCCTTTCATTGTTAATATCATATTTTGTTTGAAAGGCCATGTTAATAATTCATCATAATCTCCTCTTCCTACTCTAACGAAGACACTGATATGGGTGCCTGTTGCATTTCCATCTCCATTTGGAAATAATCTAATGCCCAATTTGTATCCATTTTCCCAACTGTATATTGGTGGGCTATCTAGAATTCTCTGTGTTCCGTCTTTTGCTCTCTGGAGCTTTTCTGCTAATTCGGTTATTTTCCATATAAATGGTGCTGTAAGATGTTTTCTGGCTACAGAGCTGTTGGTTTCTAATTCCTTTAGGCTGTTGGTCATCTGTTGCATTTTCTTTTCCATTTCGGCCATTTTCTTGAGGGTATTTCCTTGGCTCTTTTCGAAGTTCTTTCTGGACTCTAATATTTCTCTTATTAGTGCCTTTTGTGCATCATTTTCTGTTCGTAGACTTTTTACCTCCCATGCCAACATTCCTATCGTTTTCATCATGATTTCGGCATGCTCGATGCTGTTTTCTATCATGTGCTTTTGCATTTCCGCAGTTGGTAGTTGCGCTCGACAATTGAATAGTTCTAACGGACATTTGACTGGTTTGCCGATACATTCGTTCCAATGTTCTTTTAATTTGACTTTATCTTTCCTGTCGCAGTTGTTTGTACATACTCCTTCATATAGATCGCATATTTGTTCCTCTTTTGGATTCCGATGTTCCATTTCTATTTTTATCCATTCGTCGATGACTCCACAGAATTCGCATTTTTCCTCTCTCTTGATGCACACTTTATGGTGTTCTCTCATAGTCTTTTTCGTTGTGATGGTTTGGCATCTTTCGCATAATATCTCGTTATATTCACATTCATTTGTGTGACTTTCCGCTTCCTTCATAAGTCCTTTCCATTCGCATTCTTTTACTCGGCATTGAACTAATAGATTATTGATTTCTTTATTGGTGGCTTTATCCATTGTTGTAGGGTCTTCATCTCTTTCGATCGTTTCGTCACATCCAGGGCATTTTGTTGTTTTTGTTTCTATTACTTCTATCGTACATTCTGTACATATTCTGCATCCGCATTTCGTCTGTCTCGCTCCAATCAACAATTCTTTACATTTACAACATTTTAGTCTTTCTTTTATATCGTTTACCATTCTAATTTTTTCTTTCATTATTCGTCTTGTAGCTTTGGATGGATTCTCGCTTCTTCTTATTCTCTCGATGATTGTCTGCATATCTACAAAAATTTCAGTTACTTGACGTTGCTTTACTTCTGTCGTTTTATTTTTACATATTTACACGGTACGCTTTATTTTTACTCTACTGTTGAATCCGGTTCTGGGGTGAATTCTGGCATCGATGCTATCCATTCCACCCAACTTGCTGGATCTACGTGCTGTTGGTTGTTACGTAGTCTTCTAATTTCATCAGCTTGCCATCTAACTTGATCTGCTAGTTGTTCATTTATTCTCTGTAATTGCAGTATAGTTCTCTGTTGCTCTTCCAGTCTTATGGCTTGTTGTAGTCCTCTGTTCACACTTTCCGTTAATACTAGATGATTATTTGTCCATTAAGTTTGCGCATTGTTTGTTATTAGTATCATTAATTCGCATTGCCGTCTCCATGTTGCCTCGATTCCTTGATCTTGGTATATTCCCTGATTCAATTCTGCAATCTCTATAGGTACATTGACAGCTGCTGGTTGTTGTATTCCTTCTACGAACGGTGGTATTCTCACTTGGTTTTGTTGATTCACGTTATTCGGATCCATCTGTTGATTATAACACATCGTTAATTCATTGGTATTCATTTCTGTTTGATTACTGTTTCTAACGCATTTTGTACAATATTTATATAAATATATATACTATTACTACTATTATACTACATAATATTTTACACTATATACAACGTCTTTTTCTCGTTTTACACCATCGTCTCCGGGGCTCTATACGCAATGTCCGTATATCCCCGTATTTCTCATTCATTATCTGATATACATCAAATTCATTTGACCATTGTTGTGCTTCGATAATGGGCGGTTCTTTTAACCAGAGTCCGCTTGTGCTGGAATTTCCTATGATTTCATATTCTTCTGTTTTTTCTACCTCGTATTGTCCTAATTCAATATCGTAATTGAATTTTTCTACTGCTGGCCATAATCTTCTCTTCGCTGGTTTCTTTCTGCATTTGGTGGTTCTCACTAGTTGAATTATTATCAGCATTACTACGCTGCTTATTACCGCTGTTGTTATCCAAATCATTTTAATCATGTAATTCTTTTCATTAGGCTGCATGGTTGTATTTTCTCTTGCATTAGTTGTCTCCATTATTCTTTCTTTTGGTTGTACATTTTTAAGTGCTTTCTGGAGTTGTAGTGCTTCGTGAATTGAAAGGTGGCTGTCGTCCATGATCATTCCTTTTCTCCATGTTTCGTTTCCTGGTTTTCTCTCAGATTGTTTTATTATAGGTTGATCTGTCGCATTTGACTTGAGTGGTTTCCTTGTTATCGTTCTCCAATTCTCATGAGTTCCTTTTTGGATATTTATTACATATTTTCCCAGTTTCCTTTTCGTCGGGATGCGATACTTTTGATTCTTTATAGTTTTGCTTGTTTCACATTGGATTCTTTTGTTTACTGTTTCGTTTCCTTTAGGTTCGTATATACAGATTTTCGTGATAGGTTTTTCACCTGTGTTCTCAATTAATATTTCCTCTTTGTTTGCCGCATTTGGTTCTATATTTATTATTACTGCTTTGCTTTCTCTGATCTGGCGTTGATACGGTTCCTCTTTTGTTTCTTTTTCCGGATATTTCGTCGTAGTTGATTCTAGTAATTTTCTTGTTATTGATTTCCAGTAATTATCTCTTCCTTTCTGAACGTGTACTATATACTTCCCACGTTTTCTTTTTGTTGGAATACGATATTTTTGATTGTTGATATCTTCATTTGATTGACATTTGATTCTTTCATTCATCGTTCCGTTCTTTTTAGTTTCGAATACGCAAACTTTTGTGATGGGTTCCTTGCCCATATTTTCCACTATTATCTCTTCTCCACTCTTTGGGTCTGATTCTACTTTCATTATTATTTCTTTATTTTCTCGTACTCGACGTTGATAAGGCTCTTCTTTTGGTGTTGTGAATTTCTCTCCCAGGGTTTTGGCCAATGTGCAAGTTATTATTATATCGTTGTTGGCACATATTATATATTCCGCATTGCCCTCTAGACTATCCCATTCACATTTCTTTCCTGCTTTCATATTCATTTTCCAACAATCGATAATTTTATTTTGTATACACACTTGTTCAATGGTTTCTATTCCTTTGTTTATTATTCGTAATTTGCCTATCCCTAGCTTTACTTGGATTGTTAAATTCCTGTCTTTTGTAGCATCTCTACATACATCTTTGGTGGTTGGGCATGATGAGTTTTCGGATCGTATTTCCATCTTTCCTGGTTTTCCTATTGAATCGAATTGGCAACTTATGCTTGTATTCGTTGTCAGTTGTAAGCATATTCCTTTACTTGCGATTCCTTTCTCGTTTATTGTTTGTATTCTGAACGATTTTATTTCCTTTGTGGTGTTTTCGTCAGCTTCCGTTAACTTGATGGACGTAATCAATATCATTATTTTCTGTAGCAGGGTCGGTCGGTTTTGATTTTTTCTTTGTTGTAGTATCTTTCCATTGTGTAACAGCATCCCTTGGTTTTGTTTTCTCTTGATGTTGTTGTTATTCGATTCCTGATGTTCCCCGTTAGATGATTCCTTTCTCTCTTGTTGTTTGGATTTGTTTTCGTCTTTAGTATTTGGTCCAGTATTTTGATCATCTTGGTTTTTGCTGCTGTCACCCCCTTCTTCATTATTATTTCCATCCGGGGTTTCCTTTGAAATGTCGTCCTCGACATTTATTATTTCAATTATTTCCTCGTGTTGAGGTCTGTAAATTAAAATTAAAAATTTAAATAAAATTTAGGATAATAATTCAAATGGAAAGTAAGCGAAGAAAAAAGGCAAATAAAAGCGGGATCGTGCACAGAATTAATAGTAAAGGAAAGTGCGATGGAAACAGTATTAGAAAATGCATAAAGCAATTACGAAAGGCGAGAATCCGGAAATCCGAGAAAAATCAATAAATGGAAAAATCATCGAAATCGAATGGGAAAAACGGGACAGTTATAGATTAGCTAATGGTCAACAAGATGACGGTTAGGGATTTATCAGAAAAGGGTTAGAAATGGTTGAAAAACATTCAAATGTATGAAAACAGAAAACGTTAATTAATTAATTAATTGGCTAATGGAAAACCCGAGCTAATGGGAAACCCGAGCCAATGGAGAACCCGAGAGATGAAGGAAACCCGAGCTGGGTAAACAAGAAGAAAGGCAAACAAAAGGAAGATTTGGGCCCATTAGCTTGACATAATGATTAATGGGAAAAGAGTAAGGAGAAGATAGCGCGCGTAGGAAGACCGGTAGGGCCATTAATTATCTGGATTCGTTGGACCATTATGGATGACAGCCGAAGCAAACACGTAGGAGAAAATGTCAAACGAAAGATTGGCTCGGCAATAACCATTTGTCATCCTGATTTCGAGGAGTATATAAGCAAAGGGAAAATCAGAGAAAATCGGCATTCTGCCTCAGCTAGGGTTCGAAGAATCAGACTGTAGGAAAAGTGGTAAACGAATTAGGGAAGTAGGGAAAAGAAGAAATAGAATTAAGAATACGGAAAGGCGAAAAGGGATCAAACCAAACAGAAACCGAGGAAAACGAGAGTCAACAGAACTAAAGGATCAAAAGGTGAATATTGTTTGTTTGCAAAGCATCAACGCCGAGCAGAGAATCGTATAAACTTTGATTGGTCATTGTAGCGTGATAATAAATTGTAAACCTGTTGTTTCAATATACGTTGGGTCGTTCATTGTTTTAATCTAAAGAACACCAGGAGTCAGAGAGAACCGACTTGAAATAATCCAAAACCCAACATATATTCTGGTGAGCCCGACGTGATTGAAAGTCGGCGGAAAATTATTGAAAGTTAGTGGAAAAATAATTATTGGAAAAAATAGTACCGACGTGATTGAAAGTCGGCGGAAAATTATTGAAAGTTAGTGGAAAAATAATTATTGAAAAAAATAGTACCGACGTGATTGAAAGTCGGCGGAAAATTATTGAAAGTTAGTGGAAAAATAATTATTGAAAAAAATAGTACCGACGTGATTGAAAGTCGGAAGGAAATTATTGGAAGCTAGTGAAAAAGGAATTATAAAAAGAATTAGTACTGACGTGAGTGAAAGTCGGCTTAGAAGTTTGAAAATAGTGTTAACGAGATTATAAAAGGCTATTATTGGGAGATTTAAAAGAAGTTGAAAAGTAATTTTAAATTATTGTTTAACGCTTGAAGTTTAGCTCAAAGTGAACCGATACAACCTCAGAAGTCACAAACAAGTCCAAATGGCAAATGATAATGCTGTTATGCCTCTCAATAGAGAGATGATTGATTTCGCAAGTTGTCAGAAATTACCCGTCAATCAATATGGGGGAGACCCTGTTGAATTTGCAGATTTCATGGGAGATTATTATATGTACGCCTCAGCATACGGATGGACACAAGCCATTATGGTTCAGAGATTCCCACTCTATCTGAAGGGTGCGGCAAGAGAAGCCTGGCAGCAAGTCGACAAACGAAATGTTGGCAATGATTGGACAAAATTGAAGGATGCAATGGCACTGAAACTGGTTGGTGGAGATATCAAAAGAATCATGCGACAGAAATTTTATAATCGAGTTCAAGGTCCAGATGAATCGGTCAGTGAGTTTGCTTATCATCTGAACACTTTAGCAGATAAAGCCTTCGAAGTCAAACCCGATCAAGCAGATATGGCCAAGCAGGTTAAAGAGCTGTTAGAAGATCAGTTTATAACCGGAGTCCACTCCGAAATCAAAAAGGCACTATGTTATGTGGATTTTTCCAATTTCGATGAGCTCGTGAAGAAAGCCATGAAGATAGAGCTGAATTTAAAAAGTGCAAAAAGATCAGATGCTTTTGGAGTTAATGTGGAGAGACGTGAGCGGTCAATTACGCCTGTGAGAGCACCATGGGATGAAAAGAAAATAAATCAAATCAGTAGTCCAATTTTAAGACCAAATACTAGATTTCAAGCCGGTAGATCAGCGATGAGTGTACAATCAAATGGACAGGTAAATAATCCTCAATGCGAACATTGCAAAAAGTTTGGACACTACTCAAATCAATGTTGGTTCAAATATGGAAAAAATCCCAGCCCTAACAAGAGATTCACAGAAAACAAAAGGATCAGCAGTGATGTCGAATGCTATCGATGCGGAAAGAAAGGGCATATTAGCAGAAACTGTTTTACCAGATCAAGATCATCGTCAGCGTCACCTTCACCACAAAGGGACAAAGTGAATACAAATGGACAGATACAATGTCATTCGTGCAAGGGATACGGCCACATGGCGCGATCATGCCCAAGGAACTCAGAGAGATTCAGCAGACCTATTTTAAAGAAATCAATCAGATTCCAAGAAGATATGCCAAACACAAGTAACATGACATATGCTCAGAGAGAGGAATTTCAAGACAAAATGGAAAAGGAATTTCGAGAAATGCGACAGAAGCTGAACAAACTAGTGGCTAAATTCGAATCAGATGAAGAAACTGAATCTCATATGATAATTGGAACCGTGTCAGAAGGTGAGGGAAAACCTGCCCCGAAAGTGCGAAAGATCGCATCAGATGAGAATCCGACTGCACTGTTAGCCCGAGTTGGAAAATTGCTTGAGAAAATGGAAACTGACAACTCCCAGTTGAAACGATGGATCGCAGAACTCAGTGTGATGTCACTAACCCAAAGCGAACTAAAGAGAGCCATAAATTTATGTGCAAAGTTATTCAAAGGAAACAGAGATGATGAGATACTTAAGCAAATGCAAAAGTTTGGCAAGGTTTTGCGGTCAACAAGGGATTTAGATGATATCATAGTGGAAACGACGGGACTTGATAATGTGAAGTGCCAATTCCGTGTAAAGGCCTACGGACAAATCAAAGACCTAAAGGAGCGAATACTGCGTCAATACAGTGGATGGCAAGTGCAACTAAAATTTGAGAATCGATGTCTGGAAGACGAGGAGTACTTAGTAGATTGCGGTCTGATACCAGGCTGGAAAAATAAAGTAAAAGTTGTTAATGCTGTTAATACTTTGAATTCAGACAGACAAAATTGGGAAAAGATTCTAGCAGATTTACAGGATACCCTGTATGCAGGGAATAGAGATAAAATTAATGCGAGTATCGACTTCATAATGAGCATCGAAATGGATCGAGACATGAAAGAAGGGTTGTTTGAATGCATCGTACCGTATACGAATAAACCGACGAGTTATCAGGCAAAGTTAAAAGAGGTAATTCGAAAACTAGGACATGATTATGAGGCGGCAGACGATAGTGCGAAGTCTTTGATAATAGCGTTAAATATTGCGGATCAAAGGATTGAATATTATCAGGAACATTGGAGTGTAAAAGCAAAGAAAATACGACAAAAAGCAGCGGAGATATTAGGTAATGACGGAATTATCGTGTTGACGTTCAAAGGACGAGAATTGGATGATGACGAATATTTGTTAAACTACGGATGTAACCCAAATTGTATTAATAATGTGTACGCAACAAAACAAAGTGGTGAAATGGAAGAAGATGCAGTAATAGTACCGTTTTGGCCTCTGTATGAGGAAGTGGACAATGATAATGTAGAGATTAAAGCTGAAGTTGTAGATGACCCAGGAGAAATTGATCAAGAAATTAATGAATTGCAGAGATTAGAAACAATGGAAAATGAGGAAATGAGATCAGAAAATGAAGTTACAAGGGATGCTGAGGAAAGGAGCACCGATAATAGGATACTACCGAGCATAGATGAGATGAAAAGTGAAGAGAACTTTGTTGAGACGAAAAATGACATTGCGATATGTGGGATAAAACAGAATGATGCGGAAATTGAATCTTTGAGTTTAGAGGAATCAAGCGAAACTGAGCGTTTAGATGAATCAAGCGAAACTGAGCGAATATTAAAAAGTTTAGTAACGGAATTGTATTTGTTAGATGAAACTGAAACAGAAGATGATATTTCGGAGGGGAGAAAAGAGTTGTAAAAAGATTGGCAACGGAATTAAAGAGGAGATTACCGTCGATAATTAAAAGAAATTATGAAGAAAAGGAATTTTGTGAGGAAGCAGTAATTGAGGACTTAACACGAACTGAGTTAGATCGAGATGTAATATTGACAGTGCTAGCCTATATAATATTGGAGATTGGTACTTATGGTTATCTGGAAAGTGACAATTCAAAATCATTGATAAAGAAAGCTACTGAAATGACGAATAAATATTTGATGAAGTGGATCGCAAACAATGGCGGATGGGAAGAGTTAATACAAAAGGCTGAGAGCCCAAAAACAGAGACAGTGAGGAAAAAGGGAAAACTTGCATTTCCATGGTTGATAATTCCTATTATTATGTTATTGGGAATAATAAATACGACGAATTCATTGGTGGCATATGACTGCTCCCAAACCGAAATGGGAAGAGTATACTCGTTGGTAAACGTAGCAGAGTGTTCGGATGCATATCCAGTAAAGTTTAAAGTGACAAATCCAGTAAAATATCATGTATATCAAGAATCGGGGTTTCGAAGATCAAAGGTGAGAGAGTGTACAGTGAAACGAACTACTTTTGTATTTTATTGTGGAAAATGGAGCCACTCATCGATGGTGAAAATGCAATCGATACCTAGACCGATAGAAATAATTCCGGAGAATTGTTTGGCAGCCTTTCAAACAGGACAGTTGAAAATTAATGCAGATATCAAACTACAAGCAAAGCTTAACCACAAAATCCGTGAGACTGTAACCGTGCGAGGGATAATAAAGTCGAATGGTGATTGCCAAGGAGAGCCATACAAAGTAGACGATGCTATAATTGACAAAGCCGTGGTTGTAGAAGAGTACATGTCAGAATTAAGAGAATTTGATGGATCATTTGATGATGATACTGGTAAACTACAAACACATCCATTCTGCAACATGAAACAATCTAGCTGTCAGACAGGAGAATCAATTTGGGTG
The DNA here is from genome assembly GCA_022537955.1 of Schmidtea mediterranea. NCBI lineage: Eukaryota > Metazoa > Platyhelminthes > Tricladida > Dugesiidae > Schmidtea > Schmidtea mediterranea. Next base: position 123,235,804 of record CM039679.1, read on the forward strand.
TACGATGTCGATACCAAAAAGTGCAATTTAGTGCAATTGAAGTCAATGAGTTTTAAAGAAATAACGGGAGAACAGATCAGGGAAAAGCCCGAGAAAATAAGAATGGATCCAGCAACGAGTACAACAACAAGAATCACACCTCTACGGATGAAAGATACTCCAACAGTGTTAATGTCAACCTCAGAGGAAGACGGGATGCGATTCCTGAGAAAAGAAACTAAAACAAAGTGTGGACAAAATGTCTATGAGACAAATTATAAAGGTATATATGTATCTCAGAAAATGATTATAGAGGCCCAAACAAACATACATGCCGGAGATATCAAGTTGACAAATTACTTTAATAACAAAATAGATTATTTATTTCACTTTGGTCAAAATACTGTTGAAAATGTGTACCGAGAAGTTATTATAAATGATTGCAATCTCAACAAAGAAATACTCCGAAATCGGATGGCAATGGCTATAACCAATCCTAATTTGGTAGCACCAATGTTAATTGCAGAAAATGGGGTGTTTGCCAGAATTTTCGGTGAAGCACTATATAGCTATAAATGTAAAGCGGTACCAGTTAAACTGACAAAGTATGACCAATGCACCAACGAGTTACCAGTGAATTTAAATGGAAAGTTGCGATTTATGGAGCCTGTAACACGAATCTTACTGGAAGAGGACGTGAAACCGAAAGTATTACAGTGTAATAGATTGTTGGCACCACTATACAGACTAACACCAGAATCTTGGATTGCATTACCAGATCATCGAGAAGTAAAGACACCGGAAAACTTAGAATTGACAGAATTACAATATCTGGTAAATTTTACGTCATTAGAGAAATTATCGCAAAGTGGAATTTACTCGAACGAAGACATTGAGGAAGCCCGCAGAAACTTGTTATTTCCATCAAAGAAAGAAAGAGTAATAATGGAGATGGTAGATACAATTCTCCCAAGCGGAAGTGGGAAGGTAAATTACGAGTATTTGTTAACTCCAGATCATTACAAGAAAGCGACGTATAATACAATGAAAAAGATCTGGGGAAAGTTTATGTTCATTGGACAAGCGTGTGCCGGATTGATTGGAATTTATGTAATATGTGTTGTAATCAAAGTAATAATATCGCAGGTCCTATCAACACACAGATTATACGCGATCACAGGTTGGTCGTGGAAATTAGTAATTGGTTGCATACCATTATTGGCTAGATTCTTCATTACTCATCATCAATATCAGGAGTTGGAGATACTCAAAGCGCGAATATTAAAGAAGAAAAAGATGAGCTACGCTAGTACAACCCCTTCAAGGGACGAGAATAATGACAATGACAACGAGGGTGATAGTGCACCGTTATATGTTGACAATCAAGAACTAAGTGGAACGAATAAAGAAGCGTTGAGAACCTATCAAATCTTAAAAGAGCCACTGTTAAATGCGAGTAGCGTAGACACGTTTACAAAATTGTGTATACCAAAATCGTTTATGCAACCAGCACCAGTATATCCAGTTGATCGATTACGAGAGATGAAACCAGTAGAAAATATCGCATTACAATGTGAAGGAATGGTAGGAGAGAGAATCGAGCCTTCTAGCGCAGAGATCGAGAGAAAGAATATGTTAGGCTTACCATGCAACTACTCAATGATGACATTAACAAAAAGAGGAAAGCAACCCCGAATATTTATACAAATGAACAAACATAAAGTAGAAGCTTTGGTTGATTCGGGATCTAGTCACACAATAATATCGGAAAATGTATTAAACGTGAAGGAGAAAATGCAAATAAAGCCTACCGACGAAATAGTGAGGTCATTATCAAAAAATGAATTAAACATAATTGGACAACTTAACGTCATATTCCATATTGGAGACCGAATAATAGCGCACAATGCGCTCATAATGAAGGGAAGCCCAGTACGATGTCTGATCGGTATGGATATATTAGAGCAGCTGGACGGAGTCTCACTTGATTTAAAGACAGGTAATTTGATAGCAGGAGAAACAGGAAAAATAATTCACAGGGCAGGTGAAGTGTTTGTGAATCAGACATTGACAATACCACCACAATCGGAGATGGTATATTGTGCAAATACCATGAGTGTGGATAATGGTGATTTTATATTCGAACCAAATCAAACGCTAGTCGAAAAATATGATTTACCGATATGTGACGAAGTTGTCAAAGTGGAAAATCAGATAGTACCAGTCCATATAACGAATAGCAGTAAGAAACCGGTTCAGCTACACCCAAAAACAAAATTGGGAAAATTATCGAAAATGTCTGTTGAAACAAATTGTAAAATACCAAGAAACGTCAAGGTGTACAAGGAGCCTGAAGTGGTAAGCAATGATTTAAATGAGATGCAGAAAAAGGAATTCACAAAACTGCTGAGAAAATACCGAGATATCTTTGCCAAACACGAATATGATTTAGGTCTAACCAATGTAATTGAGCATGAAATACCGTTATTAGACGAAACTCCAATAAAAATAAAGCCATACAGAATCCCCTACGTTCATCAAGATGAAAGTGATAGACAGATTACAGCAATGAAGGAATTTGGAATAATTCGAGATAGTGCGTCACCATTCTCCTCATCAATAGTGATAGTTAAGAAAAAAGATGGAGACTTACGATTTTGCGTAGATTATCGGAAGCTAAATCAAGTTACGAGGAAAGACACTTATCCAATTCCAGTACCCCAAGAAATGTTCGATCAAATGGGAGAGGCACGATATTTCACAGTTATTGATTTAAACAAAGGGTACAATCAATTTAGGGTAAAAGAGGAAGATGAATCTAGATACCCCTTAAGGTCCAAGCAGAATAAAGTAACGGGTCAAACAAAATTGAAACAGAAATTCACGAAAAATCCAACACCAGTCAGCTACCTCAATAAGATATTATATGTAGCAATAATGCTGATGTTAGTAACAGTTGCGAGCGGCAAAAAGATTGACTTACCATATGCGGTAAGCAAAATCCGAGGAATGGAGAAAATACATATATATTCCACTCTAACAAATATAGTATGGAGCTGTAAATGCGAGATCGCAGACCAAATAGAAATTATTGATTTACTAGACAATACGGCACCAGTGGTAGAACTGAATTATGATAAAGATATATTTGTGGTACGAAAGTTAAAGCCAAATTTCAAATACCAATGGCTGTTGAGACAGAACATGTCAAAGTGGTACACGCAAATTCCGATAGAAGTGCACACAAAAGAGATGCGAAACTTGATCGAAATAGAACCAGAGATAAATGGAATCAATATATATTGGAAGCCAGTGGACTTGGTGAAAGTGCGAATCACATTTCAAGGTTAAATGTCGACACCCTTAACTCGCGAAAATCAGTTATCCGCTACGAGAAATTGAAAATGAATCAAAATTATTCAGTTAATGCAAACTACTACGAGAACATATGCCTCGAAAATGGAACGGTAGTGAGAAACCAATGGTCACGATTTAAGAGTGAGACCCAGTCTATCTATCTCAGAGACGAGTCAAATCGTATAACCCTGAGTGTTGGAAATGGACCGGTAACGATATATAGAAAATCAGGAAATGATGAAAGAGTTGTTATTATCTACAAACAAAAAACCCTGACTATATTAGATGCCGGTAATCATTTTTTTACACTTTACACTTCTGATTTAGAGACGGCATGGGAATTAACAGTTAAATATCAGCGATGGATAACCGAACCAGGCGGATGGCAAACAGTTTTCGTGGAAGTCAAGACAATCAATGAATCGAAACGAAAATCAGATACAACCACATCACCTTTCCAATTACCGACCCAAGAGACGACAAAACCTAACTCAAATAAACTAATGATGATAAATTCGGATTTGACAGTCAACTATTGTGAATATCTCATTTACATTTTAATAACAGGTTTTCTCATCTTATCAATAACATTCATAATCATCACCATTTTGATATGTGTAAAGGAGAGACAACTAACTATCCTTCAACCACCATCATATTCATATTATGAGACAAGACTATAAATTGTGATCTGCATGAATAGAGTATAAAAATATATTACATTTATATTAACAATGTGCATGTTTTATAAGTACCATAGGATGAACGGTGTAATTTGTTTGAGATTCGAAGCGAGGTGTTGATGCTTTGCGAATAGAGAGTGATACAAAAAAAAATTACTATCATTTAATTTCAGAGAATGCAAGAAGCCTCGGAGATGTCATGCAAAGAGTGTAAAACAAGTACGCAAGAACTAAAGCAAAAGTTTCGTAGCATGCAGGGCAGAATAACAGATTTGGAGGAAGAAAACTTCCGTCTGAAAAGGCGGTTGGACCGTTTGGAAATCTTATTGTTTCAACACGAGGCCGATTTCGCGATGTTTCGAATGAGAGTAGAAGAAATAGAGGAATCGGAAGACGATGTGAAACAAAAATAAAATAAAAACAATTGCGCAAATAAGAATTGGACCGTGGATCCATTTCAGAGTGACGTTTTGGCTACGGGAATATCAACAAATGCAAATGGGAAATTAATAGGTCTTTTGGAAAATGAATTTTGAAAGTCGATTATTGCAATTTATTTGATTTACTATAAATTACCTGAAGATATTGGGGAAATATTTGTTTGGGGAATATTTTTTGAAGTAATAATTTGGATAAATAGTAATAATAATAATAAGGGTAATATTAATAATAATAATAATACATAATCACAGCAAAACATAGATTTCGAGGACGAAAAAAATTTTTTAAGGGGGGAGATATGTTGAGGTCTGTAAATTAAAATTAAAAATTTAAATAAAATTTAGGATAATAATTCAAATGGAAAGTAAGCGAAGAAAAAAGGCAAATAAAAGCGGGATCGTGCACAGAATTAATAGTAAAGGAAAGTGCGATGGAAACAGTATTAGAAAATGCATAAAGCAATTACGAAAGGCGAGAATCCGGAAATCCGAGAAAAATCAATAAATGGAAAAATCATCGAAATCGAATTGGAAAAACGGGACAGTTATAGATTAGCTAATGGTCAACAAGATGACGGTTAGGGATTTATCAGAAAAGGGTTAGAAATGGTTGAAAAACATTCAAATGTATGAAAACAGAAAACGTTAATTAATTAATTAATTGGCTAATGGAAAACCCGAGCTAATGGGAAACCCGAGCCAATGGAGAACCCGAGAGATGAAGGAAACCCGAGCTGGGTAAACAAGAAGAAAGGCAAACAAAAGGAAGATTTGGGCCCATTAGCTTGACATAATGATTAATGGGAAAAGAGTAAGGAGAAGATAGCGCGCGTAGGAAGACCGGTAGGGCCATTAATTATCTGGATTCGTTGGACCATTATGGATGACAGCCGAAGCAAACACGTAGGAGAAAATGTCAAACGAAAGATTGGCTCGGCAATAACCATTTGTCATCCTGATTTCGAGAGTATATAAGCAAAGGGAAAATCAGAGAAAATCGGCATTCTGCCTCAGCTAGGGTTCGAAGAATCAGACTGTAGGAAAAGTGGTAAACGAATTAAGGAAGTAGGGAAAAGAAGAAATAGAATTAAGAATACGGAAAGGCGAAAAGGGATCAAACCAAACAGAAACCGAGGAAAACGAGAGTCAACAGAACTAAAGGATCAAAAGGTGAATATTGTTTGTTTGCAAAGCATCAACGCCGAGCAGAGAATCGTATAAACTTTGATTGGTCATTGTAGCGTGATAATAAATTGTAAACCTGTTGTTTCAATATACGTTGGGTCGTTCATTGTTTTAATCTAAAGAACACCAGGATTCAGAGAGAACCGACTTGAAATAATCCAAAACCCAACACTCGTTTACTTTTATTATTCTCGCTTTTATATCGTCCATTTCTTTTATCTCTTGTTTGCTCGCTTGAAATCTTATTTGCTTTCGATGCCATCTGTGTATTATCATCAATAGTTGTTCTTTTCTATCTCCAATTCGTATTGTTTCTTTTGGATGATTGGTGAATTTCAGTCCTTCCCATTTCAACATTGCTTTTATCGTCTTTGGAAATGGATAGTGGGCATATATTGTTTCTTTTAATAGGACGTTTCTGTTTCTTACCATATAGTTTACATTGAATACTTTAAGTGATGAACCTTCGTAGGTCCATTTCATCAGATTGGCTGCTGCTTCGTCTTGTTTGGCATCGATAGCTTCCCATAATGTTTGAATTGTTTTACCCATCATTTCTCTTTCTCTAATTGTCGCGTTACTGGTTATAAATTTTATTGCGCTTGCTTGTCTGGATGTCAGCGCATAATGTAGTACATTATTTTCCCCATTATCTTTCTCTTTAAACGATGATCCTGTCTTTAATAGTTCTCTCAGAACTGTTGTAGAAGCATCTGCTGCAACTGCGAACAATAATGGTGTTTGTCCCTCTTCATTTGGTATATTTGAGGCATGTACGCATTTCTGCATAAGTTGGATTATATCTATTATCCTTTGGGTGTTTCTATGTTGTACTGCAATATGTAGAGTTACGTTTCCTTCCACATCTGCCATAGTGAAGATCATGGGTATATTCTCTTTAATGCGGTCCATTTCTGGTGGACTTCTAGCTCCTTTAGCGTAATCCATAGCGATTTTCCCTGCTTTGTTTACTATCCTCATCCATCCTTTTCCTTCGACCCATTCTGGCATTATTTCTCTGATGGCTTTCACTATTATATCCATCTTGTCTACATTATCTTGGGTCGCGTTCAGGGTTATTTTGGATTCATCTGGTTTAGGTTCTTCCGTAGTGTTATTTGATGTCGCTTCTATTTTTCGACTCATTGTTAGTCCGTTTATACTCAGCTGTTGGGTTTGCGATCTGGTTTGCATACCTCGATTTTCTGGTTCCTTTGTTACCGTTCTAGGTATCGCTTTACATCTACTCACGTTCACGTAAATAGGTCTAGTCAGTGGGTTATTGACCAATTTAACTCGAGCATTGTTCTCGTTTACGTACATTATTTCGTATGGTCCTTTACCACTTCTTTGTAGTTTTCTGGCTACTCCTGGAATAATTTCTGGTGTTGCGATTATTACAAGTCTCCGACCTGAAAGTTGTGCTCACGTACGTCTCGCTTTTTATCATGTAATTCTTTGTAGCTCTCTTGATTAAATCTAATATTCATACCTGCTGTTTTCCAGATCTCTTGCATTCTCTCCTTGAACCCTGTTACGTAATCATCAATTTCCATATACTGTGATATCGGTGGTTGATATTCTAGGTCTATCGGCATGTTGCATTCTCTGCCGTACATTAATTTAAATGGACTCATTTTTGTTGCTGAGTGTATTGACATTCTATAGGCCATAAGGCATAGGTTTATATATCTATCCAAATCTTTTTGGTGTCTGCTTACATAATTTGACATCATTTCTATTAGTATGCCATTGAATCGTTCGGTTTGACCGTTTGTTTGTGGATGGTATGGTGATGTTCTCAATTTTGCGATTCTGAAGTAATTCGTTACTTCCTCTATGATTTCGCTCATAAAGTTGGTTCCTTGATCAGTTAGGATCTGTTTGGGTGTTCCGTATCTACAGCATATTTCCTCTACTAGGATTCTCGCTATTGTTCTAGCTTTTTGATCTGGTATTGCGAATGCTTCCGGGAATTTTGATAAATAATCCGTCACTACCAATATGTAAATATTTCCATCGTTGGTTTCGGGTAATGGTCCTACTACATCCATTGCGATCATCGTCATTGGTTCTGGTGGAATTGGCATTGGCTTTAGCGGTGCCTTCAGTTTACTTCCTGTGCTTTTTCTGGTTGCACATATCAGGCAATTCTTTATCTATCCTTTTACGTCCTCTCCGATATTTGGCCAATAATATTTTTGGCGTAATCTTGCTTCCGTCTTTTTAGCTGACATGTGTCCTCCGAGTTTTCCATCGTGGTATTGCATTAACACTTCTTTTCGTCTGCTTTCTGGTAAACACATGAGTCGTTTCTCACCATCCATTAATAATAACCATCCTTTCTCTATGGTATATCGGTGTTTGTGTTTTTCCATATGCTCTTTTAGTTTACTGTTGTTGTCAAAGATTTTTATATCGTTAGTTTCCATGAATTCGATTATTGTTTTCAACTCCTCGTCTTCCCTCTGTTCATTTCTTAGTTTTGTAAAATCGATATCTTCTGCGATAATCATGCATATGCGTCTTACATCCTGATCCATTAGTTCCTCAAATACAAATCTCATTCTGCTCCCGATGCATATCCACTTGCGTCTGTCGCTAACAAAAACGGTTTCTTAAAATCTGGGTGTACGAGTATTGGTGCTGATATCAGTTTGTCTCTGAGTGTTTCAAAGGCTGTTTGTTGTTCCTCTTCCCATGTAAATGGGGTATCTTTTTTGGTTAATTCTTGTATTGGTTTCGCAATGGTTGCATAGCTCTTGATGAACTTTCGGTAGTATCTACATAAGCCTAAGAATTCTTGCACTTGCGTGACTGTCTTTGGTGCTGGGCAATTCTTTATCTTTTCGATGTTTCTTGGATCTGGTTCTTTGCCTTTAGCTGACACTATATGTCCTAAGAAGGTAACTTTTTCCTTTGCCCAATCGCATTTTGATGGTTTCAATTTCAATTTCCATTGTCTCAGTCGAACGAATACGTTACGGATATCTTTTAGATGTTGCTCGAAGGTGCTAGAATAAATTAATAAATCATCAATATATACCATACATTGTTTGATGCCATGAGTTACAAAGTTCATACATCTCTGGAATGAAGCTGGTGCGTTAGTTAATCCGAAAGGCATTTTCTAGAATTGATATAGATCTTTTCCGATTGTAAAAGCAGTTTTCTCCCTATCTTCCTCCTTGACTTTTATTTGCCAATAACCACTTTTTAAATCTAGCGATGTAAAATAAGCTGCTCCGTGTAACATTTGTAACATCTCGTTTATATCCGGTAATGGGTATGTATCTCGTTTTGTTACCACGTTAAGTCGTCGATAGTCTATACAGAACCGTTGTGTTCCGTCTTTTTTCTTTACCATGACCACTGGAAATTGCCATGGCGAGCAACTTGGTTCGATTACTCCTGCGTCTAACATCTTTTAGACTTCTTTTTCTGCTACCGATTTTTGAGCTTCTGCCAACCGATATGGCCGTAGTGTTATTGGGGTATCATCCGTTAATGGTATCGTATGTTGCGTTACATCGCTTGTACCGAGATCTAAGTCAGATGCTGCAAATATATCTTTAAATTCCATTAGCAGTTTCTGTAATTGCTCTTTTTCAGTTTCGTTTAGTAGCTGACTGTCGATCGTCTATAATTCTTCCTCAGTTCCTTCAGTTTTCGTTGTTGGCAGTTCAATGTCCATCATCGGTGTTAATTTTCCAAATCTTTCGTTTTCGTAAATGACTTTATCTTCTTCGTCAAAATTTGTAATGTTGATTGGAATTTCACTGTTCTCTCTGGCTAATGGCAGTTCTTTCTTTTTCTCAAATTTGTGGTTAGGTTCAAAAATCATTTCACCTCTAGTTTCCTCGTTTACTTTTACATAACAAATCATTTGTGTGCGCCCTGGCACTACTATTTTCTCTGAGCATCTCACTTCTGATTTCAACATACATATTCGTCCGGTTTTATCTCTCAATTCCATCGATCCTAGATCTATTATTATTTCTTTTAATAATTCTGGCATGAGATCTGTTCCAATTATACAATCTGCACTTAATCTCCTGATAACTGCTAAATACGTATTGATTTTTACATTTTTATATTCTATTATCGACCAGATTTTTCCGATGACCGCTACTGATTCCTTGCTGCAAGTTATTACATCCATGTTAGCTTCTTCTATACATGGCCATAATCTTCCGGGTATTTTGTCCATTTTTATTGCTGAAATGTTCGCTCCAGTATCGATCATTGCTTTTATCTCTACTCCATTTATTTCTATGGGTACCGTTAATGTTGGTCCAGCTAATGTTTGTAACATAGCTATAGTTCGGGTTTCTGGATCTTGATCCACACTTCTCGATCTTTGGCTGGTTCTTGGCACTAAGTCTGCCCAATTTGGTTCGTATGGTGTCGGATAAATGTTTCGTAGTGTCGTTGGTCTTGGTATCGGTACGTGTCTTTCTACCGGCATGTTTCTCTCTACTGATTTTTGTTGTTTTCTTTAAACATTCATATACTGGTGGTGGATGATTATAATGTCCACTATGTCTTGTTTTTCGGTTTTCCCATTGTTTGAGTTGCTCTTGAGTTAGCATCTGTGTTCCTCCTTGGTTTTCATCATTCTTGCTGTTATCGCTGCTGTCATCTTTGAAGTTCATCCATCGTTTCCAGTTGCTCGTTTTCTGTCGCTTCATTCTGGTTTTCTCGGCTTCTAATCTCATTATTGCTTTGAATTTTCGTCCAACTTTTTCATCAGTACCATTTATTTTAGTTAGGATTCCTACTAATCTCTTTATCTTGTGGATATCTTTTGAGTGTCCATGTAACACCATTGTCTTCGCTAAGAACGGTAAGAAACCAATTGCCATTTTCCAGTTGATTTTCCTTTCTCTTTTGTAAATATCGAAACATGCTAACATTTGTGTTAGGATCACCCTTACGATTTGAATGATGAGAATTATTCCTAGAATTCCTGCCATCATTTGTCCGAAGATTAAGAATCTTCCCCACATGGCTTTCATCATATTTGCTGTTGCGTGTTGAAAATGATCTGGTGATAGTAACAATTCGTAGTTAGGTTTCTCTCCATAGTTGTGACCTCCCGTTATCGTCACAATATTAGATAGTATGGCTTGCCTTTGTGCTCGGAATAATAAATGTTCTCTGGCTCGTTCCAGATCTTTTGTTTGGTATATCCCGCTTTGTGATACATCCACTGGTTTGAATTCTGCTTCGCTGGCCAATTCTGTTAGTCCAAATATTTTTGGTGGTGCTACAATTACTCGAGTTGGAAATTGTAACCAACTTCCATCTCTTATTTCGAATAGTGGTCCATATACGTTGCTACAACTGAACATATTTGGTACGAATTTTTCTGGATTTATCATCCTTGTTACTGGTTGAGCGAATCTGATTTTTCCTTTATGCATTATCTCTAATTCGTTTATGCATTTATCTCTTGGAATTGTTGAATTCTCTGGCAGTTTTGCAATTGTCTTTTCACATTTGTATGTATACATAACTATTCCAACGATTCTTCCGAAATATCCTTCTTGGAGTGGTAATAGTGGAATTGCGTTATCTGGATTCGTGATTGCCATTGCCAATTTTGTTTTTAGTATTTCTCTATTCAAGATACAATCATTTTTAACTAAATCGTAATATATTTTCTCTGTTGACGCCAATCCTTTGTGATATAGGAAATCCATCTTGTTATTTATATACAGATATAATTTTACATCTTTGGGGTCTATTTGCGCTTTTGCGTTCGGTATTGCTGTTCGCGATAAGAATATTCCTTTATAATTGGTACTGGCTACCATTTCGTCACATTTGCTTACCATTCGTCCTTTTATAAATCTCATTCCGATTGTGGTATCAGTTGATATTACTACCGTTGGCGTGACTTCTGATCCGATAGTCGTGGTTATCGTTGGTTTTCCGATTCTTCCGGTTCTCCGTAATTCATCTAATGCGCTTTTTTGCGTGTTAGTTTCGGTTTCTCTGTGCACTTGTCCTTGCACTTCATCAAATATTGCGCTTTTCAATAAGGTGAGTCTACAAGTTCTGGTATCGGCGTGATATACGATCGTTGACATTCCCGTATTGCATGATCTATCTGTTGCCAGGCATTGAGGGTACTTCTTCATTGCTTGCGTGTCTGGATCAAAATATCCTTGGTATTTCTCCAACTTTACTTGATAGCTTTCAATCACTACTACTCCTTTGACCAATTGATTTAATAGGGTGTATTCTCCTCCTTGACACGTTCCGTCTCCAGCCGTTATTCTTCCCGCAGCTTATACTCGGGTCGTTTTTATTTTTCCTTCCTCGGCTGCTACATTCACTCGTCCAGCTATTGAGATGCGTCCTGTCGTGAATCCTTCCTCACATTCGCTCCGCGTTACTGAAACCACTGTTGTTTCCGTTCCAGCTTCTATAATTGTTGAATGTGAGTGATGTCCGCAATGAAATGCTACGATTTTCCGCGTTACTGAACATTCCTTGATTTCCGTTTTAATGAAATCTACTTCTTGGTATACATTATACGATACTGCTGTTGCCGTTGTCTGTAATTTACCGGGGTTTGCAGCTTTACATTCTTCCGTTTCTTTTAGTGAGTATTTATCACCAATCTTTATGTTATCGCAATCATATACTACGAATGGTTCTACTCCTTTTATGCACATCATCCATATGAGTATTGTAGTGATTATCGTATTCATCCCTTTTCTGGCTGTTTTTGGATCGCTTGCATTAATGGTCGTTTCGAATTCCGTTAATAACTCTTTTAACTTTGCTTGCATTATTTCAGTTTGATCATCTTTGCTTACCAGATTTTTAAAGACTTGCCATCCCCCTTGAGTCAAGATGAATGGTTCGATTACTTTCCTGATAATGTCTGTTATCGCAAATTCATATCCGTTTGGGTTGTATCTTGGAGTTCGCTTTCTGTATATCGCTATCGTATTGTACATCAGATAGGCCATTCCTACCAAATATCTATTTGGGTCATCGGATCGTTTCGTTAAGTGATTTATTATCAACAATAATTCCTCTGGATCTTTGGTTGTGGTTCGTACTTTGTTGTCCATGATTTTATTTATTATTGGTTTTATTGCTGCCCAAAGCTGTTTCGCTTCTGCTCCGATATTATTGAGTTTTAAATTTCTCTTTATTTCTGGGTTTGCTAATCCCAACATATCAGTTATTAGTCTGTTGATCCACTTTGCTCCTTGTTCTTGGCCTTTTAATTTTCCCTGTAACTGCTTTGTTACTTGACTGAGCTTGTTTAATTTCGTTGTCAATTGATCCATCTGCATTTGTTCTTTAGTTTTTCTTTCTGGAGCTGGTTTATCGATTTTCGGTCGTCCTCTGGATTTCTTTTCCATTGCTGTACCTGTTTCCTTTCGTTTAGGTTGTTTGTCTGCCGTTTCTCTGGATGTTGTAGCCCCTCGTTCATTTATCCAATTGTCCCATTCGTCTCCTGTCGAGCTTCGGCGTCTTCTCTCTTTCTTTTTATTTTCCTCTTCGGTATCAGGCTCTATAATTTCGACTGGTTGTCTTTGACCACATACTAGCTCATCTGGTTCATCTGTTATCATATCATCTTCGTTTTCTGTCATGAACAAATCTCTTGATTCCGGTATTCTCCTGGTTTTTTCTTCATCCACAATATCATTTAGATCATTTAGTATCTCTTCATCTCCTGTTGTGATGACGATTACTTCATCTGCTGCAGGTGGAACTTCTGGCGTATTTAGACTTTCTTGTCGCCCTATTGACGTTTTCGTTTTGACTTCCCTTTTGTTGAGTTCTCTACCCGCAATTTTTGCTACCGTTAATATATTTATTAGTCCCAATTGCATTTGCGTAACTCCGATTTCGAGGTCGTCGTCTAATGATCGTCCTTCGTATTGTAAATGAAATGGCGGTTCGTACGGTATTCTCTTTTTTACTTCACTTACTTTGGCAGTGATGTAAAATTCTCTTTCAATTGGTTCGAAATCTGGCGTCATAATTTCTAAACTGTACTTCTCTATCGTTTCGGCTGCCCATTCAGTGTGTTTCCATTTCCGGATAATTTCTCGGAATTGCTCTGGGTACCACGCATACATTCTCCGATATTCCTCTATTTCCTTTACGATATTTTGCAGGTTCTCTACTCTATTACAAGAATCGATTATCCATTTTGCTAAATCTGTTACAGTTCGTCTTTGATTCTTTGCTCCGGTTCTCAATATCGCTGCTAATTCTCTACACTTTTGCGTTTCTGTTAATCGTGTTAATCCTTCTTCCACAGGGTCATCTATGTCTGTGGGCAAGTATCTTGTTCCTGGAATTCGTTTTTCGAGTACACTGATTCGCGGTCTCGCTTGTTCTTGTTGCATTCGCAATTTCATTTCTCGTTCTGTTTCTACTTCAATCGTGATGTATATGGTATCATCTTTTACGAATTGAGGTGTTACATATCTTTTCAGTAGAAATTGTGGTACTCCTCCTGCAACATTTTCAGTGGATTTTGGCTTTTGACTTATCATAGATCTTGGGTCCACTCCCAGTTTTTCACTGTGTCGCTCTTCCCATTTTCCGGGTTTAGCGATTGAAATGATGACTTTTCGATTGAATGGCCAATCTAACTTTCCGTCATATCTGCCTCTTGCTAACAGAAAATACACTGATAGGTGTGTTCCTTTTCCTACCCCATCTCCGTTTGGGTACACTCTCAATTTTATCCGGTATCCTCCGATCTCTATATAGAATTGATGACTTGTGATACCGATGATTTTCTCTTCTTCAGCCGATTTTACTTTTTCAGCCCATCCACCTATTTTCCATGTGTATGGGGCTAATCGAGCTTTATCATTTATTTCCTCGTCTTCTTCTGGCTGCCATTCCATTTCGTTTATCATTTCCTCTGGTAGATTTTCGTATGGCTCATCTTCATATAACTCTAAGGTTGTCTCGTTAACTGCATCTTCTGGCGCTTCTCCTGGTACGTATTTTCTCCATTTTGGTTCGGTTCTCTCCATTTTCCATTTCCATTCTTTTGTCTTTTCGTCATACACTTTTTTCCATGGTGTTGATCGGCATCGCGAATCATTTATAGGTTGCAATTTTGTGCTCACATCTTGTCTCCATAACTGGTAGATGGTTAATATTTGATCCATTTTTCTTTTCATTTCCTCTTGAAATTCTTGGATCTGTTGTTCCCTTTTTGTCGTATTTTTTCTCTCTGGTTCATCCATGGCTATGATATTAATGGTTTGTCCGTCTTCCCATATACCTAATTCGTATATCGGGGTTCGTTCTCGTGGGCTTATTTGTCGTTTGTGGTACATTATTGCCACGTCTTCTACCATGCCGTCATCGCTATTTTCGATTATTGGTTGGATAATTTCTCGGTTTATTCGTCGGTATAATTCGTGCATTTGACAATCGGGATTTACTAGTATTTCTTTTATTTCATCATTTGGTAGCTTTATTTTTATCTTTATTGGTTCATCTCCCCTCATGTCTCTTTGGTGTTCTCCATATTTGGCTATCAACTCATCTGTTCTCTCGTTATCGAATCTCATAATATATGTATCTCGTACAGCTTCTACAAACATTTTCATTGAAATCGGTCTCGTTAATGATAATCGATTAATATATTTTCTAGCTTGATCTATTGCTTGTTCTGTCATTTTAATCTGGTTTTGCCTCATTATCTTTCGTCTCTCTTTTTCTAATCCGGGTTTTATTTCTTTGTTATATAATATTTGGATTTTCTGCCATATTTCCGCTGTCGTTTCTTCGGTTTCATTTTTGTTTAATGTTACCACATTTATCCCATTTGGCCATATTAGCGCATCCGCGAGGTGTATATCTCGCTTTATTTTCCTTCCTTGATAATATAAAGGTTTATTTTTATAACTGGGTCCTAGCTTTTTCACTACCCAATCATACAACTCATTTGTGCTTTCGCCTCTTGTGGCTATTATCTGTCTCGGTATCTCTGGAAAATCAATAATTACCTGATACTCTTCTCTATCATATTCTTTCAAGTTCTCTTGGTACTTTTTTATCATGTCCTTCCATGATGCCGTGAATGTACCATTATCTTGTTGATATCCTTTCGCAATTAATTTCATTATTCTGCTGTATGCGGTTGTATCTTTGAGGTTTAAGAACATCTGATTTCGATCTACTTCTTCCACAATCTCGTTAATTTCTTTTAATATCTCGGTTTCATCTTCTCTTGGCACGTTCGTTTCCATTTCCTCTAATTCGGATTTTGATTCATCTTTATACGGTTTGTTTTCTTCACATGATTGAAATATTTCTCCGCCCAGACTGCTTATCTCACTTTCATCTTCATCTGTTTGGTCGTCTGGTATTTGTCTCAACATATTAATATGTGGTTGTTCCTCCTCTTTCATTATCTTTGTTGGTCCTTTTGTTTGGAACCATATCTCTTTTATTCTATTCTCGATTTGAGCTTCGGTCCACGTGGGCTTTTCTTTTCTGATTCTTGTTTCTATTTTTTGTAGCAGTATCCTCTGGATTCGATTTTTTGTTATTATTGGTTCTGATATCTTTTCTTTTTCTTGTGACGTTAATGCTTCTTGCTCATCTTTTTGCAGTTTTAATTCTGGTTCTTTCATTTCTTGCGATAGCACTTTCTTTGCCAGCACTTCTATTCTTTGATCTAGTGCTTGTTCTTGTTCTAGATGTTTCAACGCTCCATCTATTTTTAATATTAGTGCCTTCTTTCTTAGTTCCGCTTTCTCTTGTTTTAGGATTGCTTCTTTTTCTTTTAATTGATCTTCCTCTTGTTCTAACGCTTCCTCTTGCTTTATTTTCTCGAGTGTACTCTCTGTCTTTTGTGTCATAATTTCTTTTTCGAGTTCATCTATCTCGTACACTAATGTTTCCTTGTTTTGATCCTCCGTTATCATCATCTCTGCTTGTTTAATCTCTTGGGTTTCTGGTTCATTCGGTTTCTCCATTATCGTTTCTTTTAACTGTCGACGTCTTTGTTTTTCCTCCTCTGCAAATTCTTTGATGGCCTCTATTTTCTCCATCGTATTTAATTCGATTGTTTTCTCGTTATCAGTTATCGTTCCTCCCCCTTCGTTCTCAACACACTGCTCCGCAGTGTGGATTTCGTCTGGAACTTCCATTCTCATCATATTAATTCTTTTCGGGGTTTGTTTTCGATTTTCCGATCTTTGCTGGATTTCCTGGGCTTCCTCTGTTTGTAGTCTTTGCCATTCAGCTTGTTGTTGCTCTTGATATTCTCTGGTTCTCAGCTCTTGAATCTTTTCATTGCTTCTCATTACGTTGATCCGTTGTTGTTGTATATTAGTGGGCATCTGTTGCATCATCTCTTTTAATTCCATGGGCATTCGTTGTAGTGTTTCTCGTAGCATGTCTATTTCTTGCATCACGTTAATTTGCGGGTTTCCCATAGAGTTATTTAGTCTTGATTGGTTTGGCTCTCCTCTTATGTTGCATCGCCTTGCGATGTGTCCTTGTTGACCACAGTTGTAACATGCTTTGCTATTAAGTTGTCTACATATTTTCTCAGTATGCCCTCGTTTACCACATATCTGGCAGTTGTAATTTCGGAAACAATTTTCTGATCGATGTCCCATTTTTTGACATGTGGAGCATTTTTCGTTTGCATTTGGATTGTTCCTGAAATTATTATTATAACTTACTTGGTTATTACCTTTATCTTCCGGATTCCTTGTTGCTGGTGACTTGAACATCTGCTGTGCTCTTGGAATAAATTGATTCATCGCTGGATTGATATTGTTGTTTTGATTGTTGGCATTGACTGTTGGTGTTGTGTGTTCCGTGGCCAAGACTGCCACTTGATATCCCAGTCCCAGATGGGCTTCACATCTATTTGCGATTGCTACTGCTTTATCTAATGTTTCTGGTGCCAAGCATCCGAGGTTGGCTCGTATGTCTTCTCTTTTGATTCCTCTTATGAAGAGGTCTACCATTTTGTCTTCGGGCAAATCTGCATCTCCGAAAGCTTCTTTACACAATTTCTTTAATTCACATGCGTACACTGCATTTGATTCATCTCGTCTTTGTTTTCGATGTAGGAAGTCTAATATCTTCCTATTTCCTTTTTTCTCTATTCCGAATATTTTTATTAAGAACTCTTTAATCTCTGTCCACGTTGTCAGTTTCGTTGCGTCTCTTGCTTCTTCCACGAATACATCTTGTGCGCTTCCTTTTAAATACAAGGGTAGTCGCTCTTTTACTTTTTGATCTGTCCAGTGGCAGATATTTTTATAAACTTCAAATTCCTTTATAAATGTATCTAATTTGTTGAGACTACCGTCGAACGGTTCTCCTCTAAACTTTTCTCTGAATTCTCCCACTATTGCATTATTGTTATTTATCATCGGGTTTGGATCCGGAATTGAAGTCATGTTGGAATTTGTGGAATTTGCCATGTTTGGGTTAATGTTTAAGTTTTTTAATCTCTCTTCCTCGTTCTCTGATTCTATTATTGGCAACCGGTTTTCTATATCGTTTATTTCGTTTTCTTCGCTACTGTTGAATTCGACGTCGGTTAATCCACTATCTGTGCCGGTTCCTGTTGCTGCTGTAGTTGATACTCCGGTTTTGACACTTCTACTGTTGCAAACTTTTTTCTTTTCTTCCGCTTTTAATAAACTTTTTTCTCTATTCTCTTTGCTTTTGCTTCTCGTATGGTTGCTGATGCTATCAATGTTTACGGTTATTCGTTTACTTGACTGGTTTTCTCGTTTCTCTTTTCTTGCTTTGGTTGCTTTGGAATTCTGGTTGCTTATTGCTCGTAACTACTCTGACGTTTATTCCAAATTCTTTTCTACTCGTTTATTCAAGTTTCTTTATTATCACTTTGCTTTGTCTTTAATCCTCAATCGCTGGCGCTCTATGCCCTCTAGAATTTCCGTTGGCTCTTCGGCCTTCGGCTTTAACTCTTTTACTGGTCATCTGTGACCTTAACATCTATTCGTACTCATATTTCCTCTTTACTCATATCTCTTTTCATTATAATCATATCATTCTTATTATTTCTCATCTAATCATAATCATATCTCATCCGGCACTCTATGGCCTCTAATATCTAATCATTATCATATCTCGTCTGGCACTCTATGGCCTCTAATATCTAATCATAATCATATCTTACTGTTCCTCATTTTTATTGTTTAATCTAATCATAATCATATTCTATCAATTTCATCTTTACTCATATTCATATTCGTTTTATTCATATTATCTCTCATTATTTCACCGGACTTGAGCTCATCAGTGACTTTTGGGTATGTTTGAGGCCTCACACTGACTCTCAAGCCATGGCGTCTTTTGGCCGCGCATTCTTCCGGTTACGCTTTACTCACCGCCATTTGGATATTTGGTACTCGGTGTGGGATCCGGGTTATTGTACCAAACTCCTCGCTGGGCAAATAAAAAAAACATTCCCTCAGTACTCGGTGTAGGATCCGGGTTGTGTACCTAGGAGAATATAAAAGTATGGAAATGCCTAGACGTTCAATCAAGTTCCAAAAGCGGTTTACTTGATTTCCCGAATAGTGAAAAGAAAAGGAAGCGATTAAATATGGGAGCGGAAAATTTTATCAATAAACTATCAAATCTCTGCCCGCCCCTCCCGTCAGATTTCCCGGCTCAATTCGGCCGCCCTTATCTAACCATCAGATTTCCCGGCTCAATTCGGCCGCCTTTATCTGACCTTAGTAGGACATTTTGAGTATGAACCATTTACCGGTTAGTTCACATCTCACCTACCGTTTGGCCCTCGATACTCGGTGTGGGATCCGGGTTGTTGTATCGAGTTCCTCCCAGCAATAAAAAAGAATCGTTCGATACTCGGTGTGTGATCCGGGTTTTTGTATCGAACGGCTCAGCGCCATCAGTCCCTTGGCTGATAACAACCTGAACACGACAGTCCGTAGCTGTCCTCTGGTGCCTCACCACCAGCTAGGGAAAAAAGAAGTCATCTCTAGGTACCTTTAATCAAAACTATTAATTCTGTTCCGTGTACACTCTTTCTCTCACCTCTCGGTCTATCTCTTCACTTCCCCCCTTCAAAATTTGTGGTAATCGCATCAACAAGCTCCCCAAAAGAGGTGATCAATCTCTCGCCGGTTACTTGCTGACATACGCGACTTGGCCTACCAGTTCCTTTCTCAGTAGGGTTGATCAGGAATTCCCTTGGGTGAGCGTACTATCATTTGATAGCTCAGGTTAACCATTTTTCCTCGTCCTATCTCAATATAATATCAATAAAACAAAAAGAATTATACACTAGGAAACTCGGTTGTCGAAATTTTTCCGTCCAATATTTGTGTCTCTGTGCATGTGTTTTAATTATTTCCTTAATTCGGCTTTCGTGTTTTGGTCTATTACCTTTATTTATCGTTGTCGGGTGGTTTTATTATTTATAAACATTGCATATTTCTTTTATATTCGTCTTATCATCTAATAATAATTCAAGTAATGCATAATACATATTTATTTCATTTCATAACAATTCATGGAAAGTAAACAGTTAGTCTTTCCTTTATCTTTCGCTGGCATAACATACAGTGCGACTCTTGTGCGCATCCGTGACAATAACTCAGGTGTCCGTAAGGTATCACCATTACTCGTGCTTCCTCTGTTTTGCACGCATAACATTCTGCATAAGCCTTAGTCTGCTCTTTCATTGTTGTTGCAATCTCGTCTTCAATGTTTTTGACTTTTTCCATTAACTTGTTCCAGCTTTTTCCAAATTCGGTTATTTCTAACCTCATGAATAGAATTTCATATATTCTTTCAGTTGTTACGTCTTTATCAATATCAATCAATTTTGTTAATATGCAATGTTCTTCGGAGTACAGGTTTGAAATCGTTGCTATATCCTCTTTAGCTTTTTTAATTAATTTTTGTTTGTTCATTAGTTCCTCAAGATTATCGTTTTCAATGTTTAAGATACTCTTTAGTTTTTCTATTAATTTTGTTGGTTCCATCTAAAATTATTAAATCTCTTTTAATTACCCTTTAAATTTATTTAAATACTAATTAACTAAATTCATTCAATTCTTAGTCTTTTAATATATTTTGCTTCATTTTATCAACTACTATTTTAATCATTACTCGTTGTAATTTATTCTATTATCGTTGACTTCCTCTACTTGGTTCTATTGCTTTCCCCCGTAGTTTATCGTTATTCCCTTACTTACCCCATTTCATTTTATCCCGCATTTTGCCCTTTTAATTATGTGTTGTTTGCTTATGAGTAGTGGGATACCGGCCCTCTAGCTCAGAGGCCATCTAGCTCACATCCCCCCCCCGGCAAAAAAATTTTTTTGCGCTAAGTTTAAAAGTACAAATTTTTTAGAACAAAGACAATGACTCGTTCAAGGTCATTGAAACAAAGACCATGACTCATTCAAGGTCATTGGATGCCTCATCAAAATGTTAAAACAAAGACCATGACTCATTCAAGGTCATTGGATGACTCATCAAAATTTTAAAACAAAGACCATGACTCATTCAAGGTCATTGGATGACTCATCAAAATTTTAAAACAAAGATCATGACTCATTCAAGGTCATTCAAGGTCATGGAAAAGTAGGTCAAGGTCATTCAAGGTCATTGGATGACTCATCATTTTTTCAAAAATTTTTCTATGTTTAAAAGTACATCTACTTTCAAGGTCATTCAAGGTCAAGGTCATTCAAGGTCAAGGTCATATTATTTTTAATCATTTTTAAATTTAAATTTACTACTTATTAAAAATAATTAGTATATATTTGTAAATTATTTTATTATTATTATTATTATTATTATTATTATTATTATTATTATTAGTATTATTATTATTATTATTTTTCAAGGTCATTCAAGGTCAAGGTCATTCAAGGTCAAGGTCATTCAAGGTCATTCAAGGTGAAGGTCATATTATTTTTAATCATTTTTAAATTTAAATTTACTACTTATAAAAAATAAGTAGTATATATTTGTAAATTATTTTATTATTATTATTATTATTATTATTATTACTATATAATGAAAACCAAGACATATACAACAAATTTATTATAAAGAGATAATTCTACTATAGTAGTATTGTCTAAGAGCTTTATTCAAAGCCCATTCCACATACTTCCGATATCGGGCGGCGCAGCAATGACATCCATCACCACAAGGGTATTCGGGTTCCATATCTTTTGACAAATTGTTTTGTTCGATATCCCATAGGAACTCATCTATTACAGTAAATATCCATATTGATGTGTGATTGAATATCAAGTCTGGAATTATTGATGCAGGCTTATCCATGATTCCATGTATTTCTGGATAATAGAATTCCAGACGTTCTTTAATAACTTTAAAATAATCATCTAAAAGCAAGTAATAATAATAATATTAATAATAAATTACCGTAATGTTTAATTTCATTCATAGCTTGAACTGCGCTCGGTACAACCATTTTAATGATAAAAAATGAAATAACAATTACTTTTATACTAATTTAGAGACACACACACACATCTTTAGCTATAAACAATAAATATTAATTTATATAGATTTGAAAATGATTAAAGAAATTTTAATAATATTATTAGTTTTTAATATGGCCAACTCAATTGTTGTAACCGTTCAAGGTAAAAATTCAACAAGATGTGTATGTCCTGATACCGCTGTATTGATGGATATTTTGTATATGATAGATAGGCCTAGATATTTGAAAACTCCAGTCAAAAGATTATCTGAAAGAATGAGTAATTTAGAATTCCGATTTGAACATACATATGAGACTTTATAAAGAGCTAAAAACGAATTATATGATGATATTATATATTTAAATAAGACCATTGGTATTATCAAAAATGAATTAAGAAAATCAGTATTAGAATTAAAAGAAAATCGTAAACTTAATGAAAAAATGTTGAATCAAGTTCAATATAGTATAAAATTTTATTCTAATAAAACAACTGATCAGTTCAATCGTATAATGAAATTACAACAACCAGTTAACAGTGGTGGCAACAACTTGAAAGAAGTCAACAGTGCCAAAAAATCATCATTGCCATTTCCATTATATATTTTTACATATTTTCTTAGTATTACATGATTCTGATTGGTCGAATATAGTATAAATAAGCTTACACTTTCATATATTTTTATAAAATGCCAGAAACTAAATTTTTTATAACTTTGTTGAATGAGCTGGTCTCTAATAATAGAGAAGAAGATGAAATCATTAAAAACATGAAATTTATGGTAAACCGTACCGAGAAAATCGTTGAAAACATCCCATTCGATTATGAAAAAATTCTCAATTTGCCACCATTGGAGAGAAAGAAGGCATTCCAATCAATATTTAGTTACATGTTTGATGAAAATAATAAATGGATTCGAATAATAGTAGGATTAATGTACATGAAACACATGATATTAAAATCTGGATCCGACTATGAAAATTATTTCCAATGGTCTATAGAGATATATTACTTTATATTCTTATTAATTTATTATTATTTAGGTGATAGAAACAAAAATCGATCCGTGGGTAGAATCAAACGGTGGATGGACAGCTATTATTCAAGTTGCCGCAGAAGCCAAACGCTCTGATATTTATATCGAGAATTGCAAATTTTTATTAAAACTATTCACTGGAGTATCTGTTTTATATTTATGTAACAAGGTTTATCATAGATTTTAATAAATATTTCTTTGTTATTTTTATTAATAAAAACTATATTTTAAAGATTTCATCACCACAAGATTCTATCATAATATTTTCTATAACATGATCAATACAATTCTTAAATTCGGTAGGCTCATCTTTTTCGGTAGCTTCTTCAACATTAATAATTTCTTCAGTATCATTAACAATTTCATCACTCTGACATTCAGATTCACAATCCGATTCTTTACTCAATGCTTCAACTAGAGTCACCATATCTCTAATTCTCACACCGGTTATTTCTTCAAGTTTATCAAACAAAAAGTTTATTAAATATTCTAAACCAAAATTAATTAATTATTTATATTTTATATTTTACCTTTTTCAGATATCATTTTAACACTATTTTAAAACTACTTATAATTTTGTTTATAGAATAACAAAGAAACATTAATACATTTATTAAACACTATACATTAAAATAACTGTGAAAGTCTAGCAGTAACAATTTTCCAGATTGGAGAAAGCACATCGTTTTGATCTGCTTTATATCCTTGGATTGTTATTGTTATATACCAGTTTTCCTGTTCTTTGAATCCTATTTCTGTAAATGCATCATAATATCTGGTATATTGACTCGTGAAGAAAGCATTTTCATTGCATTTTAAATTGGAATTGATCTTTTTGAATGTATTATCAATATCCTTGATATCTAACATTGAGAGAGTACCAGCAAGAGATTGAAATTGCGTTTTATTGAGTTTGACTGGATTTGCCAATTGCATATTGATAGGCTCCTTTAAAAAATACATTTTATAATTGTGGAACATCTGAACTGGTTGGACACTTATTTTTTTGGTCATGTTTGATTTATGATCTTTATAATGTGGTGACGCACTTTTATACCCTTGACAGATACTGATTAACCAATCAGAATCATGCATGATCACAAAGACAATGCATGATAAGTGCATGATAAGTGCAAGACAAGTGCGTGACTGGAAAACTGTATGTGAATTAACTCGTGGATTTTGTATATGATTTTACGCATTCATCTATATAAAATGTATTATTAACATCACGTGTTTTATTATTATTATTATTATTATTATTAATATTATTATGTGTTTAATTAAAGCTAATGCATCATCACAAAGACAGTGCATGTTAAGTGCGTGATCATAAAGACAGTGCAAGATAAGTGCGTGACTGTATGTAAATTAACCCGTTGAGTTTTATGATTTTACACATATCATCTAAATAAAATGTATTATTATTATTATTATTATTATTATTATTATTATTAATATTATTACTATTATTATTACTATTATTATTACTATACTAATAAAATTACGATTATTATTATTATTACCAAAACTAACAAAAAAAATAAAACTATTATATTATTAATATTATTACCAAAACAATAAAAATAAAACTATTATTACCAACACTAACAAAACAAAACAAAAATAAAATACAGAAACATTTATTACCAACAATAAAACTACCAAAACAATCAAAAAAAAATACATTTATTTTCGAAAAAGTTGGTATTTCGAAGAATTTCTAACTGATTTTGCCAGGCACCATTCCACATAGCGCTGGTATCGAAAATCGCAGCAGCTACACCCCAGAATGCAGGGGTATTCGGGTTCTATCTCCTTTGGTCTTCTGTCAAGCTTAATATCCATAGAGCTTGATCAATTATGTTAAAAATCCATATGTTGGTGGTTGTATAGACCAAATCTGGAATTACTGATTCAGGCTGGTCTTTGACTATTGCTCTGAGTTGAGGATAGAAGAAGAATAACCTTTCCAGTAATACGGCCTGATATTTATCTGGAAACAAAGATATTAATATCAATAAATAATAAATAATAAATTTACCATAATTTTCGATCTCTTTTTTGCTTAATTTTGTACTCGTCATCATAATATTTTCCATTTTAAAAATGAAATAAAATGAATAAGCAATTTGTTTTAATCAATCATTAGCCAATCAGATATCGACTAATCCGGTGATTTCATTTTGTATGTCACAAACAATATTTTTGTACTCTAGATTTCGCACCCCTAATATAACTATTTTGCCACTAGCAAACACGTTAACACACATTGGGTTGTATTTTAAAAGCCTCAGTGCAGGAAATAATTCTGGTTCGAAGATACAAAGACATTTTGTTGACATGTTGTATAGATTGATAGATTGTCCCATATCCATGGTAACTGTAATTGACTGTATTTTAAGATCCTTTATTCTATATTGTAATTTATTGACATCTAAAGGTTTCTTACATCCCATGATTCTGCATTTGCCTGATTTGAAAAATATTATAGGGTATTTTCCACTCCTATCTACAATTTGCTGGGGTTTACCATTTGGAAACGTCATTTTTGATACATCGAAAGTTCCTTTATAATTTATATTTGATAACATAATTAAACAATAAAGAAATATTAAGCTATATATACGAGTTTTTAGGAAGAGTTCATTAAATCATATAATATAAACAAAAACATATAATTATACAAATTAATAATGGAATTAAGAAATGATGCGGTATATCAAATCGTTGGCCCAAGTGGTAGTGGTAAAACTATGTTTGTATGTAAATTACTGAAATCTAATTTATTTCAAACCAAATTCAACAAGATTTATTGGCATAAGGGTGCAGATGAAGAACATGGATTAACTCAAGATAATTTCTGTAAATTGAAAAACATGAAAATAGTAAAGGGTTTCGATAAAAACTGGTCAAGTCGATTAAGGAAAGGTGATGTCATCATTATTGATGATTTGTATCAGGAAGCTAATAAAGAAAAGGATTTTAATAATTTATTCACAAAAATCAGTAGACATGTTGGTGTTACTGTGATCTTTATTACTCAAAATCTATTTCATCAGGGTGGCGCCCATAGAACAAGGAATTTAAATGTTCAATATTTAGTTATTTTCAAGAATCCTAGAGATGCAACAGTTATTGATTTTCTTGCTCGACAGGCATACCCTAATAATCGTAATTTTCTCATCAGTGCATTTCAAGATGCTACAAAATCACCACATGGATATATATTTCTTGATTTCACACAACAATGCAATGATGATTTACGGGTAAAAACCGATATTTTCAATAAAGAAGGTGCCATGGTATATAAACAAAGTTGAAAACTTTAACATGTAAAAATGTTTATGAAATCCAGGCTTAAAAATATCCGAAAACTTAGACAGAGTATTAAAAAGACTATAAATAAAGTTCCACCAAAAACCAGTTATACACCATCTAAAAAACTAATAACCAAGAATTACCCTGCAATGAATCTAATTTCGAAAAACATTATTAAAAAGAGTAAGAAAACAGATAAAATTGTAAAAAATCATAGGAGTTTCCCATATTTTAATGCATTGTTAAAGGCTTCGAGTATGAAAAGAATGTCTATTTTACAATCATTTCCAACTTTTGTTGTCGATGATTTACTCAAAATTCTATTAAAAGTAGTCAGAGGTAAAATTAAAATCAGTAATTCTAAAAAACTAGTATTGAATGAACATCGTAAGCCTTTGTTATCACTAGTAAATAATAAAAATCGTAAGCAAATGAGAAAAATCATATATAAACAACAAGGTGGTTTTATCGGAGCAATGTTACCATTAGCATTATCATTATTATCACAATAAACGATGGGTCAATCATTACCTAATGTTAAATTAAAATTTAAATCATCTTGTTGTAATGGAGAAGATTTGGACGAACCCAGAAGACAAAGCAGGTTTCGGTGGAGTGGCAAAGTTAAAGAAAAGAGTCCCAAAGTCGAAAAAGGAAACGCAAAAGTGGTTGTCAGATCAGCTTGCGTACAGTTTAAACAAACCAATGCGGAAAAGATTTCCAACGAGAGCTTATAAGACATTCGGTATTAATGATTTATGGCAAATGGATTTGATGGAGATGATACCGTATTCGAAAATTAACAAGGGTTATAAATATATTTTAACGTGTATTGATGTTTTCAGTCGTTTTGCCCGCGGTCTACCAACAAAGACAAAATCTGCAGAGGAAATATCTAAAGCAATTAACTCAATGTTTAAAAATGGGCATCCAGATAATTTGCAAACCGATTTAGGTATTATTATTATTATTATTATTATTATCATTATTATTATTATAGGCAAGGAATTTTACAATAGTAAAGTTAAGCAAATCCTGGATCGTCTCAAAATAAATCATTATTCTGTACATTCTCAATACAAAGCCGCTCATGTTGAAAGATTTAACCGGACATTGAGGGATAGATTGAAGAAATATTTCGTGCATCAAGGTAATAAAATATGGATAAATGTATTACCGAAAATACTTGTTAGTTATAATAATTCATCACATCGAGGTCTGAATGGTTTGAGACCCGTAGATATCAGCTCGAAAACACGAGTACGATCTAAAACAGTTGCTATTACAAAACCAAAATATAAAGTTGGTGATCACGTTAGAATTAGTAAAATATCTGCTTCACCTTTCATCAAAATTTCGATAGTAATTGGAGTGATGAGGTATTTCAAATAACTAAAATTAATACTAAACAGAGTCCTGTAATGTATGTTATTAAAGATAGTGATAACAATTTAATACAAGGGAAATTCTATGAACAGGAATTACAAGTTATTTCCAAACCTACAGTGTTCAGAATTCATAAAATATTGAAAACTAAAATGGTGGGTAAGGATAAACAATACTATGTCAAATGGCATGGATATCAAAAACCTTCATGGATATCATCAAAAGACCTAGTAAAATGAGTTTCTATACAATTTTACCGAGTAATAGTTGCCCACTAATCCATCCGGAAAATCAAGCAAGTAAATTTATGGTTGATCTTCAAAATCCCATTTATTTACATGGAAATTGGGAAGTTGCTTTGCAAGACTTTACATTTGTGTACAATACATTCCCATTTTATAGTCATTGTAAAATCGGATTCAAGAAACGTGTTCCCAAAACCTGTAGTGGTATTTTCACAATCAATAATTTTGAACGATATTGTCATATTCCAAATCAAATTTTAGATGAAAATAGTGGCATGTTTTTCAAAGATGGATTGAATGTTAGTTGTGATTTTAGCCCATTTACAATAAAGTTTGAAAGTATTGAGGATGCCAAGCGAATGGGTTGTGATAAGCTTAGCATTGTTGTTCCTGGAACTGAATACCTAATACAATTCAAAAATTTGATGAGAAAAGTGTAACGATCGAGAACATCAAAATATCTGTATCATATATTAATGAGGTGGAAGATACATTTACATTTACTAATGAATTATATATTGAAACACTTGAAGAATTACATAAATATATTTCATTAAATTGTTTACACATATTTAAAACTATTGAATTTCTTAAAGATGGAATATGCAAATTCAGTCTGAATAATAACATTTGTGAAGTTACATTTGATAAGAATTTGGCTAATACATTGGGATTAGATAAGCAAACATATAGGGCAAGTGCTTTTGGTGTACGCAAACCAAAAATAATAAAACTTCATAGGCAAATGTTCATATATACTAACATCATCGATCCTATAATTGTTGGTGATTCTTTGGTTCCTCTTTTGAAATCTGTTTGGGTTGATAAACATGACCAGGATGAAGTTGTCAACATAAATATCGATAATCCCATGTACTTACCGGTATCAGCATCATGTATAAACAATATAGAAATAAATATTCGTGATGATAGTGGTAAATTTATTGAATTTAGTAAAGATACAAAAACTCATTTGACATTACATTTTCGTAAATTAGATGGCCAATAACGATATTATTAGTATGTATAGTGGTAGCCAAAGTGGTGGCGAATTACCATATTTTATTGGTAAACAGTATGGATCAGGTTGGTTGAGAACAATTGGTAGATTTGCATTTCCTATTCTTAAACGCCTTGGTAGTTTTGGTATGAAAACTGCTAAAGATGTGATAATGAATGAGCAGAAAATATTGCCATCTCTGAAATCAAATGCATTATCCGAGTTAGGGAAAGTTCTACCTAGTGTTGCAGGTATGTTTCAAAAACCCGAAGCACCAGCTCAAAAACGTAAAAGACATCATAAACATATAAACAAACGAATGAAAGGACATGGAACTATATTTCAAAAATGATTTGTGGTAAATCTGAATTGTGCTTATTTGATAGACCGTCTCCCCAAGCAGTAATTGAAATGGGGGCCTTTGAAGAGGTATTCCCGATGAATTCTATTATGGATAGTAGAACTGATATTGAATTTTATATTAATGGTTCCCAAACTGAATATCTAGATTTGAATGATACATTGTTAACTGTTCAGATCAAAGTTGTAGATAAAGATAGAAAACCGTTGGGTGAACCTAGTGATGTAATACCAAACAATTTCTTGTTTCATACACTTTTTAAAGATGCAGTTCTCGGATTTAATAATATCAAGATTGAGGGTGGAAACAGTACATATATTCACAAAGCTCTAATAGAAACTATTATAAATTACAATAGTGATACTAAAAATACATGTTTAACTCCTATGGGTTATGGTAGTGATGATGATAGGAAAAAGTGGATTAAAGGCTCGAAATTATTTACCATGTGCTCATCATTACAACTCGATTTTATGGATCAACCGAAATATTTACTCCCAGGTGTTAATGTACACATTAGATTGAAAAGATCTGATTCGGTATTATCACTAACAAGTGCTACCACAGCACCAATTCTTCAATTAGTTGATGCAAAATTATTGGTAAGAAGAGTTCGTATTGAACCTTCTGTTTTAGCAGGTCATCAATTGGGGCTAAATTCTAAGCATGCAATATATCCATTGAAAACAAAGGAAATTGTTCAATTTGCAATTGCTAAGGGTTCAGCTTCTTTCTATAAGGAACAAATATTTGGAGATAGAAGAATGCCCAACTTTATATTGGTAACATTTCAAAGTGAATCGCAATATAATGGATCATACTTAACATCGAACTCAATTTTCAAAAACTTTGGTGTAACATCGCTAACTTTATCGAAAAATAGTGATTATAGAGAAACATATACTCAAGATTTCGAAAATGATAATTATTGTGCTTCATATATGCAGAGTATAGTTAGAAATATGGGTTATTTGGATAAAAACCTTAATTGTGGTATAACTCTTGAAGATTTTAAAAACAAATATCCATTCTTCACATTTGTTTTGGCACCCGATTTCGATTTAAATCAGAGTCAATTACCTCAAAATGGTAATTTACGATTAGATATAAAGTTTGCTAAAGCTACAACTGAACCGGTACATGTTGTAATATATGGAGTATTTTAAAATGAGGTTCAAATAACTGCAAACAGAACAGTATTGGTTTGAACTAACATTGTTGGTTTGAAAATGTTGGTATAAATGTATAGATAATTTATGATAATTTGTCATGGAGTAAGTTTTTAAATGTATTATTAATATTATTGATGTAGTTCTGTTCAGGTCTATCGAATTGGAAAACAAATACTAGGACATGAATTTTTAGGGGTTTTTCCTCTTGATAAAATTCCATATTTACGTAATAATCAAGCCATTATCGTCAATACTCAATCATCTCATCTCGGTGGAGAACATTGGTTAGCAATATATATGAAGCCTAGCAAGATATTTGTATTTGATCCTATGGGGTTTCTATTATCCGGCTTTAATGGTTTCGAAACTGCAAACAATGGGTAAACCTATTGTCTATAATAAAACTATGTATCAAAAACCATGGACCTTA
This sequence comes from Schmidtea mediterranea, assembly GCA_022537955.1. Classification (NCBI taxonomy): domain Eukaryota; kingdom Metazoa; phylum Platyhelminthes; order Tricladida; family Dugesiidae; genus Schmidtea; species Schmidtea mediterranea. The sequence continues at coordinate 123,266,898 of CM039679.1, forward strand.
ACATGTGGTCAACATTGTTTAGCTTGGTTATTATCCAAGAGATTTGATGATTAATAAATGTATTAATGTTTATTGTTATGTTTTAATTATTAATATTTTTTATTTATTATTATTTTTATTATTATTATTATTTTTATTATTATTATTATTATTATGTGTTTAATTAATGCTAATGCATCATCACAAAGACAGTGCATGTTAAGTGCGTGATCATCACATGATAAGTGCGTGATCATCACATGATAAGTGCATGCATACACAAAATTGAATAAAGAAAACACATGCAAACTCTATGTATGTGATTTACAAAGAACACATGCCTACACACTCAAAACAGAATAAAGAAAACACATACAAACTCAATGTATGTGATTTACAAAGAACACATGCCTACACAGAATAGGCTGCATGCGTAAAAATCTCTCACCTATATGTGTGTATTGCTAAAATGTGATTGGCTAAATCCTGAAAATATTATTCTCTTTATAAACATTGACAAAAGTAGAATTTGTCACAATTATTTCAAAATTTTACTCGCGGGATTTCAAAAAATTTAAAATGGAAAACGATAGTATTTTAAGAAAATTATTGGCGGAGGGAAACGGTAAGTTTTTATTTTATTATTTCTTTTATTTATTTATTATTAAGGTACATTTAATTGGTATGATGTCACCGAAAAAGATAACGAAGTTATTATAATCGATGATAGTGGTAAATTTATTTATTAAATTATTAATTTATTATTGTTTTAGAAGTTATTGTAACACCGACGGAAATCATTGTTATCAGTGATAGCGAAGACGAAATCGATCATGGTAAATTTTTTATTTTATTTTATTATTTTTAAAACCATTTTAGTAGATTTGGATAGAGATGAAAATGCTGGGGAGATTTCATATAAAAAATGTAGGATTTTTATTATTTTTAATTATTTTTAATATATTTTAATGAACATTATTATTTTTTAAATATGTTAAGGAGCATTATTATTTTAAAATTTATCATTATTTTATAAGAGTATTTTAATGAGTATAAGTTAATAATATGTAAAGTATTATAATACTTTAAATATTATTAATTTATAATAGAAATATATGATTTGAAATATATTATTTGAAATATTATTTGAAATAGAAATATATGATTTGAAATTTGATTAATATTATTTGATTTGTAATCAGAATATCAATTTATAATAGAAATATATTATTTGAAATAGAAATATATTATTTGAAATATGATTAATATGATTTGAAATATGAATAGAAATATTTGATTTGTAATCAGAATATTAATTTTATAATAGAAATATTTGATTTGTAATCAGAATATCAATTTATAATAGAAATATATTATTTGAAATATGATTTGAAATAAAAATATATGATTTGAAATCAGAATATTAATTTTATAATAGAAATATTTGATTTGTAATCGGAATATCAATTTATAATAGAAATATATTATTTGAAATATGATTTGAAATAAAAATATATGATTTGTAATCAGAATATTAATTTTATAATAGAAATATTTGATTTGTAATCAGAATATTAATTTATAATAGAAATATTGATGTATTTTCATAATAGAAATTTATGATTTATAATACGAATATTAATTTATAATAGAAATATGTGATTTGAAATAGAAATATATTATTTGAAATATGAATAGAAATATATGATTTGAAATACGAATATTAATTTTTATAAATATTTACATAATTATCATCATTTATATATTATTATTTGATTCATATATGATTTAAATAATAATAAACATTTGATAATAATTACATATTTATCAGGTCGTTTGTATAAAAACTATTGCCAATCTGGAATTGGTCATAACTCGAAATGCCATACGACCATGGAAAGTTACTATGGTCATAGATTCTATGGCATCGACTTTTTTATTTGCCCTAAATGCGATACAGCCCAAGACATTGAATATCTAGAGTTTTATAAGAAACACTCTAGCCATTTAAATCAATTTAAAATTAATAAAAAGGCATTATTTCAAATGATTAATGCGAAAAATGCTAGTAATAATAACACAAACAATACAAAGATCCCTAAAAACAATAATACAACTGTGATAAAAAATCAAAAAGACCTGCTGATAAAATCGTGCCGTGTATCCCTGCTAAAATTAAAAAAATAGAAATCATCATTAGTGATGACGAAACTGAATATAATCAAATAGGGGGTTCTGTAAATATTGAAATAAACGATGAACCTGAAATAGAGATTGACTTAAGAGGTTCCCGTAAAAATATTCGATTTGATTTAGAAAATCAAAATCTTGTTCAAATCGCTCTAACTGATAAACTTGTAAATAAATTACAAATCAAAATAAAGAAAATGGGATCTGTAAAAGTTCAGTTTACAGCTCTCATTCAATTTGAAAAAGATGGGGAAATAAAAGATAATTTCTTTTCGAATAGCGCGTGTGTCTTTTCCGATAGTTTTCTTGCTGATGGTGTGAGTCGGTTAAATGAGAAAATCGAAAAATTCACATATTTAGGAAGTGGGTGGCGCGTAGTTAAGATTCGCGAAATCGATTTTATTTTAACCGCGTATTATCCTGTAAGTCGATTAGCCGGGCATAGTTTTATCCCTACGCCTGAATCTCTAGTAGGTAAAAAGGCTATCGTAAACGTTAAAAACACAGATCATTCGTGTTTTATATATAGTGTCTTATCGATTTTAAAGCGTGATATAGTTTTAAAGAATAGGGAGCGTGTTTCTTCTTACACTACTTTTATGGACGAATTGAATTATGATTTAATTACAGATTGTCCAATGAGACTCTGTAACATACCCAAATTTGAGAGAAATAATAGCGATTTAAATTTAGCCATCAATGTCTTTGAATATAACAACACCCCTTCTAAACAATTGAATGACATTGATTATGTACCTCATCATCCTCACCTTGCCTTAATTCATCGAACAAAGGTTATCGGTGGTAACCCGATTAATCTTTTATTATTACAAGACGGTGATAATTTTCATTATACCGCAATTTTTAATTTAAATAGACTGTTGAATTGTCATTCGAGTAGTGAATGTAACACCAGAATTCGCGTAAAATGGTGTCCCCATTGTTTAAACGGTTTTTATTATGATAAAACCTTTAAGGCCCATGTTGATTTGTGCGCTAAAATCAAATAGGAACAACCCTATACACGCTCCCTGAAAATAAAAACTTAATATTTAAAAATTATTCTAAAATGATTACCCACCATTCGTAATTTATACGGATTTTGAGGCTGTTTTGCCTAAAGATGTAAAACATCATCAAATACACATGCCGATATCAGCAGGCTTATTATTAATAAATAATTTAACAAATACTACACAATATTTCAGTTTTATAGGCTTGGAATGTGTATTGGAATTTTTAAAGAAGGTAGAGGAAATTGCTGTCACAATTGTCCTACCATATTATGAAATCATGGTAAAAAACCTATGAATAATCTTACTTCTAATGAGGAACAGCAGTTCATCGCATGTAGAACTTGCTATCTTTGTAAAAAACTTATTAGAAATAAGGTTAAGGACAATGATCATTTTACAGGTCAGTATCTTGGTGCTGCCTGTCGTAACTGTAATATAAATAGGAAAATAAGCAAACAGTTACCTATCGTCTTTCATAATTTGAGAGGATATGACCTTCATCATATTTTAAAGTATGGATTGAATTAATTTCCGTCTTGGAAATTAAATATCATTCCTACAACAACTGAGAAATTCATATCTTTGATTGTAAATATTAAGAAATTAGCTGTTAGATTTATAGATAGTATGCAATTTGTAAATTGCTCTTTAGCCAAGGCTGTAAAAACTCTTACTGATCTACCTCTAACTTGTTCTGCTTTTGATGGTCTTATTGTTAAGGCAAAGGGTATCTTTCCTTATGATTTTGCAGTATCACTAGAGGTCCTTGAATCGACTTACGAACTACCTCCAAAATGGGATTCTGTATCTGATGATGAATATGCTACCGCCCAACTAATTTGGACACAGCAAAATTGCACTACAATGTTAGACTATATGTTAACTTACCTAAAATTAGACGTATTCCTCCTTGCAGACTATTTTCAGCAATTTCGCGCAAAGGCTATTGCTTACAATGGTTTAGAACCTCTGAATTTTTATGGAATTCCTGGAATGTCATGGCGTCCGCTCTCATGACATTAAAGGAACCCATAGAACTTTTGCAGGACATGGAAATGTTTAATTTCTATGAGGGTGGAATACGGGGTGGGTTAACATTTGTTAACAAACATCATGTTGCAAGTTCTGAAGATACAGAACTCTTGTATATCGACATTAATAATTTATATGGTTGGGCACTTAGCCAAAACCTTCCGTATGGTGATTTTGTTTGGGTGCATGATAATCTGAATGATGTGCTGAGTGAATGTGTGAATGCGAATATTGAATTCCTTCCGTATGGTTATACAATGGAAGTTGACATCAATATCCCTGAGCGTGTGCATCAGTATTTGAATGACTTTCCGCTTGCTCCTGAAAAAATGTGCCCGCCCAATTCAAAAGTTGAGAAGTTAATGCTCACGCATTACAGTAAGAAGAACCATGTTCTTCACTGGAGACTTCTCAAGCTGTATATAGAATTGGGTGCAGAAGTTGAGTGTATTCATAGGGCAATGAAATTTAAACAATCACCTATTTTTAAAGAATATATACAAAGAAATACAGATTACGCTCAAACACAAAGTGCGAGCTTTATAGAGATTTGTATAAATTATTTAATAATAGCCTATATGGGAAGTCCGTTGAGAATTTGAAAAAACGGATGAATTTGAGGCTATGCAATTCAGCTGAAAAGATGATTGTATATGCCTCAAAACCGACTTTCAAAAAGTCCATTAAAATAGTGGATGATTTGATTGCTGCTCATCTGAACAAAGATTCTATATGTTTAGACAGGCCTAGCTACATTGGCCAATCAGTACTAGACCTGTCTAAGCTGCGGATGTACCAATTACAATATAATGAATTGGCAAAATATCGATCAGAATTCAACTGTGATATAAATATCGTTGCTGGCGACACTGATTCGTTTTTTCTTGAGGTTAAGCACTGTAAGCTTGACATTCTTTTGCCGGCAATGATAAGAGACAACCTTTTAGATACCTCAAATTACGACCCGGCACATCCCTTATACTCGAGGAAATTAGATTCTGTGATAGGAAAATTTAAAGATGAAAGTAAAGGTCTCGGGTATAAGGAGTGGGTTTTCTTAAGACCCAAGTGCTACAGTTTATTAGGTAAATCTGATACAATGAGGGCTAAGGGGGTGAAGTGGTTGGGGACTGACATCAAACATCAGTCTTATTTGGATTGCTACAATAAAAACGTAGTTTTCACAGTACCTCAAAGTAGGATAGGGACGCGGAACCATCAGCTGTACACATTTAAAACAGTAAAATCGCTTTGAGTAATAACGATGATAAGCGATTGTGGGTGGGGAAAAATACCAGTATCGCATTTGGGCATTATTTTGGGGTTGATGCAATAGTTAGTGACCAAGTTAATTTCTTGGATGAGCTGCTTTTCGGTGGTTCGAGCCCCAGTTTTGATGACTCTACCGAAATCAGCGATAATGGACAGCTTTTCGGTGGTTTGAGTCCTAGTTTTGATGACTCTACCGAAATCAGTGATAATGGACAGCTTTTTGATGGTTTTAATGAAGATAACATTGATATTGATGATGTGTATTTATCAGAATAATAAATGTTTTTAAAAAACTGATTTTCTTACTTTGGAATCTTATTTATCTAGAAAACTTGTAATAGTTTTCATTTTTATTATGAAATTAGATATAATTTTTATAATTTTAATTTTAATTTTTTTTTTTTTTTATTTTTTCATGCAAAAACCGCAGCGTGACGAAACGCGAAATATTACTTTATTGAGGTTTTAAATGTGATAACACTATGTATTTATTTTTATAATTAAATCTTTGTTTTTTATAAAGTTGTTTTTGTAAAGTTGTTTTTGTTTTTATATATATATTTGTTTAATATATTATTATTATTATTATTTTTATTATAATTAATATTATTAATATTAATAATTTTATAAGTAATAAGTATTTTAATATTAATTTTTATAAGTAATAAGTATATTAATAATAATAATTAAAGTTTTTATAAGTATATTAATAATAATAATAATAAATAATACTATTAATATTAATAATTTTATAAGTAATAAGAATTTTAATAATAATTTTTATAAATAATAAGTATATTAATAATAATAAATAATAGTATTAATATTAATAATTTTATAAGTAATAAGCATATTAATAATAATAGTTAAAGTTTTTATAAGTATATAAATAATAATAATAATATTAATAATAATAATAATAAAAATAAATAATTTACAAATATATACTACTAATTTTTTTAAGTAGTAAATTTAAATTTAAAAATGATTAAAAATAATATGACCTTGACCTTGAATGACCTTGACCTTGAATGACCTTGAAAAATAATAATAATAATAATACTAATAATAATACTAATAATAATAATAATAATAATAATAATAATAATAAAAATAAATAATTTACAAATATATACTATTTATTTTTTATAAGTAGTAAATTTAAATTTAAAAATGTTTAAAATAATATGACCTTGACCTTGAATGACCTTGACCTTGAATGACCTTGATCTTGAATGACCTTGACCTTGAATGACCTTGACCTTGAATGACCTTGAAAAATAATAATAATAATAATAATAATAATAATAATAATAATAATAATAAAATAATTTACAAATATATACTACTTATTTTTTATAAGTAGTAAATTTAAATTTAAAAATGATTAAAAATAATATGACCTTGACCTTGAATGACCTTGACCTTGAATGACCTTGAAAATAGATGTACTTTTAAACATAGAAAAATTTTTGAAAAAATGATGAGTCATCCAATGACCTTGAATGACCTTGACCTACTTTTCCATGACCTTGAATGACCTTGAATGAGTCATGGTCTTTGTTTTAAAATTTTGATGAGTCATCTAATGACCTTGAGTGAGTCATGGTCTTTGTTTCAATGACCTTGAATGAGTCATTGTCTTTGTTCTAAAAAATTTGTACTTTTAAACTTAGCGCAAAAAAAAATTTTTTGCCGGGGGGGTATGTGAGCTAGATGGCCTCTGAGCTAGAGGGCCGGTATCCCACTACTCTTATGCGTCTTGTGAGTGTCGTTGGTATCTTACAAGGGTGTTGTGTCGTCGAGTATTGATGGATGTTGAATGCTTTGACGTTGATATCTATGTAACTTTAACATAATTTCATATCAGTTTGTTTGCTTGGGTTTTTGTACAAGGAGATCATTCAATCCCGGCTGAGCCCCCAAATTTGTATGGTGGGTTACAGGGTTTCATTGTTTGTTTGAACTAACCGGTGGTTGCCCCCGTAACGCCATACAAAATGATGCTAATCGCCACTTGGCACCCGTTGCTAAGCAACGTTGGTAATGTGTTCAAGGGGTGGATTGTCCGCAAAAATTGAGTACCATGTGCTAGTACTATAGTTGCTCGGACAACCCTCGGGTTCACGAGCTGTCGATAGAAGACCTATGCTCGCTTTGCTCTGTCCCTCATGATCGTTCAAGATTAGGTTCTTATCTGCCTGCGGAGAGATGAAATTAAGGTTGAGTAACATGATGCGAATGTTTGGCATATAAATATATCAACGGAACAAATTAAATTAAGAACACGACTACTCTGTTTATTTAGCAACGCGCGCAATGTTTAAAGGGTAATGATTCTGAAGCTGGATTGCTCGACGTCGGGCCCGTTCCTTACGTCCCGGCCGACGATTGTTTGCTGGAAGGGTGGACTGTTTCACTAATTGGGTGTTCTTCTGCGACATCTGGGTTGGGGCGAAGACGAGCGGATACGTCACCGCTTCCCCTCCCGGCAGACTGCTAGGGCGACTTCGAGTCCCCGAATTTGCGTGCGCAGGCTCTGGTTGAGCTGCCGCTCCTCTGTCCAGCCTTTCTGTGCTGCGGTCAGGCGGTGGTACAATGCTCTCACCTTTCCCGGCTCCTTCCAGGTTGCTTTAATCTGTTGCATTTCGCGGTTAATTAAAGAATCTGGGCGAGTAATTCCGCGTTTGACTGTCTTGCATGGTCCAGTTCAGATTGTAAGATTTGTAAGAAAGACATTACTACAATCAAATAGATTATTTTAATTTACTGTTGATTAAGTCAGATAATCATTTATCTCATTAAACAAAATCACGAATAATTCTAGCTATAAGAAGAAATAACACGTAAATTTCTAATATTTTAAATCAGTTACTACATAAAGTCTATCATTGTTAGTTCATTCGTCAGGGCAATATCTCTTCAGGCTTCGTTTGAGAGCCTCCACGGTATAGGGTCGTCTGGTGTCTCGAACTGGGTGAGGTGGATAGGCGACTGCAATCCGCCCGGCAAGGATGTCTTCCACCACGTTCGCCAGATACATCCTTGCCTTAACCACCTGTAAATCTACCTGCTCCTGCACCCTTTCCCATTGGGTGAGGAGGTCCTGTGCGTGCAGGTAGGTCTCCGCAGCTGGATATCGCCGTTCCGAGAGACATGGCCGTTGCAACTGGTCGAGTATTCTCATGGTCGGCGGGACTCCTGTCTGTTCCTATTTGGCAGTCTCTCGACGGGTAATTCGTTTGGGCGACATGTCTAAACATTACTGCTATTAAGTTCGATTGATTCACCATTCTAAGTTATTAGCAAGCAACTGGCGTTTATGTTACTAGTAAAGGTGTCATACACGTGACCATTGCCTTCCTTTACGCGATGGGACATTAATAAGCAGGTTGGGTTACTTTGCGGGTCTGGTTCGTTAAGGTGCACTCCTTTATAGGGAAAATATATAATAATATCATTAATCATATGGATGAGATAACCTGATGTTTAATTTATTCAATATATGCATATTAACATTAAAACTTTACATGTAGGCAGATACTCGTGTATTGACCTAAGAGAATTTGTACATTGATTTAAAGTTTGTTTACCGACTCCATGTGCGGTCAATTCGAACTTTAAGATCTAGACCGGATGTTGATCTGAGATAACTGGTGGGCGAACGATTTCCGGCGGATTTTACCATTACAACCTAAGCAGTTAACTAAAGGTGATTTACATTGTTTACATCCGGTGATTGTATTATTCGTGTCGTATTTTCAGAATTACTGGTCAACTGTTTCGCCTACACTCGATTATCTCAATTCTGGTAAGTTATTTCGTTGATTAGTTTGAATGTACTTTACTAGCAAATTTTAGGAAAACTTCTACGCTTACCGAGGTTTCCAAGTAGATGCGATACTCTTCTGTTGGAATAATTTCGCTATGTGGAATTTCATGTGTTCAATAATGTGATATTAATAAAAATTCACTCTTATCTTAAACTTGAGTTTTTCCAATTCTATTAATTTACTTTAATTAATAATTCGTTCACTTTATCTTTAATCATTTTGCTGTAATTACCGAATTTATAATAATTAAAGAAAACCTTTTTTTCAAATCTGTGAATTTATTTTAGTTCTAACTAAAGGGTCGTGTTATTAGTAAGGTATTCTGTTGTCCATTATTCAAATTACTAATAGTTTCCCTGAGGCTAGCTGGATCAACTATTACTTTAATCCGCGAAGTTATTTTAATATTAATTAAATCCGTGAATTCGGTTGTATTTTAATTTACATCGTAAATTACTTGATTTCTACCAAAAAACTGTCTTACGGTTATTCAATTCATCTCTAATTTTAATCTATGAATTACTTTAATCCACTAATCATAGTTCGTTAAGGAACTTATTTTATTTATTCTTATTCAATACTTTACTTTACCAAAAAACTAGGTTATCTTGGTTTTACTCAATAGCTATTTGAACTAATTTAATCATTTTTATTGTTACCAATAAATTGATTCAATTTAATCAACGATATTTTTATTCTTGTTCATTTTAATTTTACTCAATGATTTAATCTAAACGCTTGGTTTTTCTCAATCACCTCTTCAATTTTATCAGTGAATTACGTGTCGTTACACTAATTTCAGTCAACAAGTTAACTAAGGGATCCCCTACTATTATTCGAGACTTACTCCACTTTTAATCGATACATTTCATTATTTGAAATCAATGAATTCGATTCGTAATTGCTTACATTTTTCTCGGTGGTTTCAATACGTTACTCGTCCCTACCAAGGATTTGATTAATTTTATCGAAGCGAATTATAATAGTTTAATTGATGAAATTATTTGCCATTGCCCTAATTTTAATCAATAGTTCACGATCATTTAAATTATGAATTATCTTTACCCAATCTTTACTTTAATTTTAAGCCATAAAACACTTTACTTTTACGATCAATGGTTACTTTAATTTTTATCAATAATCGCAATTTAATCGAATTCAATGATTTCCAATAAATTTTATCAATTTCAAAATATTAATCCAAAATAGTTATAACAACGATTTCAGTTAATTTAATCCCCGTACCAATCCCTTCAATAGGCCTTAGACGCATATTGTGTTTATATTATATTTACTGAGTGCCCACTGGACTACTCGGTGTGATGATTTTAAGCCGTATGTAATATAAATTTAGGTCGATTTTACAGAATTGAGAAACGAGGAAGCAGCCAGAGACTTCTTCCTTATTTCTCGCTTCAGCTATAGGGATAAATATTGACGTTACGACCGCTGCGTTGCGCACGCTGAGTCTTCACGGTACATATCATTGGCGATTTTCCACGCACTTACATGCATCTGTACTATGTAGATTTTACTTTCTTGCGTTATGTATTGGCTGTGGGCCGGAAAAATTTCGACAGTTAAGTTAGTTTATGAAAACATATAAAACAATTTATGTATATAAATAATATTTATTAATTATGAACAAAAATAACATAATTACCCTTAGACCATTCCATAACATTGCATAAAATATCATTTCATAAATTAAAAACATAAATGCCTCTCTCCCCACGTCGACGCCAAGCAGAGCTCTACCGAGATGCAATGGACGTGACGTGGAAGGAGGGTTCCAACCAAAATATTTCTCACCTAAAAATTACGATTTCCAAGATAATCTGCAAATAGTCTTAAAGTTCTAAAACGGTTTGAAAATATTGTTTTAAACTAGTTTCACAACGATTTCAAAATGGTTTGAAAATGGTTCACAAACGACTTTTAAAAATGGTTTGGAAAATGGTTTGAAAAATGGTTTGAAAAATGGTTTGAAAAATGGTCTGAAAAATGGTTTCAAAATGGTTTGGAAAATGGTTTGAAAAATGGTTTCAAAATGGTTTGGAAAATGGTTAAGTTAAATGTGAAAATGGATCAGTATTTATACCTATTTTTCTCGCGTGTGAAATTTGATGCAGTAAAACAAAATTCGACCTTGTTATTTTCTAGTAAATTCTATTCTTTAATTTTATTATTTTTTGATTTATTTTTATAATTTTTTATTTAAGATTTTTATTGAATTATTACTAATTCAAATTTTTCGATTTAAATTTCATTTTAATGAACTTTTATTAATTTTTTCAATTTCGTCGAATTTGTTGTGTTTTCTTGTTATATTTGTGTAGGTATCGTGCGAATCTTGGTGCATTTTGTTATTATTTTAATTTATTTTTATGTTTATTATTTTATATTTAATTCTCCTTTTTTTCTCGTATTTTATAGGGTTTAATTGGTGTTTCCAGGTTTATTTAAATTGCATCTGATTTTTGCGTGTGTGTTTCTGATCCATTTAAACATTTCTCCAGGTCGTTTACGTTGTGGCCCAACAAAACAATCGATTTTAATTAGTATAAACGAATGATTTTGAGGTATAAACAATCAATTATTAATTAAATTATTATTAAAATATTATCATAAGTAAGTTTACTTTTTATATATATTTAATTAACTATTTGTTTTTTAGTGAATTATTGCTATACATATAAATTTTGCGTAGCTATCAGTCACGAAGATGTTCACTACTGTGAACTTGTTACATCATCATATTTCAAGATAAATGATGCTGGTTTCCTTGGTTTGTGTGTCCAGAATGTCTCACAATAACATCTGGTACATGGTCAATGTTTTTACAAAAACACGGGCATCACCTCAGACAATTCGGAGAATCGAAAAGTAGTATTGTTGCCAAAAGTACGTGTATGTATAATATAACTAACTATTAATTTTCTTTTTTTTAGTATTGTCAAAGAGGAAAACCATTCAAGACACTTTGCATATTGATAAATATGATACAAGTAATCTTTTGATAATTTTTAATGATTTTTAAATTATTAACTGTTAGATACTTTTAATATTCAAGATTCAAGATCGAGTAATGAAAGAAATGAATATAAAAATGGTAATTTTTTTACTTTTATTTAAATTATTAATTATTTTTAATTTAGATGATTTAAATGTTCACATTGAAAACATAGATGATAGAATATTTTACGAAACAAATTTTGCCAAACTTGAAAATATCTCTACTGTAAATGTTAAATGTGAGTTTTTTTGTTATTACAATCAGAATTATTTAACTTTTTCATGTTTCAGGTAATCTTTATCCGAAGTATTGTCAATCTACAAGCCATGATAACAACTGCCACAATAAAATGAATCGATATTATCAAGTGAATAATTATTATATATGTCCTGTATGCCAGACCCAAACCTCTGACCCGTACCTTAAATTTTATAATGACCATAAAAATCACTTGACTCAATTTTATACAGATAAAAAATCAATGTTTAAACACAGTTTGAAACGAAAAAGCACCATAAAATCTGAAATACTTGAAAAAATATTTATTAAAGATGAATTACAAATTGGACTAGAGTTAAGTGACGTTATTGTTGAACCAGAAATTGAATATGATTTACTACGCTCACATCGAATTATAAAAGTGAACATCGGAAGATATAATGTTAAGGAAATAGTTCTTCCATTTTCTCTTTTGGAAAAATTAAAAATTACATTAAATGAAATGAAACATTCAAAAGTTCAATTTGGAGTCCAAGTAGAATTTGAAAAAGATGGGGAACTCAAAGTAGTTAGTATATCAAATCGCGCTGCTTCAGTGACTACAACTTTTCTTGATGAGGGTATGAAGAAAATAAATGAAAAGATTGTTGAACGAACAGAATTAGGAAGTAGTTGGAAAATAAACCGAATAATAGAAGTAAATTTCAAAGTAACCAAAGTTTCGAATATATCTAGGTTATCTGGACATAGTTATATTCAAACACCTAAAGCTCTAATAGGAAAAAAGGCAATAGTTAACGTACAAAATACCGATAATTTATGTTTCATATATAGTGTTTTGGGTGTATTGAAATTTGATAAAATCAAGAAAGATAGAAATAGACCAAGAAAATATTTACCGTATATGAATGACTTGGTATACGATCCTAACGATATGCCAATGAAACTGTGTGATATTCCAACTTTTGAGAAGAAAAATCCTGGTTTAGCAATTAATGTAATGATTTATAATAACGAAAATTTTGAGGATAGAGAAGAACTTATAATGAAGCATCCATATTTAAATATAATTCACCGAACAAAAGTAACTGGAGTGGATCCAATTTATTTATTATTGATAAAGGAGGGTGAAAAATATCATTATACAGCAGTAACTAATTTACAATCCTTGATGAATTGTCATAAAAACAATGATTGTAATGTTCGAATTTGTTGCAAATGGTGTGAAAATTGTTTAAATGGATTTCGTAAGCCAAAATCCTTTGAAAAACACCAAGAGTTATGTAAGAAAAATCAGTTGTTTTGGGAAGAGTTCTCTTTTCTTTGTATACATAAACATGTCCTTAGAATCAGGTAATCTGGAGAAAAGGATGTGAAATGTTAAAAGCATCATGTTTCACGTGATGTCCGAAGCACCGCTGATGACCCTTGAAAATCTGAGGGAGCAGTTATAAATTTCGTTTCAAACCGTACCGATATCCGCAGCAGGTCTCCTAGGTGAGCAGCCTATAGTCTTAGAACAATGTAGGTAAGGGAAGTCGGCAAATTAGATCCGTACCTTCGGTAAAAGGATTGGCTCTAAGGACCGGGTATGATGGGCTTAATTAAGAAGTTTATTGATTTGAAATTGAGCTGTTTTGATTCTGTTTTGAGGAAACTTAAAATGGAGTTGAAATGGTACTTTTTTGAATTGATTTATGGGCGAGTTTTGCTTTGATTGTAGATTTTCGAATTTGCAGTCGTCGTTGTACACTAAACGGTCAACTTAGAACTGGCACGGACTAGAGGAATCCGACTGTCTAATTAAAACAAAGCGTTGTGATGGCTGGTAAACGGCTTTGACACGACGTAAAAAAAAAAAAAAAAAAAAAAAAAAATCAAATTTTTATTCATAAAAGTTCGGTTGCCCTCAGGGCATAAGAGGAGATAAAATATCTCAGCTCTTCATTTTTTTAATTTAATAATGTTAATACACAAGAAGGAGAGAAATAATTTCCTCAACCTTAGAACGACTCTGGAGGGTCACGTTCAGCGTACAGCGTTCAGCGTTCGACATTTGGCAGTAGGTATTCACTATTGGTATTGGTAGGTAGGTATTTTCGGCATATAAGTGTTTTAGGTAATTTCGGTAATTTCGGTAACTTCAGTAACTTCGGTAACTTCAGTAACTTCGGTAATTTCAGTAATTTCGGTAGCTTCGGTAACTTTGGTAATTTCGGTAATTTCGGTAATTTCGGTAATTTCGGTAATTTCTTTAATTTCGGTAATTTCGGTAATTTCGGTAATTTCGGTAATTTCGGTAATTTCGGTAATTTCGTTAATTTCGGTAATTTCGGTAATTTCGGTAATTTCGGTAATTTCGGTAATTTCGGTAATTTCGGTAATTTCGGTAATTTCGGTAATTTCGGTATTTTCGGTGGTTTTTTCGGCATATTGACGTTTTCGGCATTTCAGCAGTTAGTGTTTCGACATTAGACGTTTGGCAGGTGTTGGTAATTTATCAGGCATATATAACAATTTGGAATCATCGATGTTTTGTATGTAGGCATCAGGCATAGGCTTATCAAGCATCAGAATCGGCAGCATTCAGGAGTCAATATTGTTGTTTTTTAGGAGAATTATTCAGTATTCAATCACTTTCCTCATCATACTGTCGACCTCCAATGTATGCTAGGTAGTCAGGATCAACATGGTATTGATTGTATTCGTCTTCATCTGGGCAGTCGCTATCATCACTATAATCACTATTATTACAACAGTTACAAAATATATAGCCACGTGTATGGCATGGTTCTTTTGTTGAGTCTTGGTTAAAAGTAGGAGTATTTAGAGAAACAAGTTTGTCAAGGTTAGAGTTACTAGTGGATTGAGTAACAATTTTGTTTTTAGTTAATTTTGGTGAGTGGTCAAGGTTATCGTAGTTTGTAGTAGTTAAAGAGTCGTCATAGTTTTCGGGTTTGTAATGTATGCAGGTAAAGTGGTTAAGGAAGGATTTGGAAGTTTGGATAAGGTTTTCAGACCTGGTTGTAGGTGTACTAGTTGGTAATGAGTTAGTGTTTTTTTCAATTTTGTAATGTGTGGGAATTAGGTCTTTAAGCAAGGTAGTTAAGAAAGATTGTAGAGTGGAAATCGGTTTATCATCGTGTATGGGTGAGGTTAATTCATCTATGTGGTAAATGAGGTTTTCATTGCTAAGATTGGTAATATTGGAATAATCATTTGTGCTATTGGTGTTATCAGAGAAGCATGAAAGATCAAATTCAGACGATTTGGATAAAGAATTGAGAGAGTCATTAAAGTGGTTAGATGGTTTTCGATTATAGTCATTTAAAGGGGTTGAGCTGGTAGTAAGACTCGCAATATGATTTAATTGTAATTTTATAGGTGTTTTGGGTAGTATACAGTCATCTTTATTGATAGAGGAGTCAACATTGGAGTCATCGGAGTCCTCAGAGTAATCAGAGTCAATAATGTATGGTGTGTAGTTTGAGCAGGTAATAAATGTAATATTTGATTGAATTAGTTTGGTGGCAGAAGGTTGTTTCTTGCTAGTGTAAGTAGTCGTTGCAAATGGTGTGAAAATTGTTTAAATGGATTTCGTAAGCCAAAATCCTTTGAAAAACACCAAGAGTTATGTAAGAAAAATCAGTTGGGTACTACGCTATATACATTACCAAAAGATAAAGATAAATATTTGGAGTTCAAAAACTGGTCAAAAACGATAACACCTCCTTTCGTTATCTATGCAGATTTTGAATCTATTTTACCAAAAGATGACATTTATTTTCAAAAACATTTGCCAATTTCTGCTGGACTCTTATTAATCAACAACTTCACTGGTATGACAAGTTACCATCATTTCATTGGTCAAAACTGTGTTTATGAATTTTTGAAGAAGGTTTCAGATATAGGAACAAACATTGTGCTACCATATTATAAAGAAAATGGGAAAAAGCTAATGTTACCACTTACTTTTGACGAAGAATATTCATTTGATAATTGTGAATATTGTTATTTGTGTAATAAGAACATAGTAGATAAGGTTAGAGACCATGACCATTTTAAAGGAAAGTATATTGGTCCAGCATGTAAAAGTTGTAATGTTAATAGGAGCATCAAAGAATTATTACCTGTAGTGTTTCATAATTTACGTGGGTATGACTTACATCATATCCTTAAGTATGGAATAAATCAATTTCCCAATTGGAACTTATCATGTATTCCAATTAGCAGTGAAAAATTCTTATCCTTATGGTATATGTTGGTAAGCTTAGAATACGTTTTATCGACTCTTACCAGTTTGTTAATGACTCATTAGCTAGGGCTGTGAAAACTTTGACTAGTTTACCATTAACAAAATCTGTTTTTACTGGTACCATTGTTAATGAAAAAGGTATTTTCCCGTACAACTTTGCCACTAGTTTAGAGGTCCTTGAAAATACTTATGAACTGCCTCCAATCTGGGGAGGAGTGAGTGAAGTTGAATATGAGAAAGCTCAATTAATTTGGACTGAAACTAAATGTGTAAATTTACTTGACTATATGATGATATACTTGAAACTCGATTGCTTTCTTTTAGCTGACTTTTTCCAACAATTTCGGGCGAAATCTATAGCTCATAATAGTTTAGAGCCTTTAAATTATTTTGGTATTCCTGG
This sequence comes from Schmidtea mediterranea, assembly GCA_022537955.1. Lineage (NCBI taxonomy): Eukaryota > Metazoa > Platyhelminthes > Tricladida > Dugesiidae > Schmidtea > Schmidtea mediterranea. The sequence goes on from CM039679.1 coordinate 123,284,113, forward strand.
AATGTCTTGGAGTTCTGCGTTAATAACTTTAGATAAACCCATTGAACTATTGCAAGACATGGAAATTTATAATTTTTATGAGGGTGGTATTCGTGGAGGTCTTGCTTTTGTTAATAAACACTTTGTAAAAACTGACAAAACCACTGAGTTGCTTTATATTGATATTAATAATTTATACGGTTGGGCTTTAAGTCAACCATTACCTTGTGGTGAATTTAATTGGATATTTGATGGATTTGATACAATATTATCTGATTGTTTGACTTTGAATCTTGAATCTTTGTCGTATGGGTATACTCTTGAAGTAAATCTTGAAATTCCTTCTGATCTTCACGATAAGTTAGACGACTTTCCTATTGCTGCTGAGAAAATGAAACCTGAGGGTTCAAAGGTTGAAAAATTGTTATTGACTCATTACCCAAAAAAGAATTATGTGATTCATTGGCGTTTACTAAAATTATACTTGTCTCTTGGTGTTGAGGTTACTCATGTGAATCGAGCTGTAAGATTCAAACAGTCTCCTATTTTTAAAAACTACATTGATACCAATACAGAGTTAAGAGCAAAAAGTACAAACACGCTAGATAAAAATTATTATAAGCTCCTAAATAATAGTTTGTATGGTAAAACTGTCGAAAACCTGAAAAAAAGAATGAATTTAAGATTATGTAATACAGAAAAGAAGATGATTACATATGCTTCTAAACCAACTTTTCAAAGAAGTATCAAAATTGCTGATGATCTTATAGCTGTGTTGTTAAATCCTGATTCGATATGTTTAGATCGACCAAGCTATATAGGACAATCTGTGCTTGACTTGTCGAAACTTAGAATGTATGAGCTTCAGTATAAGGACTTGGAAAAATATCGACAACAATTTAATTGTGAGATTAATATAGTTGCTGGAGATACAGACTCTTTCTTCTTGGAGATTAAAAATTGTAAACTAGATGTTCTTTTGTCTGAAATGGTTAAGGATAATCTTTTGGATACATCTAATTATCCATCTACTCATCCACTTTATTCTAAAAAACTTGATTCGGTCATTGGAAAATTTAAGGATGAAAGCAAGGGAGAAGGTTATGATGAATGGGTATTCCTTAGACCCAAATGCTATAGTTTACTAGGAAAATCAAAATGCCTAAAAGCTAAGGGAGTCACATTGAAGGACACAACGTTAACTCATAAATCTTATAAGGACTGTTACGAGAAAAACTCCACTTTTTCTGTACCTCAATTTCGTATTGGTACAAACAATCACCAACTTTATAGTTTTAAAACTTCAAAGGTTGCACTAACAATCAAAGAGGATAAAAAGGTTTGGGTAGAAAAGAATGTAAGCCTGGCATACGGTCATTATATGATTGAGACTGACAATGAATAGAAATAATAATTTTCCACATGATTATCCAACAGCACATCCAACAGCACATCCAACAGCCTATCAAACAGATCATCCAACAGCTCAGCCAACTGTTCATTAAATTAATAAATGTATACCTATATACGTTCTTGTTCTTATTCATTATTTTGTATTTTTTTTTGTGTTTACATTATATTTTAGTTTGTTTTGTTTTTGTTAAGGGGGGGGGGGGGTACCAAAAAGTGCGCCAGATGGCACACATCTACCTACTAACGATGTATTCGCACACAAGGCAACGATTGAAACTATTATTTATTACAATCACGATACAAACATACTTGTTTAGGTGGAATGGGTTATGAAGAAAATGACACAAAAAGAAAAATTTGGATTTCAAAATCAAAACCAATCAGTGTTTGTTCCCCACTTCAATTAGATTTCTTTGATCAACCAAAATATTTATTACCTGGTGTTAGTGTTCAAATTAAATTAACAAGATCCAATACTGAAAGAAGTTTAACAAGTACAAAAATAATTCCAAAAATAATATTATTAGATGCAAAGTTAATGGTTAGAAGAGTTCGTGTTGAACCGTCAGTTTTAGCTGGTCATCAAATCGGGCTTGCTAATACAAATGCAATTTATCCAATGCAAAGGAAGGAAGTTGTTCAATTTTCATTGCCAGTGGGTTCTTCTTCATTTTATAAGGAGCAAATATTTGCTGATAGACGACTACCAAATTTTATTCTTGTTGCTTTCCAAGGGAATAAAAGATATGGAGGATCATATTTGGAAATATTTTCAATATTCGAACACTTTAATATCAAGTCTTTGACATTAAGTAAAGGAAATGATTATCGTGAAAAATGTAGTCAAGATTTTGCCAATGATAATTATAGTTCTAGTTATATGCAAAGTATTGTTAGGAATATGGGTTATCTTAATACAAATATGAATTGTGGTATTACCATATCAGACTTTAAAAATAAATATCCTTTTTTTACATTTGTATTGGCACCTGATTTTGATCTTAATCAAAGTCAGTTACCTCAAAGTGGAAATTTACGATTTGATATAAAATTTGAAAATCCATTAACTGAACCTGTATCAGCACTTGTATACGGAGTTTTTGAAAAAGAAATTCAAATCACATCAAGCCGTGCAGTACTTGTTTGATTGATTTTGTTTGACAAACATTATTGAACAAACTATAAAACAAAGTATTATTAGTTATAGTTAAAAAAAATGAAGTAAGTAATTTAATTAATTAGTTAATTTAATTAATTTTAGTTCTATTCAGATACAAACTATTGCTAAAAAACTAATTGGGAAAGATTTTATTGATGTTTTTTCATTGGACTAAATTCCATATATCAAAATCAACAAAGCTTTGATTGTAAATACTCAATCAGCTAATCTTGGTGGAGAACATTGGCTCGCGAATTACGAGAAACCAGATAAAATATATGTATTTGATCCGATGGGATTCTATTATCCCCCTTTAGTGATATCATAACTAGAATCAATGTTGATGCCAATTGAATACAAATGAATTCGATATCAAAATCCGTTGACAAAAACTAGTGGCCAACATTGTTTAGCTTGACTAAAATCAATGTTCTCTAAATAAATCTTTATTCTATCATTGTGTTTATTTCCTAATGTGATTTTGTGTACATGTTGATTGGTAATGTGTGTTGATTGATACAAGTGCGGATGTGTGGATGTGTTGGCATGTTGATTTTGATTGGTCGAAAAAATAAATACACACATTTGAATATAATGATAAATATTTTTACAATTTGTCATAATTTACCAGACAGTTTAATTTGTAAGTATACTTTGTTTTTAAAGTTTTAATTATTATTATTATGTAATTTAGAAAATGAATAACAATAATTACGAAAATGTATCAAGTAATTAAAATTTTATATCGATTTACATTTAATTTATAATTTAGGAAATCAACAAAATGATGTAACTTCGCCACAAAGTTATAGTGGATATTATTTACAAAATTACAATTTAAGTAAATTTTAATATTTTTTTTATAATTTGATTAAATTTTATCTTTAGGTTACACAAATTATCAACAATATATTGTTGGAGTAAATCAATATGGGAATAATTTTAGTAAGATTGTAATTTTAATTAAATTGATGTAACTTTAATTTTAAGTCATAATAACATAATTCAATGAAGGAAATTATCTTCCATATAATGTTGGAGGATATAATTATCAAATTTAAGTAAGATTAGTATTTTTATTAAATTTATTTTAATTTATTATTAGGTTATCTCAATTACCCACAAAATATTTAAAATGTTAGAGGATATAATTATCAAAATTCGAATTTAAGTAAGGTTTTCATTTTTATTAAATCATTTTTAATTTAATTTTAGGTTATATTCAAAATAATCAACAAAGCTATGCAGAAAATTATCAACCAATACTGACAAATAACGAATCAAGTATTAATTTTAATTTATCAATAAATTTAATATATTTATAGATTTAGAACGAAATTTGCCAATCTAGGATTGTGAAGAGGACGATAAAATTAATCAACGAAAATGTATATTTTAATTGTTTTTTACTATGATATAATATTTTTTTAATCGAAAATAAGGGCAGACCCTTGATTTTATAATATAATATACTTTTTTTATCAAATAAGGGCAGACCTCCTTGATTTTTATATTTTTTAAAACATATATATATATATATATTTATATGAAAAGAACGACTGTCGACCCTTGATGTTTTATAATAATATATAGTTTTTTTCAAAATAAGGGTAGACCCATTGATTTTTTTTATAATAATATATACTTTTTATCAAAAATAAGCGAAGACCTCTTGATTTTTTGATTTTTTTATGTGAAGACCAATCACTTGATATTATTATACAAGAGATCAAATTTTTTTATATTAATTATTCAATAATTATCACCGATCAAAATTTTTTTTTAATTATAGATACTCGAGGTAATAAACTCTTGGTTTTTTAAATAACATGTTTAGTTTACTGTTAAAGTTTTAGTTTACTGTTAGTTACAAATTATAAAACTCAACAAAACTTAACTTTTAAAAAAAATAAAAATTTATTCAACAACATTTTGAATTTTCCAAATAGGTTTGATAATAGATTTGTTAATCTTGACTCCTTTAATAATTATCTGAATTTTTTATTTTTTATTATCCTGTAATTGTTCCTTTAATTGGCTTTCACAATTAATAAATGAAAATTTTTCATTAAAAACCATATCGTTAATCATCAAATGGAGAATATCTGTAATATTTTTTCGATCTTCTTCTTCAATATTTCCAATCATAATATTGTAATCATAAGCTTTTAAATTAACCGATTCCTAAAAAATAATTAATCAAATTAAATTAAAATAAATATTACTTGGAATGTATATGTAATAGGGAAATTTAAATAGTTCATACTGTATTGAAGATATTGAACAGGAGGCTTAAATGTCATCCCAATAACTGCTGTACTATTATCTTCTAGGAGTAGTTTATATACTTTAGACATTCTTGCTTTTTTTCATACAAAATAATTTTTATTTATAGTAAATAATCGATTTTGATTTGTCGCATACTTCTTGTGCATTTATTTTAATAAATAATTTAATAAAAAATTAAATAATTTTTATTACTAGGTAAATTATACCCTAACTATTGCCAATTAAAAGATCATAATAAAAAATGTCACAAAAAATGGAAGAGTATTATGGTCAAAAATACTATAATTCCATTTACTTTATATGCCCCGTATGCATAACTTCCCAACCCATTCCCTCTTTAGACTTTTAAAATCATCATAAAAACCATTTGCGTCAATTTCATGTTAAAAAATTTAAACTATTTAAAAGACCTGCAACTATTGAAATTCCAGCATCATTTAAAAAAATTAAATTAAGCAGTACTCAAATTACCCAATTAAGTAACCCTATAGGTGAACCCATTAGCGAACCTACAACAGATCCTATAAATAGTATTTTGGAAGACCTAAATGAAGATATCGGATATTTGGATTCATGGAATGAAGCGTTGTAAGCGGATGAAGCGGTGGAAGATATGGGATCGATGGATTCATGGGTTAGAGCTGTGGAAGAGATGGAAGATAACGGATGACCCAAATGATGTGCCCATGAAATTAAATGGTATTAGAAAATTTGAATCAAATAACGAAGGACTAATAATTAATGCATTTAGTTATGACGAAACAGAAAAACCCGAACACAACGACTTTGTTTTAAAACACCCGTTTTTAAACATTATTCATAGGTCCAAAGTTACAGAAGGAACGATTATTAATTTATTACTATTAAATAAAGGAGAAAATTACCATTATGTAGGAATAACTGCACTCAATAGGTTATTGAATTGTAAAAGTAAAAATACCTCAATAGAAAGAATTCAATTATTATTGTGTCATAGATGTCTGAACGGATTTAGAGATAAGGAAGTATTGGACAAGCATGATATATTATGTATGAGAAATCAGTTAGGGACAACTTTATATACTTTCCCAGAAAATAAGTTTATTAAATTCACTAATTGGTCCAAAACCGTAACCCGCCATACGTCATATTTGCAGATTTCGAATCTGTTTTGCCATAGGATGACGTAAACCATCAAATACATTTACCTATTTCGGCAGGACTTTTATTAATAGATAATTTTGAATGGAGTACAACATACAAAGAATTTATAGGTGAAGATTGTGTGGAACAATTTTCAAAATCAGTAGAAAAAATAGTAAAATATGCAGTATTACTGTATTTTTATAAAATGGGAAGTCAAACAATTAAGGAATTAACAAACCTACAACAGATTCAATTTGATACTTGGATAAAATGTTATCTTTGTTTGAAAGACATTTTGGATCCAGTGAGAGATCATGATCATTTTACTGGGGAATACTTGGGTGCTGCTTGCAATGACTGTAATATTAATAGAAAAATAAACAAAGTATTACCAATTGTTTTCCATAACTTAAAGGGATATGATATGCACTATATATTAAAATATCGATTGAGTAAATTTAAAAATTGGGCTTTAGGATGTATTCCAATAACAAGTGAAAATTTATTTCATTAATTGCTCACTTGGGAAAATTTAGCTTGAGATTTATTGATTTTTATCAATTTGTAAAAAATTCTTAAGCAAAAACGGTTAAAACCTTGACGACTTTACCTTTGACTCGATCTGTTTTTACAGGAACTATAGTTGATGAAAAGGGGATCTTTCCGTACAATTTTGCAACTAGTTTAGATGTTCTTCACGATACTTATGAGTTACCACCGATTTGGAAAGGTGTCACTGAGGCGGAATATGAACAAGCTCAGATTATTTGTGATGAAACTAATTGTACGACTTTACTTGATTACGTGAAAGTTTATCTGAAACTAGATTGTTTTCTTTTGGCTGACTTTTTCCAATAATCGATAGCACACAATAGATTAGAACTTTTAAATAATTTTGTGATTCCTGGAATGTCTTGGTCTTCTGCTTTAATGTCGTTGTATGATCCTATAGAATTAATTACTGAAAATGAAATGTTTAGCTATTAGGAGGTAGGTATTAGAGGTGGTCTTACTTTTGTTAATAAACACTATGTTAAAACTGACGAAAACACTGATTTACTTTATATTGATATTAATAATTTATATGGTTGGGTTTAAAGTCAACCTTTACCTTGTGGTGAATTTAATTGGATATTTGACGGATTTGATACAATAATATCTGATTGTTTGACTTTGAATATTGAATTTTTGTCATATGGGTATACTCTTGAAGTTGATCTCGAGATTTCTTTTGAACTTTATGATAAGTTAGATGGCTTTCCTAATGCTGCTGAGAAAATGAAACCTGATGGTTCAAAGATTGAAAAGTTGTTGCTGACCCATTATCCTAAATATAACTATGTAATTCATTGGCGATTATTAAAATTATACTTGTCTCTTGGTGTTAAAGTGACACATGTTAATCGTGCATTAAGATTCAAACAGTCTACTATTTTTAAAAAGTATATCGACATAAACACTGAACTTCGAGCTAAAAGAACAAATACATTAAATAAAAATTATTATAAGTTGTTAAATAACAGTTTATATAGAAAAACTGTTGAAAATCTAAAAAAAAGAATGAATTTGCGTCTTTGCACAACAGATAAAAAACTTGTGACTTATACTTCGAAACCTACCTTTAAAAAATTAATAAAAATTGACAATGATCTTATAGCTGCGTTGTTAAATCCTGATTCGATATGTTTAGATTGACCAAGTTATATAGGACAATCAGTGCTTGACTTAGAATGCATGAGCTTCAGTATAAGGACTTGGAAAAATATCGAGGACAATTTAATTGTGAGATTAATATAGTTGCTGGAGATACAGACTCTTTCTTCTTGGAGAGTAAAAATTGTAAATTAGATATTGTTTTGTCTGAAATCGTTAAGGATAATCTTTTGGATACATCTTATTACCCATCTACTCATCCGCTTTATTCTAAAAAACTCGATTCGGTCATTGGAAAATTTAAGGACGAAAGTAAGGGAGAATGTTATGACGAATGGGTTTTCCTTCGACCTAAATGCTCCAGTTTGTTAGATAAATCTTCTTGTATAAAAGCTAAGGGAGTGTCATTAATGGATACTGAACTAACCCATTAATCTTACAAAGAGTTTTATGAGTAAAACTATACCTTTTCTGTACCACAATTTAGAATAGGAACAAAAAATCATCAACTTTATAGTTTTAAAAATAGTAAAGTAGTACTTACAAATAGAGATGATAAAAGGGTTTGGGTGGATAAAAATAAAAGTTTTGCGTACGGGCATATAAAAGTATCTGGAGAATTTATTACTGGTGAAGAAACTTTCAAAGAAATTGCAGCTGATGAAACTCTGCAAACTATTATTGAGGAAGAACACATAGGCATAGACGATATTCAGTTCTCCAACGATGATGAAGAGGTTTTTATTAATAACTTTTTTCGTTGAAAAATGAAGTTGTTTTTGTCTTTATTTTTTATGTGTTTTTTTTACCCATGAACTACTTAATGCTCACTATTTGAAGGTTATTGAGAAATCGAGGCTATTGAAGGAGATTTATGAATTTTGGTTGATAGTGGGCATCCAAAGAGCGTTCGAGTTTTTATCGTAAATAGGATTAACGACAAGAATTAAATTTCGGACGAATTAGCAATCATTCACATAACCCAGCATCGTTCCACTATCTGTGGCATGGCAGCTAAGAACGATAAGGTTAAAGACAACCAAGTCATTGGACCAAGTCCAACTCTCCTGAACAATTAAACTATCAAACTTTATTTTCTTTTTTGTAAATTATAAATGAATTAATATCCAACTTGTTTCTATTAATTTCGAATTTTGAAAATTATTTTTAACTAAAGAAGCACAAATGAAAATGAGCAAGAAACCTTCTATGATATCTATTAAACCCAGAGATATACAACAGTTAAATATCACTATATAGCCTAGTTGTATAAAAAAATGTGCGCACACAAAATTAATTATATTGATTATATAATTATGTAATCAAGATATTCCGAGAATTATTACGTCATTACGAAATTTAATCAATTATAACCCCTCCTACTTATTATGCAATGTTGTGTGGGCGCAGAGTGCTACTAACTACTTACTAATGATCACTAGAGATAACATTGAAAATGAAAGGCACTCCATGTTCATGATCGGATAAAAACCCCAAAGATACTATTAGTTAAAAATATAAAAATTCCTTTTTCCCAACGTTTAAAACATTATCTTTATGAAAATAAAATTTATTTTGAGGACTAATCATAAATAATTACAATTAAAGAAACAATTGCATAAAAAAATATATTAAAAGAAACAATTGCATAAAAAAATATATTAAAAGAAACAATTACATAAAAAATATATTAAAAGAAATAATTAGATAAAAAATTATAAAATATATTTCAACTAAAATTTCTAGACTATTTTATTCAGATTTCGATCCAATTCATTTCGATAAAATTCTTTCCATAGAATTCCCAAGACCTTGGACACTTTCACATCTCCAACTTTTGCCGACATCATGTGAAGCATAAAGATCTCATCGTATTTCAAATATTCATATGAGAATTTCTTTAAAATACTTTTAGTTTCATCGTTAAAATTATTTGAATAAAAGTTACGATTAATTTTTAGTAATCTTTTCACGAATCTTCTCCTCGACACACTAAAGAAAATGCGATTGGTCCAAACAAACAAACCAATCAAAGTCATCAGAATGCAAAATATTGACCAAACACTCAAAAACGAGACAATTATTCGATAATTCGTATTTTGTTGGTGAACACATTGGGAAAATGTTTTTGAATCTCCACTGATATATTTCAGGTCTGTATTGTAACAAAGGGTTTCGAGAGGAAAATAAAGAGAAGTTTGCCAATAATCTATGTCGAATATTTTCACGAAAACTTCAAAATAGAAATCATAGAATCCATGATTGGGAAATGCTATCACATCCTTCATAATCCAAATATTAAAAAACCCAGACCCGATGAAGAGAAATTTTATGATAAAATACCAACTGACGTAATGTGTTGAGCAATATCTACTGAATGGAATAAACGGAATATATTTTCTCACTAATTTCATTAAGGGACAATAAGCCATATTTTTCGATAAAGCATTACTATCGTGGAATCTTTTTGCTACAAGCAATATGTCCAGTTCGTATTTCTCTTCTGATACTAAATCTAGTTTATCCAAGTAAGCAGTCAAATCAACTGCAACACTTTTCGAAGCAATATGTTTCCACAACATCCTTGGAAAATAGCAAACCAAACACATAATGCCAAACATTGTCGGAACCCACTGATAATAAGTTATCTTGTCGATATTGTCTAATCTATCCCAGTCTTCATTCGTTTCGGGAATTTCTGTGGCACTGTGTATGGGGATCGTGCCGACTGTCCAGCAATAATTTGGGTAATAATCTATATCAAACTGAAAGGAAAATGAAACCACTTGGGTTATACACTGAAAATCATTGTAGAAATAATTGTAATTTACTGAGAAAAAGAAGCACAAAGCTAAAATAGCCGCAGTAAATACATAAATGAATTTGTCATAATTATCATTCAATTTGATGGATTTGTAATTAAATGAGCTTTTGATCTGGAATAGATCATCTGCATGATTTTTGACTTGTCCAAACATTTTTCATTAATAGATTGAGAAATGTTTATTTTTCAAACGAATTAAAATATATTTAATGAAATTTAAAATTAAAACATTTTTATTCTGACAAAATTGCAGAAAACTTTTATTTTACTGATTTTTCATTTATATTTGATTTTAATTTTATTTAGTTGATAATTTAAAATAAAACTTTAAATGTTTTATTCATAATTTGTTTATATTTTTAATAAACATACTTTTAAAATCAAAAATTTACTAGGATATTAAATTTAAAATTCTATATTTAATATAAAATGAAAGTTGATAATTTTATTTAAAATATTTAATTAAAAATATTTGTCTATTTTTCAAATTCGTCTTAAATATTTAAATCATTAAAATAAAAACAGAAATTCTACATAATTGTGACGAATATCAGTTTTTATCTTTCTTTTCAATGTTCCTCAAAGGGATTCTATTGTTTCAGTATTTGCAACCAGTTTCATTATCTACAAATTCTTTAAAATGATTAACAGTAAAATTTTCCAAGCCAAGTTAAGTCAATCGATAATATGCTCGCCATTTATCTGAACTTATTGTTGTTCCTTGTTTAATGTGTGTTCTGTATGATTATTAAGTGTTTCTGCATCTCATTTATTTTCTTTACAAATATCTATTCTAAATTCTCCTCGATATTTCTCTACTTCTACCATACCAAATATCCATGTTCCATGTACTCTTCGGCCTTTATTGCACTTTCTTTTACCAAGTTTTGCTTCATCTATTTCTACTACAAATCCTTTACTGCCAATTATCCTCATGGATTAATGATTAATACCCATTAAACAGTAAGCTTGTTTCTCGTCAAAAATTGTAAACAACTGTCTTAGATTCATTTTTTCTAATAATAAATAAATTTTTCTTATTTTACTTACATTTTATTAATTTATTTACATCTTTCAATATCAATTTTCAATATTTTAATATTTTTTAAATCGATAATTTTAATTGGTTTTAATTAATTATAACACTTATTGTATAACCATTTGTAATTAATAAATCACTTATTATATAACCATATGTGATAAAAACTCTAAAAAAATTAATTAAAAATTTGAAACTTAATATTCATCGGATGAAATGGTTATGTTTGAACGCCAAATCTAAAGTGAACTCACATATAATAATAATTATTTAATGAAGGGTCCATTTGAAAAGTTATAATCAAAAAACAAATTAATTAAAATTAATTAATCTTCTAATGGAAAACCCGGGACATGTAGAGAGCTGAGCTGTACAAAGAGCTCGAATTAGAACTAGTATAATTATTTGATTAAGATAAATTACCTTTCGAGCCGACCGAGCAAATTGGATGTTTAAAAAACAGTTATCCGGATTTTAAAAGCATTTAGACTCAAATTTCGTGAATAATTGTTGATCAACGATTCAAATGTTTTCGAGAAAACAGTATAAAAAAGAGCTGTTAACGAAGAAAAGTGCCTCAAAGCGTTATTGAAGAAAAGTTAGCCGAGGTTAGTGAAGCCAAATAAATAAAGTTTAAGTAGACATTCAAATCATCTTAACGTTCAATACTAGGTGTTTTCCATTGGAATACCTTAATACCTGGAACATTAACAAATAGATTTCAGAAAGAAAAGTTGAGCATCCACTAAGTGACCTTGCATTTTTTACAAGTAAACGGACATACATCCTACTAATCTGTATCTACTAAATATTATGCATAATTAAATGAACGAAGCAGATTGGCTATAACTGTCTTACTGAGGCATGTATGTGTGGACATTTAATTGAATCCGATAAATAAATAAATAAATTTTCATTTTTATTTCATTTTCGCGTAGAACCATCCATTTAATTATTAGTAAACCAATTCTTAACAAGACTCTATCCAGCAGAATTTCTAAATCCCAAAAATCACCAAACCAAAGGAAAACGATCTAACCCGGTCGACCTCAGTATCAACAGAGCTTCTGCACCTCACATGCACCACCAAGTATCAACAGTTACACGCCAAATACGAGTGCGTCAAGGCACTTAGTTTGCCACTGAGCATGTCAAGGACCTTCAGCAGAAAATATCGTTATTCCTTATCTTTATAAAAATATTTTACTTGTATAAAAATTTAGCCGTACTCCATCCTTATTTTACAGTTTTCGATAAAGTATTTTTGTTATTTCAGAAATTTTGAGCAGCGTTCCGCCCTTATTTTACAGTTTTATGATAGATATTTTAATTATTTCCTAAAATTTGCGTTGAGTTCTGCCCATATTTTCCGTCTCAACTCAACATAATTTATTTAGTTCTTACATATTATTTAAAATATTTATTTTCATGATTTTGGTCGTTCGGATTAATCTTTTTCCGCCTGCCATTCATTTTAACTGTTGCAACGATTTCGCAATTTTCCCCCCTACAGTTTCCCTTTCTTTGGCCTTATGATCTATTTGTGTTCACATTTCATTTAAAGAGTGTCTACTGGACTACTCGGCGTTAGTGATTTTGGGCCGATTGTTGTTTAAAAATTTGTGTCGATTTTATCGAAATTGAGTGCAAGAAAGTTGAGCCAAAAGACCGACCCTGAAGCTACCCCCTTTCGCTATTTAGTTCAATGATTTGACGTTCGAGCCCGTCATTACACACGGCTAGGTCTCTCGCGGTCACGAGCTATTGGCGGATGAACCGCACTTACACCGCTCGATAGTTATGTGTGATTTTACTAACTTGCAATTTGTTTTGGCTGTGGGTGTAAAAAATAAATAAATAAATATTACCATATAAATTGAGTAAAAGCCTCGATGCACAAACTTGTTTAGTTGGCATTTCACGTAGTAATCGAAAGTTCATTTGCATATTCATTGTTCACTCGCTTCATCACAAGTCATTTAATCAATAAACTCATATTCTCGAACTCATATAATTGCTCATAACATATTGGTATTACAAAATTACACCGCTTCCATACCACATTCATAATATTCACTCATGGTCACTTCGATAGTTTTCGATAGTTCCTGATGATAATAGTTTGAGACGTTTGTTCTGAACGCTTTGTGATACAATACTGTTTTTTCTGATAAAAAACGTAAGAGTTTTTTACGAGAAAAGGTGATCGTTCACAAGCGTCTAAATTCTTCAAAAATAAATTGGTGTATATACCTGTTCTGTGACTTTAACCTTGCTTGTTAATTTTAGTGTGATAAAAAAAATTTGACCTTGAAATTATTTGTGCTATCTAACTTTAATTTTTATTATTTTCTTAATTTAAATTGACAATTTATTTCTTAAATTTTTAATTGGATTTTTTCAACCAAAAATATTTTATTTTAATTCAATTTTTTCATTAACTCTTTGCTTTTACATAAATTGTCGTTTTTCGGTCAAATCTTTATGTTATTTTGTTATTTTTATGTTAATTTTGTGCCGATCTTGGTGCATTTTGTTATTATTTTGATTTATTTTTATGTTTTTGATTTTATATTTTAATTATATCTTTCTCGCATTTTAAGGTTGTTTATTTGATGTTTATGGGTCTGATTTTAAATCTGCATGTTATATTTGCGTGCTATTTCCAATTCACTTAAACAAAATCCAGTCCTGGCCCAACACATGAGATCCATGACCAACAACAGGACCCGAATGGGTTGGCGGAATTCGATGGAGAAAAAAATGTATGAATATCAAATAGTGGTGACGTAAGTCCTTCTATTGGCAGTCAAGAACCCGAAGGAGTAATACTGGGAACAGTGCTCATCTGCTTGTGTGATAGGCACCTAATGTGTAAACGATATAAGATTTTCTATGCCATTTTCAAGGGATTCCTACCAGGTGCTACTATAACCATTGAATGACCATCAAAAATGACGTTGAAAAAGTATTCCAATGAGCGGTTTCTAGTAAAATGTGAGCGACATTTCGATGACTGCTAATACCTTAGAACACCTTAGGGTCACGAGTTACCACAGAAGGTGTTCATGCTGATTTAAATTAAGGGTCCCTCTATTGCCATTTTAATGGAAATAATATTGATATTTGAGACCATTTTAACTTATTTTAATGTTACTAATTGTGAAATAATTTAGGTTCATTCCAAAAACGACTATCAATTCGAACAAAAAGCAAATTATTTATTAAAATTTAACACCAAAACGAGGTTAATTACATTTCAGTCCAAGACTTCTTCATTTGACCAATCAATCGAGCTGTTTTGAGCCTTCGTCGTCTTTCTCTCTCGGCTTTGTTGGGACGAGATTTAGTATGTTTGGGCTTTTGTACTGGTGCTGCGACGGAGTACTTTGAGATAATTCGATCTGAGTGTGATGCATTTTATATATTGGTACTTCCCGCCGTGCTTGGATGAATCCTGATCTCATTTCGGATAGTTTATTTCAATCTTAACTTCTGATTTTACCTTTTTAACTTTTCTATTTCTACAGTCATCTCCGCGTGTCGCGATCTGAGCAATTCATCGACGGATCATTGATTTTGCTTGCTGGCTTTGCTCTAAAGCCTTGTAATGGTAATAGGCCACGTCCCGTATGAACTTTTCTATATCTAGCGTTTTTTTTTGATTTTGCTGCACTGAATGATTTTAAAGATGGTTAAATAAAATTGATACTTGGCTTAAAATGATACAAAAAAAATGATCCAGCTCAACTGAGACGAAATATATCTATTATTATAACAATAAATTTGGCCTCAAAAGGATGAAGATACCATACATTAATTATTAGATTTCCTCAATTATAATTGATTTTTTTGTATTTTGTTAGTTGGTAGGAATGTGAGTTGAACGACATCTGTGATGGATCCTTATTTAAAGATTTTTAAAGAACGAAGATTAATAAAATCGTATCTTTCACTAATTTACCTCTTTTGCAAAAATCTTGATGGATTTCTCCCAACAAAAATTATTGGCGGTTACCATGAAAATTCCGTTCTATTTATAGAATAAATAAATAATTATCGTGATACTTAAATGAACAATGAATAATAACATTTCTTTTAATTTTAATTGATATTTGAATATGAATAATAGAGTTTAGGAGACAATTTTCATTCACATTACTTGATAAACTGCTTTCCTCTTTACTTTCTTTTCTTTCGTTGAATTCATTTTCATTAGACGATTAATAGATCATTCTGAGTGACAGTTAATTATTATAATTTCTCTTCTTTCAATACATTTGCTTTGGTGTTTGTTCTTTCTGGTTGCTACTAATTATATATTTTTCTTTTCTTTTATATAATATTTGGTACTTCCTCATGACCAGTCGCGCTGCACCGAAGGATCTGGCGTTGAGGTTATTGGGGTATAGATCTGACCCGTCAAACTGACATTCGCTACGGGTGCCTCTCCTCCGAATTACTAGTTCGAGACTAGTTGGTCAAGATCATTTTTCTGACTTGTGTGCATGTGTTCTTCTCATAATTATGGAGGTAGCGATTTCAGTTAATGATAAATAATAACAATGAAAAATTAATTTATTAATGATATCGATAATAAATTAATAGTTTATAATTAAAATAGTAGATTTTGACTTTATGGAATTTCGGAACTTCGATTATGAGGCATCCTTGCATAAATCAAGTACTATGAGACCGATGCTTTCACGGGACTTGATCGATGCAAGGGAAAGGTATTATGACTTGGAAATTGCTGATTTTAAAATAATAAAAATTTAATAATGCAATTAAATAATATAATTCAATAATTAAATTCTTTTCGTAGTACATCAGATTTCTACATATAGGCTTAAAATTTCACATAGATAAAAATAATTCAATTCAAATTGCACTTTACTTAAAAATACTTTTACATAGAGGTTTGTATAATCAATAGTAAAAATAAAATTAAATGATAGCCTAAATCAAACTCTTCCTAAAAATTTCCGCCTAGAAGTTTACGTAATAATAATAAGAAGAATCAAATAAAAATCAAATATTAATACAAATAATGAAACTTTCCCTCACTTCTGTTAAAGATTTTTTAGAGTTGCGTCAAAATTTGAAAAATTAACATTAAGTTATGGCGATCTTGCATCAACTTATATAAGGAGTTTTACACGCATAGTTTTTGATGCGATAAAACAAAACACCTACACGTTTTTACCATATTTCATCACTGTTCTCCTAGTTGTCAGATTTTCATGATTATTTTTTATTAAAGTTTCTAATTACATCCTAAGCTTAATCACCATAGTTATTTTCTAAAATATAAACGTTTTGGTGAATTTGGAGCTAATTTGATGAAATTGGTTGATTTTGTTAGTTTGTATTGTTTTTCAATTCGTTTTTATTGTTTTTATTTATTTTTTATATCTTTTTGTATATTTTCTATTTTTTTATTATTTTTCGTCTTATTTCACACTTAATGAACGATGTTTGATAAATTTTCCGCCCGAATTTTATTGGATGTCGTGCCAGATAAACTCAGGTTCTCAAACCTTAGTTTTTGCCCAACATGTGGAATTCTCGGCCACTATGTACAGTACCAACATGGGTTCACCCATGGGTGCATAGTGGTAATGATAAGATTATGGTAAGTCTGGGTGAGAAAGGATACACACTAGCGAAAGAAAGGGATCTAAATTAGAAGAACGTTATTGAACAAGAATGAGACCGTTTTAAACAAATAAAATTTTCAACGAAGTATACCAACAACAGTTTGAGTTTAATTTAGAAATCAATAAACGTATTCTGTGTTGTGTTTAATTTATGTAAAAACTAAACTAACAAAAATCAACATTAATTAAAATTATTAAACATAATTTGTTGTCCCGCTATATTTAGTCACCTGAGTGAAATATTTATTAATTGCTGTTATTTAGTTAGTAGTAAGGAGGTTACAAATAAACGTATCAGTTGTGACACTTTTATCTCCTTATAATATTAATTTATTTTCTTCAAATATGGTCATGTCTTGATATTTTGTCTGATATAGTGTTCGAAAATCAGATATTCAGAATTATTCACAATTTATAAATCAGCCTCAGTAATAAGTGTCTGGGCTGAGGTTGGGTATGAAGAATATAAATCAAATATTTTGATTATTTAATAATTAAATTTTAATCAAGAATTCCTTCTGCAATTATGCATTTCTCAACATTTTTGCTCTTTATTCTTATACATTTTTTCTTTTGATAAAGTTATTGTTATTTTATGTGTCACTAACATTTGTAAGGATTATTGGGGATTTTGTCAAGGCTGTGATTCTAGTAAGCTAGGAGAGAGCAGGAATATTTTTTAATATTATACTATAACAGTATGACCTCATAGATAGACCGTTATTTTAGATAGTTATATTAATTTTATAAATGTTAACGTCTATTTTATAGGAAGTACCCGTGGAACAATTAAAATATATACATTTAAATAGAATAATAATATTATTAATAATAACAATAATAATATTAGTAATAATAATAATATAAAAATTTGATTTCTTGAAAGCATCATAAATTAAAATTACAAATATGTAAATAATAAAATCAGCCCTTGCTACAAAACCTCGATTATCTGGATTGATTTTTGTTTCGACAATGTTTTATTCGGTATATTTTGCGATATAATAAAACATAGTTCCACGTATTTATAAATGATTTCTGTTAAATTCCGTTCAGTATTTATAGAACTGGATATTCCGTGAAGTTCCAATATACATTGTTACACAAACCTCTGATTATGAATATCAATAAACCATTTGGTCAGCGTCGCTGACTCAGCGATGAATGTGTAGGCAACAGCAATGTTTTATATTTATTTTAAAATAGCAGTTAATATATTAGTTTAGTCAGTAGTTTGCTAAATTCAATACAAATGCATTAAAATTTATTCAAATTTAATTTTTTGAAAAAAATATACGCCATATGAATCTTAGAAGAAACGTGTTGTACTACCATTAAAAGACAAATTGGATATAATCAATGCTTTGAAATGCAGCGACTGTCATTTTTTGTCTAATTAATTACATGTCTTTTATAGTCAATTATGTGTTTTTAGATTATCCGGATTATTCCTTATCCAAACTATTCCAATCTCAAATTGGTCCGGATAATCGAGGATCTATTGTATATATTAAATGAAAACATTTCTGATTATAAAATAATCCTTGTCAAATTAATAATGATTATTTTATAATCGAAAATTGTTTCATTTAGTTTATATTTTGTAGCAAAGGCATATTTTATTTTTTACTTGTTTGAAACAATAATAAAAACACAATAATAAATAATATAAACGGAATGCATTTCTGAGAAATTCAAGTAACAAATTTTCATCAGCCCAATGACCTTTTCGAAATTCTTTTTCAACAACTCGGTAGCGAATTTCCAAAGAATAAAATGCACAATTGATAAGTTATTCGTTACAAAAATGCACATTCAACAATGTAATTGTAATCGGTCTCAAAGATGAAACAATTGTTTCAAGCGTGTGCCGTAATGCGTGCCACAATGCGCACACGGTACCGCATTCACAAATTATTATTATAAATTTTCAACTGCCAGAAATTTTAAGACACATTTTTCGAGCTGTTTATTTAATTTTTTTTTGTTTTTTAAAATAATCTATAATAATGAATGATGCTTTTGAAGATGCTTTTTATCAATTGGACCAAGACCGTGATGGAGTAATTACAATTCAGGATTTGGAAAGATATTCTACAGAAAAGAATTTAAAAGACAAATTTATTCAGGTACATTTTTTATTTATGTCATATGAAAATTTAATATAAATTTAAAGTTAGTTTCTAAATTTGTAAGTTAAATAAATTAAAATGAATAATGAATTTTCGTGTTAACTTATTTAAAATTAATTAATTTAACTACATTTATTTTTATAAGGACTTTGTTTGTTTTTCACCTCTAATTTATTTATAAGTGGCATAATATTTTCTACACAATTTGACTATGAATCAGATTTATTTAAGGTATTCACGAATTTTCGGCAGCCTATTTCAAGTGATTTCCACTTAATTGTGTAGAAAATATAATGTCATTTGTTTTTAGTTATTACGTATAATCGTAGCGAAATTACGTAACATTAATACTTTATTCTTATATTTCCTTTAATAATATTATTATTATTATAAATAATAACAATAAATAAATAATAATAAACAATAATAACTAATAATAATAATTATAATAATAACCATAATAATTATAATAATAATATTAATAATAATAATAATAATCTAATTCAATTCAATTCAATTTGATACCTTTTGGTATTAAACATTTTTTAGAAATATTCAACCTGCCAATTTGCTATGTTTAAACATATTTATAAAACATAATTTACTATCAATATTAATAATTTAAGTTCATTTCATATAAAAATAATTTCATTAAAAATTAATCGTAACGCTCCGCTGGTGTTAGTGCAAGCAAAGATAAATAAGTTTAATTGTATTTGTTGCGCTTTTAAAATATTAAAAAAAAATAAAATTAGAGGCGGATAAGTAGAAATTCTTTGAAAACAGTTATTACTGTTGCTCAAGTATCATAAAAAATTTAAATTATAAGCAGCTTAAAATATCTTGTGGAAGTGCCTTTTGATAAACAATTTATTTGCTAGATGATTTTACCTTCACATTAATGACTTTCGTCCATCTTGAAACTAAGTTTTCCGTAATTTATCCCTATTCTTTTGTAAATTTGGTTTCTTAACCTTATTCAGTGAAATTCTGAAAGCTTCAATGGAAATGTTTGGCAAACATGTCAAAATATTGATGAATGAATTTTCCTTAATCATTTTAATTATATTATTGAAGTACTTACTACACGTGTGTCTTTTAACTCTTCACCTCATAGCTGTTTTCATTCATAATTTTGTATACATTCACTCTTTCCTGCAATATTTGAATTTACTTAACAGAAAACAACAAGTTTATATATTGTCTGGACGGTAGTGTCTAATGAAATGTGGACCACCTGTACTAAGAATTATAAGGTACCTTAAAAATGTTTTCAGATTGTTTATTTACAAAGCTAAAATCGTGTTACAAAGTTCAAATCGTGTTACTATTGGTGTTTTAAAGGTATATATGAGAAGAGTTATACCTGGACATAACAATAATGATGATGCTTTACATCAGTTATATTGATGAACAGGTTAAATTAAATTAGTCGTTTAAGTCTAAAATATGCCTACAACTTACCTAAAACACAAAACTTTCATAAAAAAAACCACCTTCCTCTAAAAATAGGGGATAATAAACCAAAGTATGCCTCCAGGCTTCCTATTTTAATACTAAACACATATGCAAAATTTTAAGGGACTATCTCAAACGCTCTGGGAGATAAATCAAAAGATCTATAGCGTTCCAGAGTCAGTCAGTGATGAGCGTAAATATATATAAATTAATATATATTGACTAATATAGTAATACTAATATAGACATAGAACTGGAAGTGTTTTTTTGAATCCATAAGTCTCCTGAAAAACCTTTGAAAAAGTAAAACACAATTTTCTATATGTTATTTGCAGGAGATTTCGAAATATTTAAATTTAATTATTTCTTATCTTCTGATACTTCTAAGGGTTCTCTAAAGTATATATTATTTAAACAAATTTGTTGTAATTTAATTATTTTCCTTTTTAATTATCTAAAACAATTCATTTCATAATTTTGTCAATTTTCAGAAATGGCTGAATTTATTTGCAGACGAAAAAAATGTCATTTATTATGATAACTTCTGCAGTACTCTTGGAATTGTCCCAGCTAAAGAAAAGTAAAATAATTTTAGTTTAATAACTTTGTAATTTTTGTCATGGGACATTTTAATAATTCGAATTATCGTATTTTAAATTCATATCTAAATCTCTAAAATGTATTTTATTATTTACCCCCTAAACTGTAAGCCTGCGTGACCGGGGGCCTTAATTGCCTCTGTAAAAAATAAGGATTTTTCCATAATTATAAAAATATTAAATTAAATTTATTTTCTTAAATTTTGAATTCGAATAAAGGTTTTATTATTGTAACTCAAGTAATTCTTGTAAACAAATTTTGTTTTTAATTTAATATTTTGGGTGTCACTTGATTTCACTAGTTGCGCCCATAGCATATCACTGTTCCATTCATTATTCTAAAATTGAATATAATTCATTTTACATTAAACTAAATATATAAATAATTCATTTTCTCATCTGTTGGGTAAAATTAGTTGTCGGTGAAATGTACTATTAACAATTATTGATCTGATTCAAAAGTGTGTTGATAATAATAACAAATTTCAAAAAATATAACTTTTATTGATCATTACACTTTATTATCAATTTAACATGACACCAATAATTCAATATTACTAAAATGACTTGAGTGCTTATTACAATCCTCCGGGAGGAAGAGCCCGTAATCAATGCAACCTGGAACTCACCACCACTTGTGTAACCTCCTTAAATCTTGTTTCCTTTTTTCTTTTAATGTTTTCTTTTCTTTCTTTTCAACTTTCGTCCTTTAGAAATCAAATTCTGTTCTGATTCAAGTTGTGTTTTCTTTTAGAGTTGCAATCAAATGACACTTACTGATATTGATTTTTGTTTAGATTCTTTATTTTCGTACATCCCCTTTGGTAATATCTAATTGTTTCTATTATCTCTGATAGCTGTCGAGATATTAAATTTTTGGTGATGCCATTTCTCTGCTTCCTCGGTAATCCTTTCCCTTTATCTTGAACTGACCGTCAAGATATACAAATTAATTTTTGATCCTGTTTTTGCTTTTGTTTTCCGATTTGTTATATACACTTATTAATTAAAAATGACCTTGCCGCATTTCTATGTTAAAATTAATTTAATGTATTATTTTAGAAATACCTCATACAAACTGGGTTCCATTCCTCGAATGTTAAGCTTTTTGGTATTAAATGACAGAAGACCAATTTCTTATCCATTCACTTTCATATGACTATAGCTCACTAAATTGGAGGATTTTGAATTTATATATTTACTAAATGTTTTCCAAGCCAATTTTAATTCTAATCAAAAGCTCTTTAATAACAATATTCTTTGTGTATGTTTAAACATTTTCTTCTTTAATTATTTTGTCAATACTAACAACTTATTCTTCAATACTAAGTGAGTTTTCAAGCACGGACACTGACTTTTCCTTCGCGTTTACAAATCCAATCTCCATCAATACTTAGAAAAACAAATTTTTCTGAATAAAAGCAAGAATTTAGTACAAAAAGATTGGTTTAATGAAAATTGTGTAATTAGAAAAAATTTTCCAAATGAATTCAATATTGAATGTTATATAAATCTTTCAAATTAGAATATTATATTTAAGGGAGATATGTACTATAATTATTATATAATAATATATTCATGTGAAAATAAGTTAAATATAATAAATCAATGGTGAATTTTGATTTGATAAATAGTTTACCGATATAACAAAAGATCAATTTAATTCATAAGGATAACGACATTTATTATTCACTATTATTTATTAAAACTATAATTTGTTAATAATGATTAGAAATTTCATTATTGTTTCAGATTTGAGAACAAAATATATAAAATTGACATGACAAATGAAACTCACAAGTCAATTACAGATATTATTTCAAAATTGCTTGATGAAAATGATGAAATTAGCGAAAATACATTAGAAAAAATCAAAAATCAAGTGGAGTATGATAATGGCAGTCAATGGAACATCAAATTGAATCCTTCTCAAGAAGATCTGAAGGTTCAATATGCTGAAGACGGGTTACTATATTACAGTCCACGGTCAAATGATGACAAAAGAATTTTAATTTGGAAGGTGGAAAATGAACTAGAGTAAGTAAATGCAGTTACACATTTATATTTGATCAAATCTGTCATTTCTGTTTAAGCAATTCTGGATAATTGAACGTTGATTTGACTGTTTAAAACAAACAGCCGCTCACTTCAAAGTTTAACAACTTAATATGTTATCTGTAACATTTAGTTTGATGAGTACATTGATGTATCATTATTTACTGTTCTAAAGTGTAAATAATAGTATACAGCAATCGATTAATTGGCATTCGTAGAATGGAAAGTATTCGAAATTCAATCAAATGCACAAGTGCACATCAATTACAGTACATATGCATACACACGCTGACAAACTAAAACACATACACCGACAAACACCAGCACAAACACACAGGTGCTTTATACAAATCCGTAAATGTGACGTTTTCAAAAAAATAAACACGGATTTAAAAAACCCGGAAATTTTAAATAAATACATTAAATAATTACAGAAACCACCGGAAAAATTTTCTAAACTTTCCCATTTCCCAGATTTTTTTCAAAAATTTAATTTATAAATTTTAATTTAATTTAAATTTATTTATTACTTTCAAAACCACTTTTCTATACAAAATATAAAATATACACAACTGAAAATATAAAGTTAATTGATATAGAGGTTTTCGGTGTTCGATTTATTTTCATAGGACTTAATATTTAGTTTGGTGTTGATTTCTTAAAATTACCAAAAGAATAAAATCTCCCATCTGAAAAATACGTTTCATTAATGCTCATGTCTTTACCTCCTTATATGATTTCAATTTCAAAATCTTCACAACTTTGATAATTTCAAGATTAATTATCTTTTGACCATAAAGTTACTTTTTGGTGTTTGAAATGATATTAAATTAGAGTAACAAAAATACGGATCCAATTTAAACAAGGTTGTTTTATTTTCATTTTATTTTGAGCACAGATAAAATTTTATAAATTTAATTTTAATAATTTATTTTAATAGTCGATTACTACTTGGCCGATAATCTTGAATGTGCTTTTCTGTTAATTCACAAGTATTTTTTTTAATAAATAATTATTCTGATAAATATCCTATAAAATCTATGAATTTATTAAAATTATCTGCATTGTTTCACGATAAAACAGTTATTTTTTAGCTAATTTAGAAGAACATTAGAGATTAGAAGATATAAAGCCTGTGAACATGAAAACATAGTTTAATTCCACAAATCATGATTTAGGTCTTTTATATGTATAAGGCTAAGAAAATGCCCTCCATTTTAATTTTCAATGAATATTTTTCTCTAAACATTAATTATAAAAAATATATTTTGATGACAAATTTTTTTTAAATTTCTGTCTAAAATCCGATTTTTTTAATGTGAGCGTTTGTTTTACATTGTACAATTTCAAAAATGCTAGTCAAAAAATATGACAAGCATAATAAAATAATTAAAAATAATTAAATTAAATGGATTAAAAAAATAAATAAAGTAAATAAAATAACAAATAAATAATTTTTAAAAAATAATTAAATAAGATAAATAAATAAATAAAGTAAACAAAAAACAAATAAATAATAAAAGAAAATAATTAAATAAGTTATTAAAACAATGTATGTCATACAATGATTAAAATTATTAAAAAATTATTATCTATTTGCTACTGTAAAATTTAATTCCGGTGAATTAACAGAAAAGTGCCAAAGTATTTTGTTTTAAATAATTTTATCGTGACATTCATTAAATCCTCAATAAACTTAATTATCATAGATAAATATTTATTCAAATAGTACGTTGGGTGCATTCAAACCAAATATAAACGTATAAGTAATATATAGGTGCTGTTCTCCACATTTTCTTTCAGACTCGCAGTTTTTGTTGATTTCCGCAATTTTCCAATCAAATATTTATGTACATGTTTGAGAAGGTGCGATTCTTTTGGATAGAAGGAAAAGGCCATTCATGTTACTAACTTTTGATACATGGCGAATTCTCATTCTCGTTTCCTTAGATTAATAATAGTGGTTGTACTGTACTTTTCACTTGTTTTTTCATGATTTCTGGAATTTCTTTTGATTTTTGCCGCGAAACTAACTTATATCTGTATTATAAATTCTAAATGTTAGAAAAACTTACAAATTCGCGACCTATCATAGCGTAGGTAAAAATATATGTAATTTCTTTCTATTAACCTATTTTCTCTTTCTTCTTTCTTTACCTTCATTTCTTTTTAAACAATAGATATATATTTTGTCATATGCTTGACGGGTGGAGTGCATTGGCGGTAAATTTATGTTTAAGATATTTCTGTAGCATTAAAAAATATTGTATTTAATGTTTTGGAAGTTATATTTAAGTTATTTGTAAATAAAAACTCATATTTCAATTTTTCTAATGGGAATTTAATGGTTATAGAAAAGCCTTCATTTATTACTATTAGCAAGTCGGAAATCGTTTGTCATTAAAAAATGTTGCATGGCCCACTCAAAGATTAACACAAAAATTCGGCACTGCCTTTATTGAGCGTTTGTAGAATAACATTATCATAAATAAATTTGACTAAAAATTTGTAGAAATAGTTTCATATTTAGTCAACAGATTATGTAAACAGTGTACAAAATAGATTTATCACTAAAATAATGATTAAATGCGAATATTGTGAGCAATTATTGGCACAAATCTACAATATTGATTGATCTAGCACTTTACTTAGTAAGTATTTGTTTAAATTGTGTAAAATATTCAAATACGCTGGTCAACTGAATCATTTAAAAATTTAAATTGCACACATCCAGCTAAGCGCTTATGTTGGGTTCACATAAAAAGCCATTAAAAATTTTTTGTTAAACTTTTAAAAAATGATAAATAAACATAAATAAGAAAAATAATCGAAATAATTTATAAAGAAATCGAAAGAAATTTAAAATAAAAACAAAATTTTCTTATAAGTTATGAAAACACTTAATTATTCAACCATATGTTGAGTTTCAAATAAATTAATTTAAATCAAATACTTCCAAATTGAATTTCATAATCTCAAAACAACAATTATTGAAAAAAATTTTTCGTTACAATTAAAAATTCTGATATCGACAATTTTAAAAAACATTTTAAAATTTCAATATTCATAAAAAATTTGAAATTGCAGTTTAAATTTTAAACTTTAGGGTTGTTTAAATTCCTCCTATATGAAATAAAGTTTTTAAATAATTTACTTTTTTAATTGTAAAATAATTTCGATTCTTAAATCCCCTCACAAACTCTATAACAGAGGGAATGGACATATTTCAAATCTGCAAGAACCTAGTGTTATAAGTTAAAGGTTTTCACCAGTCTCAAATTAATTTTTGGAGTATTCAACAGAAAAAAGTATTTTAATTAGAATTTTTATTAATATTATTAAGATTGATAAGTACGAAAAATATAAAATTATAAAATTGATTCTATGATTTCAAAATGGAAAACAAATACATTTTTATTTACTCATCACACTACAATTCAATTTAATATAAATTATATCATGAATTTGCCAGTGCTGGTCTACACTAGGATGGAATTTAAGTAAGAGTTATTTTAGCATTTATCAATCTTGCTTGACAGTTGAACTAATAATATAGTTATGCTTGTTACAAGTAAATTAATTAAAAATTTTATTTTTATATATTTAACCCTTAAATGCTCTATCATTTTATTAGTTTTATGATTTTGCAATTGACTAAAGGAGCAGTACATACTTCTGAAAAAATATCAGATAAACAATATTACAAAAACATTTATTGCAAAATAAGTTTTATGTTGCTAAATGAAACGCTATGCATTTAAGGGTTAAACAATAAATCGTAAAAAACGAAAAATAAAAATATATCATGGGATTATTTATTTATCCGTTGTAACTTATAAAGTGTATTACTTATATGTCCCTCTTTACCTCTTCCAATTAATTATTGTCCAAAGCTTATCATATACGCCGAAGAAAATGAGATTAACAAAATGATATTGTTAGGGCAAACCTCAGAACCAAGAAAACCAAATCTTGGATTCTAATTAAAAGTATATAAAAACAATACAGAAAAAAAATAAAAGCTCTTCTATAAGAGTCGCAAAAATGACATTGCCACATTTTGTATGGGATTCGGTCCAGACCTTTCAGACGATAAAAATGATCAAAGATTTGAATATCTGTCATAAAACATTAAGATTTGTTTTACTTGATTATTTCAATAGTTTTGCAATTCTGATTTTGAAAGGTGAAATTATTGATGTTTACTTACATTATTTATTGATAGAAATTGAAAATAACACGGTGAAACTTTCACATTTTTCTACAGTATCGATTGAAATGTGCGAATAAAATATTAGATATGACAAAAGGTGTTAGTTTACCCTTTATCTTGTCGCATTAGTTTGTTAACATTAGTATTTTGCTTCTCTTTTATCTGCTTAATATGTAAGTCTAGCTTAAACTTTTGTTTTAATGCACATTTGTTTATCTCACAAAAAAGTCAAAATACCTGTATAAGTGATATCATAATGAAGAGATGACAAAGGAGTATGAGTGTCTCTAGAGTGGTGTCTCTAGATTTTATTTTAATGGGAGTTTACATATATTTTTTTTTACCAAAGAGCAGTGGCTGAACCGGGTTATGGTGCCGTAGTCTTAAAAAGGTTGTGAACCACTGCTAAAGAGTTTATATAAAATTATATTGTGCATAATTTTAAAAGAAACTTACAGATAATTTTGATAATTTATTGTCTTAGAAATAAAATTAGAAACAAAAAACTAACAAAATTTAATAAATCGAAAAGTAAGACTCATTTCCGGTACTGTTTGTTTCATGAGTTATTTTTGACACTTTTAAAGCGCAGTACCGAAAATTTGAGTGACTTATGAAAGAAAAGACACCATAGACATATTCACCTGAGATTTCACATTTTTCGTTTCAACAATTTTAAATTTAAAAAAATAATGGAGATTTAAATATTTTTAAGTAATTTTTGTTTTATTTGGATTAACAACCCTGATAAAGTGGTGGTTTTACCATATTTGAGGCCATCTGAGCTCGAGGCGACAGACAAATGCCTTTCTTGCCTGTGCTTAAAACCTCTTTTTCAAATGTGTCATTAAAATGACAATGACCAATAAATATTTTATTATATTAAAAATAATAATAATAAATATAAAATACCGGAAATATTCAGAAATGTCGAATAAATTCTAGAGCTCTAAAACAATAGACAAAATTCAATAAAATAACTAATGGAATAATTTTGATTTAAAATTCAATAAGATTTTAAGAAATATAAATGAATTGTGCATTTGTTGATGTACATGAGATAGTAGGAATGATCAATTAATTAATTCAATTCAAATACAATAATAATTATTTATGGCAATAAATAAAATGATCAATATTTTAGTAAAAATGATCAGTAATTTTTAATATTTTGTATCAGTATTTTAAGTAAAAAAAATCAGTAAAAAATAATTTTTTGATCAGTATTTAATGTCATTTAATCAGTTAAAAATTAATAAATGATTAGAAAAAAATAATTTGCTTGTCATTCTAATAAATAACTGATCATTAGAATAAAATACTGATCATAAACATTGAATTAATTACTGATCAAGTGATACTGATCATTTTATTAAAAAACTGATCAAATTATTAAAATACTGGTCATAATAATAAAATACTGATATTTCATATTAAAAAATACTGATAATTTGTATTAAAATACTGATCATTAAAACCTAAGCCATTTTTTTATAGTTGATAGATTCTCCTTAGGTTAGTTGAGTGGTTCCCAAACTGTTGGTCGCGACTAAACAAGGTCACCTTACAATTCGCCATTAATTTTTTAAATGAAAGATTTTTAAAGTTAATAGCTTCGATTGTGTGTAACTCTTAATTGTACAATGAACATTGGCATGATTAAATTATAAAATTTTTAACTAAAACACATGGTGCCTGTAAATTATCAGGTATTTTAGAAATAAAATAAATAATATTTCGCTACAAAAATGCCGTAAATAAGAAGCAATTCGATTAATTTTATCGTCGAAGTCGCCTCAACTTGACAAATGTTATCAATAGGTTACATCACCAGAGAGATCAGGAACCACTGGGTTAACTCGTAGGAATACTTAATTTAAAAGAGTTTATTCACCGGTGAGATAAAGAGATTGTATTATAATTAATAATTTTGTTGAATAATTCATTGACAAGTGAATAAAGTAAATAAATCATGTTTATAGAGTAATATTATAAATTATTATTATTATTATTATTATCAGTGATATGGTATATAAATGTAATAAATTACTTTCAGAGATCCGTATGAGATATATCAAATAGATATGACAGATAAAACTAAAACGACCGTGATTGATATTATATCGGAATTCAAAGTAAAAGATAAAAATCTCTCGAAAAACACTCTAGATCAAATAACAAATAAAATATCAAACAAAACCGATGGCAAATGGGATATTAAAATAAATCCGAATTATGAAAGCCTCAGTGTAAAATATAGCGAAGACGGTATTTTGTATTATAATCCAGATAATGAAGATGATTTAAAGATTTTGGTTTGGAAAATCTCAGAGGAACTCGAAGACAAGTGAGTTGAAATTTGAGTTTTCACAAGAACTTTTTCTAGAGAATTAAGTAAGAATTTCCAGGAACAACTTGAAAAATATTCAGATATATTAAAAGTAAAAAAAATTCGGAATTTAACTTGCTATACACAACTGGAATGTGATAATTTATTGCAGAAAAAAACATCCAGTTGAGACTTTGAATAGGTCTTTACTTTTCCCTCCACTGAAATCCATATGAAAAAAGGTGACCCCTTTGAAAAAAAGGCAATTTCTACGTCTGTCTATTTCATCGTTGACTTATTGTCCTATTTGGATTATGTTAACGTCTCCTTGATATTGCCTTATTATATTTTTTATATTTATTCTGTTCCGAATTTTTTTCTTTTTGTCTTGTTTACTAGCTTATCAACCCGGCTTCCCGAAGGATTTAAAAGCGTGTGTAATACGAATTAAAAATTCAAAATATTTAAAAATTGTTTTATTTGTTGTATTTTAACTATGTTACTTCCGATTACATTTCTGGTAAGTTAAAACAATTTTTTCATTGACTTGATACCTTATTTTACATTTGGGTTGCCTTTTTCCGTTGGTGTTAATTTTTTCAAGATTTCTATTGGATTCGTAATTAATTTTTTGAAATTTAATTTTCCAAAATTGTTTTCGGAATTTGTATTGAATTTCTGGTCAGATTCCTGTTGAGATTAATTTCACCTTGGTTCATTGAAGGTTTCCACTTTATTTTGGAATTTAATAAAATCCAAAAACAAAATTTAAACCGTTTTCCTTCCTAAAAGAACCCATCATTGACTACCCTCAATTCTTTAGAATAAATCTTTACTTGAAAAACCGAAATTGTTGCTTTTTAAAGATTAAAGATTTACTCGCATTGACGGAATCATGAAAGACAGCAGAACTTTTTCTGATAAAGTTTAAAAAATACTCAAGTTATTTTTGGTTAAGCCACGCATCAAAAATGCATATATTATGCTTTCCATTTGAACTTTAAATTTTAAAAGTGATTTGAATAGCGATATTTAAAAATCGTTAAGTAGGAGTCTCCTGAGACATGAATTTCATTTCAAGGTCTCCCCAAGAGGTTTAAAAGGTCTAGAAAGTTTACATGTAAAAGTATGCATATAACATTCAAAATATATAGAAAAACAAATTGAATTAAGACAGACTAATTTTAAAAATAATTATGAAATAATAATTTTTAATTAATGTCATTTATTAGAGATAAATTTAAAATCCATGTAATTGACATGACTGATAAAACAAAAAATTCGATCATGGAAATTCTAAATAAATTTGTGGACGATGAGAATGATTTATCAAAAGATTCGTTAGAAAATATTAAAAAAGAAATAGCTAATCAAGTCGGAGGAGACTGGGACATAAAATTAGATCCAAGTCAAAGAGACCTTTCTACAAAATATGCAGAAGATGGATTAGTTTGTTTAAGTCGTAACAATTCAAACGATTTGAGGATTTTGGTATGGAAAGTGCCGAAAGATCCAAGCATCACGTTAGTTTAAATCATTTTTAAAGCCAGAATGTAATGAAGTAAGACATTTATTAATCGGCTAAAATAAAATTTTATCAGATTAAAATTATTTTAAAAACATTTGAGGTAACTTAAAGTTTAAATAATAATAATAATTTGATAAAAAAAATAATGTAATGGTTTCTAGTGAGAGGAAACTGAAACTCCACTGAACTCATTAGGCCACTCAGCATGGTTACTGAAAAAAGTTTTTAATTAAAAAACAAGGATTTTAGAACTTCCTCCGAATTCATTCTGAGTTAACTGTACGTTGATAGTTTTGAAGAGAACTCCGTTAGATCGTCCGTTACCTCGGTTTGGTAAGGAATGGTCATGCTGTCGATTATTACGAGTGGAAACAGAGAACTTTGGAAGATTTTTTTTGAACTTTGATGAGATACGGATGATTCAAAAATTAAAAATTGTTTGTTAAGTGTCTTAAGAAAACTTTAATTAATCTTAAGTTAATACCAAAATAAGGTTTAATTAATCCGAACTACTTTGAATTAACCTTTATCATAAGTTGTGCTAAAAAATGTTTTCATTTGTATTTATTTTTAAGTTTGAAATTTTAACAAAATAATATAACTTATAATTTAATTAAAACAAATTTCGAGAACGAATTCATGTTTAGCACGAAAAAGGAAATCAACAAACAATATCAATTGACAACAAATATGCATGCATTCTTTTATTAAATTGAAATATATTATACTACTCATTTATTCAGTAGTATATACATAATTCTATTTCATAATTTACGTATTTAAATAATAATTATAAAATTTAATAAATATTTATTTTTTATAACAACAGTAATGCCGTTATATACGACTGTGACATGACCGAAAACATTAAAACAGAAATCTTAAAGTTAGTGCATGAGAAAACGAACGAAAACGTTGTGGACAATGAGTCTATTATTTCGGAACTTGATAAAAGGTTTGGAGAAACTTGGAACATGCAACTTAATCCAACTGCAAAACAATTAAAAGTTGATTATGATTTGGACGGAAAAATTTACTTTTCACCAAATTCGACAGAGCAACCAAAAATATTCATCTGGAGACAAGATAAAGATAAAAAAAGAGGATCTTTGTGTTGTTGTGGTTGTTTTTGACATGAAACTGAAAAGATATTTGTGTGATAGATATATTCAAATTTTTATACTTTGTCTTTAATAAATAATTTCATTGAGATGTGCTAAAATTGTTTTAACATTCGATATATTTTGTTATATTTTGTATTTGAATGTTTGAACGCATCTTATTCTTGAATGCAAAGTAAACTTTTGGTCAGAATAAATTTTCTGTAAGATCTTCATTAATGGAAAGATGGAGTGCTTAATATGGATTTTTAGCATGTTATTCCGCACCCTTGATTTTATTAAAACCCTAGGTAAAGTAATGACTAGAAATATCTAAATTTGGTATGATGCAAAGAATCTTTGATACTTGTAAGAACCAGGAGTATTTTGTTCTTTTCTTCCAACCTCGAAATTGCATATCTGTCATCATTTTTATTTTTAATATCTTTCTTCATTAATACAAGATCTCCCAATTTAAATATTTTATGACTGTTATTATTGTCTTTTTCGGTTTGATTTCATTCACGTAAACCATTAAAACAATTTCTTGTATCTAAAATAAAACTAATAAAAGATTGGAACAAATTCATTTAAGGATCTTGTAAGGATGTCTTAGTCGTATTTATTCGTTGGAAAATTCTGTCAAAATGTGGTTTCCAAATGGTCAACTTTTCACTGGTGAATTCCTTTTATTATTTTTAAAAGCTTTGGTAATAGCCTATTTAACTTTTATATAAATGTCGGTTTGATTAGAAAAACTGGTATTCAGTGTGATTCTATGAGACATGTCTTGTTGTCCATGAAGAATGTCACAGTTATTATAATTATTATAATTGCTATCGTTAATTAATAATTATTATCGTTACTATAATTGCTATTGATACCATTGTTAGTAATTTTATTATTATTATTATTATTATTATTATTATTATTATTATTATTATTATTATTATTATTATTATTATTATTATTATTATTATTATTATTATTATTATTATTATTATTATTATTATTATTATTATTATTATTATTATTATTTATTATTATTATTATTATTATTATTATTATTATTATTATTATTATTATTATTATTATTATTATTATTATTATTATTATATTATTATTATTATTATTATTATTATTATTATTATTATTATTATTATTATTATTATTATTATTATTATTATTATTATTATTATTATTATTATTATTATTATTATTATTTATTAAACAAAATCAACAAGAAGCTCTAGTCCGCCGATGCAGACGAATCGAAGAAACCTTCACACCTCTAGAGGATGCAAAGAAGCAACAACAAACGATAGATTATCTTGGTCAAATTTTAGACAAAAAGGCAAATGGCAGATTATGTGAGAATGACATTGCAAGAAAGAGATAGAGAAATAAAACAGCTGCGGCTGAAGGATGACATTAAATCACGGCTGGTACAGCAAAGAGAAAAACTCTAACCTGATCATGAGAAATTAATCTCTTGAAACATCCAGAGTAATTATGATAAAACCGATGCGACAACTTCCAACCATGCTTAGATTGACTTAATAAAGGCGAGAGTTCGCTGAAAACATTGTCTAGAAAAGCATGAGCGTAAGCATAGCAAAAAATATAAAGCCACTCGTTTAATAGGGCATAGTTGTAAAACGGTTGGATTTTGATCACAAAATGTAAGTAGAACTTGAACTAATTTTACGTTTTAATTTTAATTTTTGTTTTTGTTTGTTTTACATATTAATATTAATATTAGTCTAAATTTTGAAAAATAGTTTAATAGTTTAATAGTTTAATTATAAAAATGGATATTTGAAAGAATAGAGCACGAAACCTTCAATGGTAGCTCTTGAACCCATGACGCATAAGGTTATTAATGTTGGGCCAAAACAGAGTTTTGTTTAAATGAACTGGTAATAGCACGCAAACATAGCACGCAGATTTAAAATCAGACCCATAAAACATCAAATAACCACTTTAAAATACGAGAAAGAAATAATTAAATAATATAAAATCGAAAACACAAAAATAAATTAAAATAATAACAAGGTGCAACAAGATCCACGCGAAATAAATACAGAAATAACAAGAAAACACAGGAATTTGACCGAAAATTGACAATTTATTTAAAAGAATAATAATAGTTAATGAAAAGTAGAAGTAAAATCAAGTAATTTTAATTGGAAATAATTCAAATAAAAATGAAAGAAATGAATTGTCAAATTAAATCATGAAAATCATAAAATTAGAGTTAGATTACACAGATAATCTCAAGGTAAAATTTTGTTTTACTGCACTAAAATTTACAAGCAAGGTTAGGGTCACAAAACAGGTATATATACCGATTCATTTTCACAGAATTTTAACTCGTTTTAAAAAAACGCAACCAGTTTTGAAACTAACAAAACCATAATTTTAACTTGTGTTAACTTTGTTTTAACCAAATTTCAAGGAATCAAAAATCAGTTGTTAAACCATCTAGAAAACTTTTCCATACAGCGTACGAGCATCTTCAAGGTAAGCACTGCTTGACTCTTGTATGGGAAACGTTATGCGTATGATGCTGAAATGCGAATTATATGCCAAGCATGTTATGATGTTATGCCAGAATACATATATTTGACGAAAATTACATTTTGTCAAAATATTTCTGGCCCACAGTTGACACAACACCAAAAGAAAGCAAAATCTATACGTCAATTCAAGCTGTGTAATTGCGATTCATCCGCCAATAGCTTGTGCCCGTGAAGGTTCCGGCGTGAGTAACGCAGGAACCCAAACGTCAATACTATCCGTTATAGAGGGAAATGGGATGATGATGGAGTAGTCTTTTGGTTATTCCATCGTCACCTATCTCCAGAAAAATCGACCTAAACTATACGATTCATATCGGCTTAAAATCATAAACACCGAGTAGTCCAGTGGGCACTCATAAAATCATAATATTAACATATCTACCCTAAAGTCAAATAAGGAAAGGAGTGTGTGAAAGAATTTGAAAATCGTTGTTATGTCATCAAATAAATAAAATAAACTATAAAAATAAAGTATCTTAATGAAATCTATGACAGATAAATTTAATAAAAAGAGAGCCACGGTCATCTTAGAAATACGCTGAGAAGATAAACCTTAAAAATCAGTTTTAAATCTTGTTGAAGCTAATATCTCCATCAAGGTAAAATAACGAAACAAACCCAGTAGCTAACGTTACAATCCTAAATCTTGACGATGATATCCATGACGAAAGCAAATTAAACGAAGTTGACCCAAGATTAGATATCGAATTTGAACATTGTAATCATAACATTCATGCAAAAGTTAGAATGGCCAAAAATAACTAAATCTCTCAATCACTAGGCGATAGTCCCCTATGGAAGTTAAAAAATACAAAATAACTCGCAAAATCTAAATACCACACTGAAATACCGTAGCGTTATTCATCAGGTTGACGGTATTCGATTAAATAACTGACCATAAGTAATTTCATCATTTATGCCATTAAATTAATAGTAATAATAACAATAAATCGTGACGGTTATAAATTATAAAAGCAAATAATGATCTAAATTGTAAATGTTAATAATAATAATCCGATACCAACGATAACGCGCAAAAAATTAAATCAAGAAATCGATTAGATTAATACCATAATTATTCGACTAATTGAACAAATCAATTCCCGAAGAGTGAGTAGGTGGTAGAAAGCAGGACCAATTTCACCCTGAGGATCATGATGACAAATCCCTTAACGAACAGTA
Source organism: Schmidtea mediterranea (assembly GCA_022537955.1). Taxonomy (NCBI): domain Eukaryota; kingdom Metazoa; phylum Platyhelminthes; order Tricladida; family Dugesiidae; genus Schmidtea; species Schmidtea mediterranea. The sequence goes on from CM039679.1 coordinate 123,320,432, forward strand.
ACGAGTGTCACAGGATGATATTGGATATTTATAGTGTAGTAGTAATGCAGAGTCTATATTCATTCAAATGGTAGGCTCAGATGATCGTATATGAGGAGGAACATCGAATTTGAGTCCTTGATAACCTCCTAATATTTTGCATTAAGATCTCCGAATCCAGAGAGTATTAGATCAAGGATCGTCCATTAAATATGTAAACCCAGATCCAGCGAATTGTAACTATTGACCGCAGGCTGAGAAGCCGAATAAGGAATCGTGATGTCAATGATCAATATGACAGACTGAACTAATAACGTAACTTGAGAATTTGACTTGATGAATAAATGTGAAGAATTACCCACTAAGACTAAATCGGCTAAATAACAGCATATGAATAATCTTGTTGAACAGAATTAATCCACGTAGTATGAATCAAAACAATTTTCCGCTGAACAGCACAGGCGAATGTGAATCAACATAGAAAATAAATGTACTGAGTGGAACATACACACCCACTGCACATAAAAATTGTCTAACCGCTAAATGCAAGAGTTGAGGTGCTACGAAGAAAAGACAGAATGAAATCCAATAAATCGATCAGACACAATACGAGAGGAATGATTTTCCACGTCACCAGTTGCTGAAATCATCATAATCAATACACGCCAACAGTCAACGGTCACATCAGGGCAAACAAAATTTTCAGACACGTCAGCACGTGTAGGAAGTTACACCAATTATTGAGTGTGCTAGTGGACGGTCACATATAAATAACTCGCCACTTTTCAGATCAGTCAATTATTTTTATAGTTGATCAAAAGGATAAGCATGTACGCCAACGAACAGAAATCCTACCCCAATCCGAGGAGCAGTTCCACCAAGAGACCGTGTGACAATGGATTAGAGGCGGTAATCATGGAGAAGAGAATCGGTGAGCGAGAGGGTAAACATTGCGTTTGGTTATTACTCTCATCTAATTATTATTTTCGTTTTGTGACAACTACGAGCAAGCACCGAATTAGGATTCGACATGAACTCTCCTTTCTTGTTTTTCAAACTTTGTATGAACTATTCATTGAACTCGTAAATCGAACCGGATAATGCATGACTTTAGGAGAGCAAAAATTACGGAAACTAATCGTTGGAAATAAAAACTGAAATTTTATTGAATCAATAATCATTTATCCTAGTTTTATTCTGTTTTATATCAAAGAGTTATGATCAATTCAGCTAACACTAAAATGCAGTAGAACCTTAAATAAAAGAATGCTTAATTTCGGACGGTACTAACCTATGCCCGAAGGTTAGAGAAGTTAACTCATGCCGAAAATTACATTGGAAACAATTCATTTCATCATCTAGTAAATCAATAGTAAAATATGCGACGTAACTAGTTGACGCTCTCAACTAGTTCGATTTTATCAACGTCTCTTCGTCAAATAGAACCCATGATAAATGACCCAGTTCGAACAATTCTCTAACGTATCACCGACAATATAACATGCATAGACTCTACTTCATTAACGCCTTATCGTCACTCAATCTCTGCAAACTCCTGTATACTTACATATTTGACCAAATTATGACCAATTTTATGTGCAACGCATCATCTAGATTTTGATAGTTTAGGAAATGTATAAACAGCCCTGTGATAATGATTATTATCGCGATTCAAAAGAGAACCGGGCCGCAATCCAGCTCGAGAAAGTCGAAGCCACGCTGAATATATTCTGCTCGCCTCGAAGAACATCAGAAACAGACAAACTGGCAGGTGGAAATGGCTAGACGCCACCTGACCAGAGTAAACTCGGACATTGTCGCGGGAAGGATCCCGAGCACGGACGGGTATGCCCCTTCGTGTGGCTTCTCCTTTGTACTCAACGATCCGAGGTTAGAAGGGCGATCCATGCCCATGAATGTAGTAATTCCGAGGAAGATACTCCCTAAAGAGATGCGGAGCGATGACAGAAGTCCAAGAGCGAAACAAGATCACCCATACGCTCGTGAACAACCGAGACGGAGCTCAAATGTATGCTACCTAAGTTCGAAGTGGTATAAAGTGTTGTGAAAATAAACTTTGAATTTTGTTTTATTCCTTTGCTCATAAATTATTTAACAATAAAAATAGGAAACTAAAGTAATTGCTATAGTACGGTCAGACAGATACATAGTAGATTTATTCCAGTAGTTGAGTATCGGATTTTCATAATAGTCTAACGTTGACATTGATGAGAGAATTCTACAGAACAGAGTGTACCTTTTAATAATGAATTTTGCTTTATTTGCAGATATGGACCCATACAAAATGCTGAGCAGAGAACTAGTAAAATCAAGCAGAGAAAACGTGGAGTTACATCGGCAGTTGCTCCAAATGACTAGAGAAATTCAGAAGGTTAAAGCGACGGGGGTGGAACCTGAAAAACTGAAAGCGTTGTATCAAAAATTGACCGCTGCACAACGCGGTTGGACCGAAGAAAGACAGCTCTGCCAGTCACAGAAAACACAAATCCGCAGTTTAGAAGTGGCGTTATCGGCTTTCCAAGGGGTCAATGCCGTAACTTAACCACTTGTTTTTGCGCCAGCTCAGTTGGTTTATAGGGAGGCAACTGAGGCAGCCAAACCAGCAGCAAAACCTGCTCAGCAACACCCAGGAAAGGCGGGACGCATTACACGCTAGGGATTGCTCTAAACTATAATTATGTTAATCCAATAAATGATTGTTGTTAATGCTTTAGTTTCGTTTGTTATATTTCCATCTAATTGTTAATAATAGATTTAAAATCTGTTAAATTGCAGCTATAAGTAGTTCGGATGAAATATAATTGTTAAAAGTGTCAAGTACAACGAGAAGGGACCGAAATAGGAAAATCTCACAAAGACCTTCTATAGGCAGTGCGTTGAACCCATGATGAGGCCGGGCCATAGCAGTTATTTCGCAGGGCTCACCTTTGGCAGTCTCATAACCAGTGGTCGCACTACCAACGTTGCTCAGCAACGAGTAACCATTGGATGGCAAGAAACATTCTATGCTTGAGGTCAAGGTTAAACAAACTACCACAAACACCACATTAGTAATCATAGCGGTGTGGCTCACCTTTTACTGACTACCACCCATTTGAGCTCAGTTCTAACGTTACTTGTGACTAGTACTGAATGGTAATTTTTTCTTATGCGCGTACGTGGTGGGAATCTACTTCAACGTGGGAGCGCCAATAATTTTTCTTTCCTTCTTCATCAGTTGACCAGCAGAAGACATTATTTTATATAGAAATGCGCATAGTGTTGGGCCAGCACACAAATAGCCTTGAGAATTGTTTGAATGCATCAGTAATACAGTGCAAAAACCCAGCACCAAGATAACTTAAAATATAATATACAACACCAACTAAACACTTTAAAATCTGAGAGAATATAAATAAATATAAAATCAAAAAACATAAAAGTAAAATAAAATAAACACAAAATGCATCAAGAACCGCACGAAATTTACATAAAAAATAACATAATAACAAGAAAATTTGACCGTAAAATGACCATTTATATAAAAGTAAAAATTAATGAATTTAATGAATAAAAATAAAATATTTTTAGCTGAATAAATTTTTGTTTTACTGTGTGCTTTTCAACTACTTGGCAGCAATATTTTCAGATCGTTAATCTACAGTTATGCGTTGCAGCAATATTTTCAGATCGTTAATCTACAGTTATGTTTTGCTGCAATATTTTCAAATCGTTAATCTACAGTTATGTTTTGCAGCAATATTTTCAGATCATTAATCTACAGTTATGTTATTTTTGGTTTATGTGCATCGATGCACGATTTAAAATTTGTTTATATGAATGCCAAATATACAGTTTATGCGTCCAGACTTTTACCTAATTCATCTGGTAATTTATTTTTTCTATTATTTTTTTTAATGGTGGCCCACAGCCAAAACATACTACAAGTTAATAAAATAAAACACACTATCGAACTGTGTAAGTGTGTGTACAATCGCCAATAGTTCGTGCCCGTGAAGGCTCCGGTGTGAGGAACGCAGGAGCTGGACCGTCAATATTATAGGGGAAATTGGAGGGTAAAGGAGTAGTCCTTTGACTGCTCCTTCATCATCCGTTTCCTAAAAAATTGACATAAATTTTAACAACAATCGGCTCAAAATATCTAACACCGAGAAGTCCAGTGGGCACTCATTAATTATGAAATGAAAATACATAGATCTTAAGGACAAAGAGAGGGAATGGGTAGTGGGGAAAATTGAGAAATCGTTGCAACAGTTAAAATGAACATAATGTTTTTAAATAAGAATTAAATAAGTTATGTTAAATTGAAACGGAAAATATGGGCAGAACGCTGCTCAAATTTTCCGAAATGATTAAATGGTATTAGTAATAGTGCTCACTTTTTGCGGACGATCTACCCACTCGAACACAGTTCCAACGTTGCTTAGCAACGGGTGCCGAGTCGTAAGCGAAAGAATATTTGTACAAATTTGAGGGCTCAGCCGGGATTGAAATGATTTTCTTGTAGCCAAACAACCAAAGAAAAACTGAAGCAGATGTCTAATTATTAAACGGGAATGAAATGATTTGTTTAGCCAAACAACCAATGTAGACCGAAATAAGAATCTATTATCAAGCAGAAAATGTCGAACAAGAATGGAACTTAATAAAGAACTATAAAAAAACGATTAACCCGACCACAGAATAGAGAAAATATATTAATGAAACAATTGACTAGCCGGCCAAATACAAATTTGGGGCTCAGCATAAAGCTTCGTTATTTGGAAAGATCAGAATCATCCAGTTTAGAAATAACAGCGAGTTTGTCAGTACACTCTCAGCCGAGATAAAATGATTTTGTTGGCAAAACAAACAAATAAAACTGAAATAAGAATCTAATAATCAAACAAAGAAAATGTCTGGAAAACATTTTTACTGAACTCCAAAGAGACAACAATGAGAAAAGGCAAAGTATTGTGAAAAACGATGGATATCTCTACAAAGCGGGAGAATATAGGGACGAAACAAACGGTTCGCCCACCAAATGCAAATTTGGAGCCGAGCTTCTTTAATGGGAAGAATCAAACCAATAAAGTTAAGAAATATCAGAAAGTGACCAGAAGAAACAAGATGCAAAAATCGAGTTATTAAACAGAAAAGGTCGGGACAACATTTTGCCAAAGAATAGAGCTTAATAGAAAACAATGGAAAACGATCAAATTGGCTACAAAAATAAGAAAAACAGTGCAATGAAGTAAATGACTAGACACCACATACAAATCTGGGGGCAATAAGAAAAGAGAGATTAGCAGAAAACTATGGAAAACAATGGATTTGTCTACAAAACGAAATGATACAAATGACTCGACAAGTACAAAGTTGAGAACTCAGCAATGAACAAAGCGAACAATATAAAAGATTTCTGTTAGAAACAATAACAAGCAAGAAAACGTCAGGACGACATTGGATAACTAATAATTCGTAAAAACAGCAACAGAAAAAATTTAAAACGAGTTAGCGGCTAGCAAACGGGAGAAGCAGGACATTTGAAAGTAACCACCGAGACGATATTTCAGAAAATTGTATTAAGAAATAAAACAAAAACTATGAAAAACGACCAATGTACCTACATGGAAAGCAAACTAACGAATGAAAGAAATACGGAAAGAAAAGATCAGTGCGAAATAAAAAGCCAAAAACTTTGTTTAATCACTCGAAGCTGAGATCTAATGATTATTTTACAACGAAAATAATTGTCAAAGAGAAATTAAGAAACTACAAATATTCTCAGGAGCACACTCAACTGGTTATGAATGAAGATTCTAGATGGAAACAAATAATGATCAAAAAACCATAGATGTTGGGACGGAATTTCACAAAAATGCAGACAGATAACAACTGGAAAATACTGACAGAAACTTTGAAAAATGACCGATTTGTCTACATGGGAAGTAGAAACACAGAATATGAAATTTTAGAAACGGTGGAACATGAATTCACTTAAGAGAAACCAGAATGTGAGTGATAGGAGGGACAGAAACACCGTCAAGATTGCTTGAAAAAATATGGAGAAAAATCAACAGGAGAAAACTAGAAAATTTCACGATATGGACAATATTTACTGGAAATCCACAAAAATTAGATAGTATCGTTATAAATAAATTAGGAAAGATAGAAGGTATCTTAGAGGTTCTAATAATATGAAATAAACTTGCAAAAGGGAATAACAAAATCATAACAGATAATAAAATAATAGATAACCTCGGAAAATACATGAGCATAGTTAATCAAAAATGGCGGGATGAGGAAAAATAGAGAATGTAAATTATGACGAAAATACGAAGGAACAAAAAAAGAGAGGAAAATATTTTAAAAATAAATTAAAAATGAAACGATTCAACAGGAAAGTGGGGATAAAATTATCAATATTTGTAAAGCAGAAATTAAAGAAACAGGAAACTATAAATAAGGATAAAATAATGGGTAGGTTGTATAAATCAATGGAATCATCGTGTAAATATCATCCAAAAAACCGTAGAAGTAGTAATAAAAATATAAAAAATAGATAAATAAATAAAATTAAAATAATAAAAACAGGGAAAAGGTGGAAATCACGAGGGTTAAAGTGATTTGAAAAGGGGAAACCACAAAAATGCGGGTCGTCTAAGAGTTCGTAAAAAATTGGAAAACTAGAAATTACCGGATTAAAATTGTTTGAAATAAGACGTGACCACCAAGTCAGTTAAAATAATTTTAAATGTAATAAACGATTAATTGAAAGTAATTAAATTAAAGATCAAAATAATAACGGAAAAAGTTGCAACGATTTCAAACCCCTACTCCTATGAGATGAGAAATATTAGCGGAAGTAACGAATGATCGATTGTGCGAATTATGAAAGAAATGAGGCCAAGCAAAGCCAAATCAACCCGAGGAGAGGAAGGTAGTAGGTACCGTCGCAAATGTTGGGGAGTTTCTGGCGAGATATTGATCACCTTTCTGGGGAACAAACCAACGCGATTACTACAATTTTTGAATTGGGAAAGCGAAGGGGAAACCGAAAATAAAAATAAAAATTGAAAAAATGCGCATGATTTAGACGTTAAAGGTACCTAGAGATATTCTTTTTTTTTGAGATATGATTATGATTAAAGATGAGATATGATTATGATTAAAGATGAGAACAGATATTAAAGATAAAGATACGATTATGATTAGATATGAGTATGATTAGATATTAAAGGCCACAGAGTCCCAGTTGAAATAAGATGCCGAAGGCCGGAGAGCCAATGGAAACAGTAAAGGGTATAGAGCGCCAGCGACTGAGGATTAAGTAAAGGATTTTTAAATCAGAGAGACATAGGAAAAGTAATGAATAGATTGAATGAGATTATGAGTATAATGATTTTATTGTTACGATATAGATAATTGATACGACCATATAGATAATTAATAAGACTTTATAGATAATTGATAAGAGATTAATACGAGGATAATTGATACGAGATTAATATGAGGATGATAGATAAGCGACACGAGAAATAGATAATTTAAAACAGATTTAAAATGAAGGGAGATGAATCAAAAGGAAAACGATCACAGCGAATAAAGTTTAAGGAAAAAGACAAGAGGATTTAAATAAAAAGGCTCATAGAGCAACAGCGGATAAAGTTTAAGATAAAAGACGAGGGTAGTTAAGTAAAAAGGCCCATAGTGAATAGAGATTAAGAAACATTTTTGGACCAATGATAAAGAGATAAAGGAGAATAGTTAACGAGACGATTATTGATATTATGGTGATGATTTATTTGATTAAAATAGTTAATTGATACGACAATATAGATAATTGATGCGACTATAAGGATAATTTAGACGAAACAAATAGATAATTGATACGAGTTATAGATAATTTAAAATAAACTTAAAATGAAAAGACAAAAAATTAAAAAGATAAAGAAGTTTACGCAGCGAAAAGAATTAAATTAAGGAGAAACAATGAGAGTAATACGAAAAAATTAATGCGGAAATTTATGTAGAATAACATGTACTAGAGGTGTTATTTATTTTTAGATAATTGGCAAGGAATAAAGAGATCAAGTAAACGACGAATAAAAGAGCCAAGATAGAATCAAGAAAACGAGTTACAAGAAACCGGAATCAAGGAAACCATTGAGTAGAGAAACTGAGAATATACCGGAACGAACGGAGAACAAGGATAAAGAAAATAGACCATTTTATTGGAAGTCAGAGAGAGCGAAAAGTAGCAACGGCTAGAAAACTTAATACAGTAGCGATAGTAGAACCAATGATTACAACAGGATTAGAAAGTTTGGAAACAGAAGCCGAAGAAATCGATAATTTAAATGAAAGGTTAACTGACAAAGGAAACAACGCGAAATCACCCGAACCAGAAATTTCAATTCAATGGAAACCAAACGTATGCAAAGAGATTGAACAACCCAGAGAAGAAATTAACCAAGAGTTGTCAAAAAAATACGGATGAAACAGAAATATATTTGAGAGAATCAACAATCTACGAAGTCACAGGCAATGAACCGGAAATAAAGAACCAAGAACCAATATATTCGAGTTTAAAGAGGAATGTACAGGAGATGCATTTAGAAATAAAATGCAACGGAGAAGATTTAAATGACGAAAAAGAAACTGGAAATTCGGAAACGAAAACAGTTGAAACAAAAATAGCTGAAACATGGAAAACGAAAATCATACGAGTAGAGAAAATATTAACCACAATTGAAGAAAGAGTCGAAAAAAAAAGGATCGAACTGAGTTAAAAGATCGAGCATCAGACCTAATAAAAGTAGTGATGGAAACAATGAGCCAAACGAAAGATATTTACCCGCAAACAAATCAATACATTAAAAAACCATCAGGAATTTGCGATATGCCAGTTAAGAGGATTCAAGACAGTAGAGGTAAATTTGTAAATTATAATAATTATTTCAGGATTAACAACGCGAGTTGCAGTCCAGTGTGTAATGTCTATTCAGGAGAAGGATGCGGAACTGACCAAGGTTATCAACTGAAGAATAGCCAAGGGTGCGATAGAGGAGTTCGCACAGAGAGTATCAACAGACAACCTATATTAATGAACACTACGCGAAACGTAGGAGAAGAAATGATAATCTGTTTTAATTGCGATCAAAGCGGTCATAGTTCAAAGAATTGTTGAATGAGAAGAATGCAGAGTCAACAAAAACCAAATCGATTCAAGAAACGTCTACAAAATAACCTAACACAAGAGATTAGACATTAAAGAGATATGACGGTAATGAGGACAACCACAAGATTCGAGAGTAGAACATGTTACAACTGCAACTCAAACGGACACATAACTGCAAATTGTCCAATGGAGAGAAAATTGAGACAACCAAAACCGAACAATTATAGTCAAAGTACACAAAGCAATCAAATACAAGAGAGTGAGCAATTAGGTGGTATGATTCAAAGAATACCCGCAAACAACAAAATACAACGAAGTAATACAAGGAGAAACATGAATAATGTAGATATTAATGGACCAGAAAATACCCGGAACAGCAATAAATTGAATGGCAGAGATTACAGAGAGAGGAAATCCAAGAAATTCGACAAAGACGGATGAACAGAAATCAAATATCAAATAGAAGCAATATGTCGAGAATAGTCAATACAAAAGAAATCCACACTACGGAGCAGTGTGTTGTCAACAGCGAGGATGGTATAGCAATAAATAACGAAAATAACGACAAAGAAAATGAAGTAATTAAGAAAGACGAAACTCAAGAGGTCAAAATAAAATCAGAGCAAGAATTGAGCAGCGAAGAAAAAATAAAGATAATTCAAGAGTTCACCGAACGATAGACGACGAAAAATCAGCAAAAACAGCGATAAAAAGATATCGGAAAAACAAAATATCAAAATCAGAGGGTACTACTACAAAAATGAAAAGAGATCCAATGAGGAAAGCGAAAATAAACATGTTTCCACAAGGACTAAACAATAATGAAAAGGTCAAGAAAAAGGAACTTCAAATAAACGTGAAAACTAAAGTATTGGAGTCAAAATCTATACAAACAACAGGAGATAATATAGAAATCGGAGAGACGTCAATCGAACAAGAGGTAATAGATATTTTAATGGTTAATAAAATTTCAGAAGGAGAACTAGTCGGAAAGAGAATCCAAAAGCGTCAAACGAGAAATCTGAATATGCAAGACAGATCAAAAACAGTCAGTGAATTGCTAATTGAGACAAAAGAAGATGTAATAGAAGAACTCAGCAAAACAACGAATGTGGAAAGGAAAATTACAATGCAGCATGGATATGTCCAACAAAACACAACTAGGAAAACCACAACGAACGAAGAAAGTATCTGGACAATCGATACGAAACCTAATGAAGTAAAAATCAGAGACTATTGTAAAACTTGTCAAAAATCGGGACACTCAGAGAATGACTGCTATCGGCATCAAGAATGCCAACAATGCGGGAAGAGAGGCCACGTTAATAAAAATTGTGGCAAAAGACGCGAAACATGTTTTAACTGTCTAAAATGGGGACATATGACTTGGAATTGTCCAAATAAATAGACTCAGAACCCATCCGGAACAGTGGGACTAATGAGAAGAAGCAATAGGAAACCAGATGAGATCAATACCATCACCAGAATAAAGCCAGCGAATGATACAAGTGTCAAATCAAGCTACGAACCTGGAAAAGACATGAAAACTGGAAGGCAGAAAAACCTATTAGTCATGACGAAACAAGTTACCAGAGTTATAAATAGCCAAGAGATAAAATCAAGATATTATAGTAATCAGGTGAAACAGAAACGGGAATATAACGAAATCCACGATGCTAGAACGAATTACCGGAAACGGATGGAAACAATCATCAAAATAATTAAGGAAATAATGCCGAAATGGACTAGAAACAAGAATACCACCGAGATATTAGAAAGAGTAACAAAGATGATCACGAACTACGCAAAAGGCTCAAAATCAACAGCAGAAATCAGCATCTGAAAGAAAAGAATTTCAATATTATTCACCATAATTTACATAGCGGGTAATACACCACTACATCATGCCATAGAAAGCAAATACGAAGAACGAACGATGGAAATTATTGAGGCAATGAACCAACGTGGACAACATACAAATATCAGAAATGAGAAAGGACAAACACCCATGATGATTGCAGTGTCAAGAGATGCGTCAACGAAAATTCTGAGGGAGTTATTAAAAACAGGATCAACTCTAAATGCAAAGGACAATAAAGGAAAAACGATGTTAAATTATATTATGATGTCGCGAGAAGCAAGAGCAATAGATTTCGTTACGATAAATGCAATTCAAGATGACATTAAAATAATAGGACAAAATTTAAACCCAATCTTTGAAGCAATCGAGAGAGGATACGATGAAGCAGCAGCAAAACTGATCAATTGGAGAAAAAGAAAATCCGATAACGAAATCAGAGACGTAAACAAATTCGAAAGCAATGAAAATATATTACTGAAAAGAGAAATAAATTCCGAGTACACATTATCAAAGAAGATAAAAGCTTCGTTAAAGAGAAGAGAAATAAAGTTCACGGACAATAAAAGAGAGCGTGAGAGAATAGGGTCCAGAAAGGAAGAATTAGAAACATTCGTTGGAGAATGCCACCGGATACAACGAAAATCTAGCGGTTAAAACAAGAAATTGACGACATCAGAAATGGAAGGAAGATGATAATCAAAGAAATAAATGTCGAGGACAACAGGATTGAGAAGGCTCGATGTAATAAAAATTAGAACAAAAAGGATGATGATGACGAAGACAGGAAAAAAGAAGATGATAACGAAGAGGGAGAAAACCGAGATAGTAATAAAAAACAAAATTCAGTAGCCTACAAAGAAATAAGACAACAATCAAAGTCAAATAACTTAGACGATCAGAAAAGATCAAAAGATGAAGAAAACACAGACAAAATCTGTTGGAAACAAATGAAGGACTCACAGAAAATTCAAAATCGAGAGACCAAAGCAAGTCAAGATATGAACTAATACCCAAGTATGATATGGACGCAACAACCACCGTCACTAATGGCACCACTCAAGCGGTCAAGCGAAATCGACATATATCATGTAACTGACGAGAAATGCGGAGGGATACGCACCTTGCGCGCAGACCCTTTGGAGATAAAGTAATAAATAGTTAGAAATGTACATATAATGTATATAATAGATATGTTTATATAATAATGTATAAAAGTAGTGTATAAATATTACATGGAATGAGTAAAATAATATTCGGTAATATATAAAAGTAGTATATAAATATTATAGTCGAAGAGCGAAAACAAATTGAAAAATCAGACGATGTGACAAAGAATAAAGCGGAATGAGAAAGACTAGTGATGCGATATTACGTTAAAATTGAGAAACAAATTAATCGGAAGCTAATCAAATCAGAAGCAGAAATTGAAATAAACAAAGAGATACCGAAACGGTCAAGGAATTCAAAGACAAGAGTAGACTTGGAGACCAAACTAAAATTTATAAAATCCAGTACAATCAGATGAAAGACGAAAATGAGAAACAACGATAACAAATCCACGATCGAAGCCAAATAAAGCAGCAAAATAGCAAAGAAATTACCAACACAAAACGGAAGATGATGAAGAAATAAATGAAATATTAAGCCAATGAAAAAGACAATGGAAAATAATTTGACAAAAAACTGAATCAAATAATGAGAAACTGACGAATTACAACAAAGGACAACTAACTGAGAAACGAAATTTGTGGTGATTGAGTTAAATGGAAAAACGAAAAGACAAAGAAATAAAACTAGCAAAAGAGAGGAAGAGACTCAAAATTAGAGCAAGGAATAGAGCAAGAAAAACGTCCAACTGCAAAGGAAACCAGATGCAGCCAAGTGAGACAAAAATGAATAGCACGGAATAGTAATTTCAAGCAAGACTGACGTTCAACAGCAGATATGAATAAAGAAAGGATCAGAGAACAAACCAAAACCAACTCAACAATCAAAAACCAGATAAAAAGAAAGACAAATCAAATCAGAAAAGAGAGAATGCAAAGGGCAATGCCAATAAACGACAAGACAAAGGATGATGAGACTGAACTACGAAATGCACTCAGCAAAAATTGAGTATCGAAAGAATCTTGCAAATGGTAGTAAATGCAAACAAAAAAGATAAGCGATGCAAAAATAAAGTTAATACCAATCACAGAAACGAGAAACCAGACATGATAATAAAGGCAACAGAAATAAAAAAGGAAGAGAAACAGAAAGTCAAACCGCTACTTAAAATCAAGAGGAATGATAACGAGTCTTATTAAAATAGCTCGAAATTTGTGGAATGCGAAAGCAGCATGATATTGGCGATGAGGAGGAAGATGGCAGTAATAAACCCATATATACAACTTAGCATCCCTTAGAAAGAAGTCTAAAACCCCACAATCAATCAATCGATACAAGAATCACCTTAGAACTCTAGAAAATCAAATCCGAAAGTCAATAGAAAAAGAAACACCCATCAAAGAAACCATATTCAAATAATCATGGATGCTCTACGGGAACCCTACAAAATAACAGAAAAGAACCGAAAATCGAGAACAAATAGCCGAAATCGATAACCAAAAAGAAGTAACCTAAACAAACCTCAAGGAATCATGAATAATACCGAACCAATCAATTATTATCAAACAATCGAGACGAGATAACATGATAACGGGTCATCTATCCACAGAACCCAGTTAAACTTCACCCAGTTTCAAGACGCTAAAGATTCAACAACCAAAAGCAAGAATATCTATTCACAACCCAAAACCCCAAATACACCATCAAAAAAGGAGTCTTGAACGAGTCTTGAATTTCTATTCATAGCTTGAATCTTTTAGAAATTGCGGGTCGCAATTTTACGGGCCCCGGAGTGTTTTATGTTGGGCCAGCACACAAATAGCCTTGAGAATTGTTTGAATGCATCAGTAACACAGCGCAAAAACCCAGCACCAAGATAACTTAAAATATAATATACAACACCAACTAAACACTTTAAAATCTGAGAGAATATAAATAAATATAAAATCAAAAAACATAAAAGTAAAATAAAATAAACACAAAATGCATCAAGAACCGCACGAAATTTACATAAAAAATAACATAATAACAAGAAAATTTGACCGTAAAATGACCATTTATATAAAAGTAAAAATTAATGAATTTAATGAATAAAAATAAAATATTTTTAGCTGAATAAATTTATTTAAAAATGTTAAAAATAAATTACCAATTTAAATAAGGAAATAAATAAAAATTTAATTTAGATAACACAAATAATTTCAAGGTCGAACTTTGTTTAATCGCAATAAAATTAACACGCAAGGTTATAGCCAAATGATAGGTATATATACTGATGTGTTTTCACAAATTTTCAACTACTTTGCAGTATTAATTTCAACCAAAATTAAGTTGCACACTTTTTATCTTGTTTTACTGTGTGCTTTTCAACTACTTGGCAGCAATATTTTCAGATTGTTAATCTACAGTTATGTGTTGCAGCAATATTTTTAGGTCGTTAATCTACAGTTATGTTTTGCAGCAATATTTTCAAATCGTTAATCTACAGTTATGTTTTGCAGCAATATTTTCAGATCATTAATCTAGTTATGTTATTTTTGGTTTATGTGCATCGATGCACGATTTAAAATTTGTTTATATTGGTGGGTTACTGGGTTTTGCTATTTGTTTGAATATTTCCTATTGTTACCCCGGTAACGCCATATAAATATTTTCTAGCTACCACTCGGCACCCGTTGCTAGGCAACGTTGGAAATGTGTTCGAGTGGGCGGATTGTCCGCAAAAAGTGAGCGCTATTACTAATGCTGTAATTGCTCGGACAACCCTCGGGTTCAACGAGCCGTCGATTGAAGACATATGCTCGATTTGTAATGTCCCCTGTGTGTGAGAAGTTTCGAGATCAGAATCATGTTTGTGAGTGTTAGCTGCGGTGGTGGTGAGCCTAGAGATTGAACGACGTTTATCTGACGAAGCGTGAATACTCATGAAATTTCTGTAGGGTTTTTTATATTCTTCGAATCTTAAAATATCACTTTAAATAATTGAACAATTTTTATAATCTAATTAATTCACAAATGAAACAAGATAAATTAATTAAGTTTATTTGCCAGGCGAGCGGCTCTACGTCTGGCACGCTCCTTGCGCCCCGGCCTGTAACTGCTTGATGGTGTTGTAGAAGGAGTTACAACGGGCGTTGGATTATTTGTTGAGTCTCGATAAGCTAATTGGGACGGGGCGAAGACAAGAGGGTAGGTTACTGCATCTCCCTCCCGACTGGCGGACAAGGCAACTTCCAACCCCCTTATCTGCGTCCGGAGGTTTTGATTTAATTGCCGTTCATCGGCCCAGCCCTTTTGAGCGGCAGTGAGCCGGTAATGGAGGGGTTTGAGCTTCGCTGGATCCACCCAGGTGGATTTCACTTGTTGAATCTCTTTTGTGAGCTGTATTATCTGCTCGTATATGGCTTTGTTAGCTTGTTGGACACGAGTCAATTCCTTCTGTAATAGTTGGATCGGTTCCATTTCTATTAATATAAATATTTAAAGGCTTGATATTTGTAAAGAGACTATATTTGTATAAGTTATATTCAAACCAATAAGGAGATTTTTGCATTACAATAAAAATAAAACAGTTACCAAGATGACACCCAATTTATTTATTATACACATTTACTAAATATTTAAATCCTAAAATAGTTTATTATGAAGAGGTGGATTAGGAGGAGGGAAAACCCTTTTCCACCCTCTCTTCCGGCGAATAACCAGAGATGATCATTACTGGTCGCCTAACATCTCGGATCCGGGTAGTGATTGGTCGAGTGGCTCGGGTGGCAGTGCCTCGCTGCGGTTGTTGATAATTTCTGGCAATCCGGCCAGCCAGTATGTCCTCCTCGACATTCGCCAGGTACTGGCGTGCCCGGACCACTTGTACGTCCACCTGTCGTTGGTGGGCCTCCAGTTGTTTGAGGAGATGCTGGGCTTGCGTGTGGATTTCCTCGGCCGGGCTCCACTCTTCGGCCAGCCATTGGTCGCGATCGTCTTCTGTTGCGATAGTTAGTTGAAGCCTCGGCGGGGGGAACTCCGGGCATCTCTCCTGCCGGAAGCGTCCCAATGCCCATCTCCATCTGTCTGCGAGCTGGGTTGGAACGCAGGTCATCGAGCTGGGTTTCTCTGCGTTAAAAAGAAGCATTAATGTTATTATATATTTATGTTCAATTTAATAATATTCATTGTGAAAATAATGAAAATAAATTCAAGATATGCTCCGTGACCGGCCATCTAATAAACGATGTATGCGGAAAAATCAACATTATGAGTAGTCATCATTTGTCAGAAATTTCGGTAAAGATTTCAATTTCTTGTCGATACCAATTTAATTCATTAAAACCTTAAGGGTGAAAATCAGTTACCCATAGGTAGTTTAGTTAGGGTCTAAAAATTACATAATTAAAGATATCCGAGTTTCTTATAAGTCATTTAGTCAAAATTTCAATGCTCCAGTTGGTGGTATTATTCTAATGACTAACTAAAATTATTAACCTCTAGATTTATAAAATGAATCATTTGGTTAACTCTAAATTTGTCGCTTTCCCAGAATTCACGATCTAAAAATTAGATTCTGTAAAGGGTATGAAGGAGAGCTTCTAGGATCTGTTATTTTCTAATGATTCGAACTAAAATATGAATATACTACTAATAAATTCATTCATCGGGTTGACCAAAATTCTACACTCCGGAATACGATGAAATTTATGTAGGTAACTTAGAAAAATCCCGTGATAAACATTGATAAAGTATGGTCAGGTCGTCGGTTAAACATACATTTTCTACATACAAAAAAAATCAAAAGATAAAGTTACATAAATCATTCAATGAAATTCATAATGGGTTATAACATTAAAATTATTCAATTACGATTAAATATATATAATTTATTTAATAGTAAAACAAATTTCCTGTAGATTGAGAGTATTAATAGTCAATTAAAAATTGCAAATTGTTACTATTTGAAAAGAAAATCTACCTGCTGCCCTTAAAGTAAATTCCAGATGCTCGGTGAGAAAAGATGGTTGGTTCGTTGGCACTTCTGCGTTGGCATTAAATTGATACGATATTTGTAGAAGTTTTTTTGGTTTTGTTTGGAAAATGGTATTTCAACATCTACTCTCCGTTAATAAAGCAAAGTTTGTATGGTAGAATTATACTACGTCATATCCCCTGCATTCCGGTGTGTGACAATATTTACTCGGCATTTACAATCGTATTATTATATATTTATCCGAAATTTAGTAATAGAAAGGTGATTCCAATGCGTGGTGGTATTTCGTAAATTTATGTGCGAATTGTGTGTCTCGCACACCACCTGGTGGTGTGCCGGATGGTGGAGATTGTCGCCGATGAAATGATGAAACAAAATCGACGTTCGGATGGATTGTATTATGATCTTATTTTATTTTCATAAACAATTGCGACATCCGCTCGAACTTTATAACTATATCTATCGAGATATACATTAGCTATATCTTTATTTTTCGGAATGACAATTGAATTCGGCTTTGGAGATCGGTAAGTTTTTTCTTCTTTGGAAGCTAACGGCGGAAAACTCGCACATGTCATTGTCAACTTCACAATTTCACTGCGAGTGTTCCTACGTTATTTCCAATTTTCGACAGTTTATTTGATTTTTATTAATGTTTAATCTATGCATTCATTTGAAATTTCGTGAGTTTACAGTTCCAGAAAGATCATGAGCATCCTCTTGTCTACAAGTGTTGGATTTTAATTAGCGGGTTATATTCCTACCTACTGGATCCTTACGGTATTCAGTTTATTTCATTCAATTATCATTCAATTTTAGGAAATGTCGAACCGTTATATTTTATACAATTATTGGTTTAGTATTCAATGCTAGAACAATGGTGGGAATTTAAGCTTCTGGCGATCGTGGGTTTGTTTGTGATGGTGATCGGGAATTGGGGAATCATTCATGATCCAAAAACTTGTTGAATATTTTCGATCAAAATTAAACAGTTTATTTTAGTAGAATGGGTATCAACTGTGGATGGGCCTGTGTCGTGGAGTTATCCGTTAATGTCGCAGAGATACAAAGGGCAGAAAACAGATGGATCGGTTTGGTTGGTTGTTCCAGAGGAGTTGTGTAATTTTCTTTACAATAAAGTTTTCTCTTATTCTATCGGTGTTTATACTTTTAATTTGATTATTTTAGGCTAATTTATTTTTATGCGGGAGCCAATTTCGATTTACAGTTGGCTTAGTAACGACTATCTTTTATTTATAAAGGAGTTCGAAAAAGGGTTTCTATTAGCTGCACTGATGGATATGCTCTGGATTAGGATCTGATTAAATTCACTACTTTACTGGAAGTTTAGGGTGATTTATTTAATAATAATTTAAAATTACTATTTAAAGTTGCATTTAAATTAAATTCATAAGATTAATTTATTTCATTTCATAGCAGCGATTTCATATTAATTTTATTCCCTGTAACCTTTCCCTTTAATAAGCCTTAAACGCATTTTATGTTTATATTATATTTAATGAGTGCCCACTGGACTACTCGGTGTGGTGATTTTTAGCCGTGTGTAGAATAATTTAGGTCGAATTTAAAGAAAACTAGAAACGAGGAAGTAGCCAAAAGACCCCTTCCTTATTTCTCCTTTCTTCTATACGGAATAATATTGACGTTCCAATCCCTGCGTTCCGCATGCCGGGTCTTCACGGGCACAGATCATTGGCGATATTCCACGCACTTACATGAATCTGAATAGTATGTTGATTTTACTAGCTTGTGATGTGTCTTGGTTGTGGGCCGGAAAAATCTCGACAATAAAATAATTAATTTATGAAAAACAAACTGATTTTATGTTTTATAAATATTTATTAATATATTAAAAAGCAATATAACAAATTACTTGCCAAATCATCATACCAAATAAAAATACATCTCTCCCCACGTCGACATCCAAGCAGAGCTCTACCGAGGTTGCGAGGACGGGACGTGGAGAGAGAGTTTCCAAATAAAGCTCTCACTCACCTAAAATAGATTCAAAATGGTTTAAAAATGATTCAAAAATGGTTTTAAAAGTGGTTCAAAACTTGGTTTTAAAATTGGTTAAATTTTATGTGAAAATGCATCGGTATATATACCTATTTTCTGTCCCTAACCTTGCGTGTTCTTTTTGATTTAGTAAAACAAAATTCGACCTTGATGTTTTCTAGTGTGATCTAATCTTTATTTTTATTATTTTCTAATTTATTTTGATAATTTTTTATTTAGAATTTTTATTGAATTATTTCTAATTCAAATTCTTTGATTTAAATTTCATTTTCATGAAATTTTCATTTTTGTCAAACTTCGGTCGAATTTGTTGGGTTTTCGTGTTATGTTTATATTTATATCGTGCGGATCTTGGTGCTTTTTGTTATTATTTTAATTTATTTTTATGTTTATTATTTTATATGTAATTGCTTTTTTCTCATATTTTGCTAGGTTTAATTGATGTTTACACAGGTTTGAATTTAAAGTTGTAGGTTATATTTGCATGTGTGTTACCGATTCATTTAAACATTTTACAAGGCCGTTTGTGTTCTGGCCCAACAATATGAATGCCAAATATACAGTTTATGCGTCCAGACTTTTACCTAATTCATCTGGTAATTTATTTTTTCTATTATTTTTTTTAATGGTGGCCCACAGCCAAAACATACTACAAGTTAATAAAATAAAACACACTATCGAACTGTGTAAGTGTGTGTACAATCGCCAATAGTTCGTGCCCGTGAAGGCTCCGGTGTGAGGAACGCAGGAGCTGGACCGTCAATATTATAGGGGAAATTGGAGGGTAATGGAGTAGTCCTTTGGCTGCTCCTTCATCATCCGTTTCCTAAAAAATTGACATAAATTTTAACAACAATCGGCTCAAAATATCTAACACCGAGAAGTCCAGTGGGCACTCATTAATTATGAAATGAACATACATAGATCTTAAGGACAAAGAGAGGGAATGGGTAGTGGGGAAAATTGAGAAATCGTTGCAACAGTTAAAATGAACATCCATCGGAAAAAGATTAACCCGAACGACCAAAATCATGAAAAATAATGTTTTTAAATAAGAATTAAATAAGTTATGTTAAATTGAAACGGAAAATATGGGCAGAACGCTGCGCAAATTTTTGGAAATAGTTAAAACACTTATCATAAAAACTGTAAAATAAGGGCGAAACGCTGCTCAAATTTTCCGAAATGATTAAATACTTATAGAAAATAGTAAAGTAAAAGTGGAATGTTGTTCAATTGTTAGTATTATATTCTCTTGGAATCAAAAAATAAGGGCGGATCGCTGCTCAAATTTTCCGAAGTAATTAAAATACTTATTGAAAATAGTAAATTAAAAGTGGAACGCGTAAAATAAGGGCGGAACGCTGCTCAAATTTTCCGAATCGATAAAAGTTCTTTATCGAAAACTATAGATTAAGGATAAAACCGTAAAATAAGGGCGGAACGCTGCAAAAATTTTTCGAATTAATAAAAATACTTTATCGAAAACCGGAAAAATACAGATGGATTACAGCTAAATTTTTATACAAGAAAAATATTTTATAAAGCAGAGGAATAATGAAGGATCCCTAGTAATAATAATGGTGGGTTACAGGGTTTCGAATCTTGCTTATCTTTATGGTTGTCCCAGTAACGCCATACAAAGTGATTCTCGCTGCCACTTGGCACCCGTTGCTAAGCAACGTTGGTAATGTGTTCAAGTGGTGGATTGCCCGCAAAAAGTGAGTGCTATTGCTAATACTATAATTGCTCGGACAATCCTCGGGTTCACGAGCTGTCGATAGAAGACCTGTGCTCGCTTTAACATTATTTGGTCCCCTCGCGTTTAGTTCTATTGTTTATCTATTTGTATTGCCAACCTTAGTTTAACCATGAAATAAGGGTTGTTGCTTATTTAATCTTTCTACAGTGCTACTTCAGACCTCAAGATGTTATAAAATAATAAAATTTACATGAAAACCACAATATGTATGAATGATGTTTTATTTATCTAAAGGTTAGAGGATCGATGACGGAATGGAAGATCGAGCGGCTCGGCGCTTAGCCCGCTCCTTACGCCCAGGTCGTCGACTGGCTGTGGACGGGGTGATTGGAGTAGTTGCGGGTGCCGATGGAGTAGATTTTGCTTCTCGATGGGCCAATTGCGCAGGGGCGAAGACTAGAGGGTAGGTCACCGCTGCTCCCTCCTGACAGGCGGATAACGCTACCTCTAACCCCCTGATTTGTGTTTTTAGGCCCTGCACTAACTGCTTTTCTTCTGCCCATCCCTTCTGGGCCGCAGCTAGCTTTTGGTATAATCGTTTGATTCGCGTGGGCTCGATCCATGTTGCTTTAATTCGCTGCGCTTCTCGTACTAACTGAATAAGTTGTTCGTGTAAAGTTTTATTAGTTTGCCTCGCCTGAGTTAGTTCATTCTGAAGTAACTGCATGGGATCCATCTCTGGAATAACAAGGGTTGAATTTTTCGTGATGGTTATTAATGATAATTTGGTTTAAACTCAAACAGATTTATGAAAGAATGAAATAAAATTATAATAATAAAAGAAAGAATTGGTTTATAATACTAATATTCAAAATATTAACACAAGAGTCAATCGTCTGCAAGGAATCGTTTGATCCCTTCTTCTGGTGAATAGCCAGGGATCACGAACACTGGCCTTTTGAGGTTCCGAACTGGCCTTGGGGATGGCGAGTATCTGCTGGCTAACCGTCCTGCCACCAGATCATCTTTGACGTTGGCCAGGTGTGCTGTGGCCCTTGCCACATCTGCTTCGACTTGTCGTTGGAGTTGGAGGAGGCCCTCCAGGAGCTCTTGGGCCTGCGTTAAGATATCCTGGGAAGGGTTGGGCTCGTTAAACGGCTTCCGGAATTGCCGCATGAATTCCTCCGGTGATATGTCTTCATGTTGGTCATCTTTAGGCATGTCAGGGCATCGCTCTTGATACACCCGATTCCATGCCTGCCTCCATTGTTCCACTACATGGGCAGGGAGTTCGATCATAGCTCCGGTTAGTCCTGAATGAAAGGAAGAAAAAGAAATTATTTTTATTCTGTACATAGTTAGATAATATTGCTCGTTGTTTTAACAGACCTGGGTCATCTTAATTTCAAAGTGTTATGACTCTCAGAACTTAAAGCGTATTCGCGTTCTCTCTAGCTGGTTCGGTCATGTATTGTGACAGGGAGAATGATAATTTCTAAGCTACTGGGTTACTCGTTTTCATTCCGCAGGGATCGGTGTAAGAAATCTTTATGGGTTGACGAGAGACAAAAATGCGAACCATTTGTACTGTTATCTAAACCGATTACCGGTGGTTCATTTATCCCTAACTTAAAATTGATGCGTGCTTGAATGTCTACTAGATACATTTGACATTATATAAAATAATTAAATAGATGATCTGTTAAGTTATCCTTGTAAAACAACCTTTAGGTATTTATAAATTTTCAACAACTTGAATCAGTTAATAATTTGATGATTAAACCTCCAAGAAAAGTAAACAAAATAATTTTAACGATTATTACCTATAGAAAATTAAGTCAGTTAAAACCGTTACTAAACTTGCGCTTAGGATCTGATCTTTTGGTTAAGTAAAAATACTTGTATAAATAAATGGACAGTTATCATTGATTATAACGAAAATGCACTATTGACATCCCGACAAGCCGGAAACGCATGCCACTCACGATTCGGCTACTGCAGCGGATATTTATGTCACCGGAAATGCCAATTGGTAAGCGAGTGAATTTTTCAATCAATAATTTATGCGTCTATTTCAGGTAATGAATGTTCAATTCGTAACTATTTCATGGTCGACATTTATTACAACGAATTTTTCAGCGATTCAGGAATTTTATACTACTTACTTATCTTTCGCCGTCGGGACAAGGGATCTTCTTATTAAGGGACGATAGTGTTATTATCGGTTACTATCGGGTTGTTTGGTGATTTATTTTATTTAATTACTTAATTTTTGTGCATATTTTAAGGGAATTTTTCTTTGTCGCCAAATTATGGATTTATTTATTTCATTTTTTCGATTGAAATTTATTCGGCCTGTACTGAAGTTATTTACATCAAGTCAATCCATTTGTCTCTTGGATTTCTTTTGTATCATTTTTTGGACTTACGTGAGTGAATAGTTTTTAATTTGTTGGAATAAATTTTTTATGATTTTTTCGTTTTATTATGCTAAAGTAATTGGTACACTAACTAATAAGGGATTTTTAGTCATAATTAATTCAGAGATGGAGTCAATCACATTATCGTCAACATTAGTTGGGCTGGTTCGAATCCTAGTTCGATAATATTCAATATTTGGGTTGATTCAGTATAAGTCGAAGAATTTCAGTTTAAATCTATCTTTGCATTAAAGAAAGCTTGTCTATTAAATCAATTTGATTAACTTGGCTTAATATTTGTTTGAATTACTGATTTCTTTTTAATTTTTGCCTATTTCCCTCAAACTTCATTTACTGATACTCAATTTCGTAATTTTACCCATTAAAACTCCACTTTGAACTATAATAATTTGATGAATTACTTTAATCTTCCTTTAGTTTTTAATCAATAGCTATTTCAATGTTTGTTAAATCAATGAGTTACATCAATTTTGCTTAATAATTATTTTAATTAATGGAATTTAATCAATGTTTACTTATTTTTAATCATTTTTCTTTTAACTACAATTACTCATTTTTACTCAATAATTACTTTAAGAAAAAAGATTTTAACGAATTACTTTAGTTTTTACTTTAGATTAATTAATAGTTACTTTACGTTTAATCAATAACTAAATTTAGTTGAATCAATGAAATACTTTTATATTAATTTATTTAAAATGCAAATTCAATTTAATCGTACCAATACTTTTTATCTAATTTATTTCAAAATATTAATCAATATTAGCTATATCAACGATTTGACTTTAATTTATTCCCCGTACCATTCCCCTTTAATAGATCTTAGGCGCATAATGTGTTCATATTATATTTAATGAGTGCCCACTGGACTACTCGGTGTGAAGATTTTTAGCCGTGTGTAGTAAGATTTTAGGTCGATTTTATTGAAATGAGGAACGAGGAAGTAGCCGCTAGACTTCTTCCTTATTCCTCCTTTCATCTATAGGGATAATATTGACGTTCCAACCCTGCGTTCCGCACGCCGGGTCTTCACGGGCACAGATCATTGGCGATATTCCACGCACTTACACGAATCTGATTTGTATGTATATTTTATTTACTTGCGTTATGTGTCGGCTGTGGGCCGGAAAAAATTCCGACAGTTTAATTTATGAAATATATAAAACAATTTATGTATAATAATATTTATTAATTATAAAACAAAAATAACAGGTTACCATTCTTCGCCAATCCATAAAATATCATAATTCACATATCATAAAATAAAACCAAAATACCTCTCTCCCCACGTCGACGCCGAGCAGAGCTCTACTGAGATGCAATGAACGTGACGTGGAAAGAGGGTTCCACCATAAATATTTCTCACCTAAAAATTCTGAAAAGTAAAATTCTTGAACAAAATTAAACGATTTCACAAATGGTTCTGAAAAATGGTTTAAGATTTTTAAAACTGGCTAAAAATAGTTAGTTCGAAAAACGGTTTTTGGTTTTCAAAGATGGTTAAGTTAAATGTGAAAATGGATCAGTATTTATACCTATTTTTCTCGCATGTGAAATTTGATGCAGTAAAACAAAATTCGACCTTGTTATTTTCTAGCAAATTCTATTATTTATTTTTATTATTTTTTGATTTATTTTTATAATTTTTTATTTAGAATTTTTATTGAATTATTACTAATTCGAATTTTCCAATTTAAATTTCACTTTAATGAACTTTTATTAATTTTTCCACTTTTGTCGAATTTTTTGTGTTTTCTTGTTATGTTTGTGTAGGTATCGTGCGGATCTTGGTGCGTTTTGTTATTATTTGAATTTATTTTTATGTTTATTAATTTATATTTAATTCTCTTATTTCTCATATTTTATATGGTTTAATTGGTGTTTCAATAGGTTTATTTGAAGTGCATGTTATATTTGCGTGTGTGTTTCTGATCCATTTAAACATTCCTCAAGGCCGTTTACGTTCTGGCCCAATAATAATAATAATAATAATAATACTAATAATAATAATAATGATCATAATTAGGATAATAATAATAGTAATAATAATGATAATCATAATAGTAATAATGATAATAGTAGTAATATAATAAATGTAATGGTAATTATATAGTAATAAAAATAATGATAAAGGTAATAGTAGTAACAATTAATAAAGGTAATACATATAATAATATCAATGATAAGGCAAGCAATAATACGTAATAGGGAACATTGTGGTTATAATAGGGATAAGAGTAAGAGAGATAATGTGAGGATATTTAACATAGCAATGGGTTTACAGGCCATAGAAAAATCATCAATACGGACGACGATAAGAAGGACTAAGCGAATGGACACAAAGCTAAATGGTATAACAGTATGACCAGCATTTGAAGGAGATAGGAGAATAATGGGACCTAAAAATCGAAATCGAGCACAGGCCTTCTATCGGCAGCTTGTTGGACCTGTTGGGCCAGAACTTAAACGGCCTTGAGAAATGTTTTAATGGATCAGTAACACACAGGCAAACATAACATGCAGATTTAAATAAACCTGGAAACACCAATTAAACCCTATAAAATATGAGAAAAAGGGAATTAAATATAAATTAATAAACATAAAAATAAATTCAAATAATAACAAAACGCACCAAGATTCGCACGATACCTACACAAATATAACAAGAAAACACAAAAAAATTCGACAAAATTGAAAAAATTAATAAAAGTTCATTAAAATGAAATTTAAATCGAAAAATTTGAATTAGTAATAATTCAATAAAAATCTTAAATAAAAAATTATAAAAAATAAATCAAAAAATAATAAAATTAAAGAATAGAATTTACTAGAAAATAACAAAGTCGAATTTTGTTTTACTGCATCAAATTTCACATGCGAGAAAAATAGGTATAAATGCTGATCAATTTTCACATTTAACTTAACCATTTTTCAAACCATTTTTGAAAATCTTAACCGTTTTTCGAAACTAACTATTTTTATCCAGTTTTAAAAACCCTATTTTGAAACCAATTTTGGAATTCGTTCAATTGATTTTAGGTGAGAAATATTTATGTTGGAACCCTCTTTCCACGTCACGTCCATTGCAACTCGGTAGAGCTCTGCTTGGCGTCGGCGTGGGGAGAGAGGCATTTATGCTTTATTTTATGTTATGATATTATGGAATGGTTATGAAGGGGTAATTATGTTTTTGTTTATAATTAATAAATATTATTGATATACCTAAATTGTTTTATATATATTTTGTTTTATAAATTAAACTGTCGAAATTTTTCCGGCCCACAGCCAATACATAACGCAAGAAAGTAAAATCCACAAAGTACAGATGCATGTAAGTGCGTGGAAAATCGCCAATGATATGTACCCGTGAAGACTCAGCGTGCGCAACGCAGCGGTCGTAACGTCAATATTTTTCCCTATAGCCGAAGCGAGAAATAAGGAAGGAGTCTCTGGCTGCTTCCTCGTTTCTCAATTCTGTAAAATCGACCTAAATTTATATTACACACGGCTTAAAATTATCACACCGAGTAGTCCAGTGGGCACTCAATAAATATAATGTAAACACAATATGCGCTTAAGGCCTATTAAAGGGGAATGGTACGGGGATTAAATTAACTGAAATCGTTGTTATAGCTATTTTGGATTACTATTTTGAAATAGATAAAATTTATTGGAAATCATTGAATTCGATTAAATTGCGATTACTGATAAAAATTAAAGTAACTATTGATTGTAAAAGTAAAGTGTTTTACGGCTTAAAATTAAAGTAAATATTGGGTAAAGATAATTCATAATTTAAATAATCGTAAATTATTGATAAAAATTAGGGTAATGGCAAACAATTCCATCAATTAAATTATTGTAATTCGTTTCAATAAAATTAAACTAATCCTTGGGTAGGAACGAGTAATGCATGGATCTAATCAAAAATTAACCCCCGATAAAAATGAAAGCAATTAAGAATCGAATTCATTGATTTCAAGTAATGAAACGTATCAATTAAAAGTAAAATGATTCTCGAATAAAAGTGTGGAATCCCTTAATTAAATTGTTGATTAAAATTAATGCAACGACATGTAATTTACTGATAATTCGTTGTAATAAAATCGAAGAAGGGATCAAGTAAAAGCAAGTGATTAAATCAAATTATGGATTAAAAATAAAATGAATATTGAATAGAAGTAAATATACCGTTGATTAAATCTATTCATTGGTAACAATTAAAATGAGTTTCGGGTAAACAGAAATATCTCATTGATTAAACTAATCCAGATAATTATTGAGTAAAACCAATATAACCTAGTTTTAGTAAAGTAAAGTATTGTTTAAAGATAAATATAAATTCGTTGACTAAAGTAATCCATAGATTAAAGTTAGGAATGCATAACCGTAAGATAGTCTCTTTGGAAAGAATCCAGTAATTTTCGATGTAAATTAAAGTAAAACTGAATTCACGGATTTAAAACTATTAGTATTAAAATAATTTCACGGACTAAAGTAATAGTTGATCCAACTAGCCTTAGGGAAAACTATTAGAAATTTGAATAATAGACGATAACCCAATCCCTTAGTTAGAACTAGAATAATCTATGGAATCGGAAAAAGGTTTTCTATAATTATTATAAATTCAGGAATTACAGCAAATTGATAAAATGGACGAATTATTACTTAAAATCAATTGAGAACACCAAAGTTTAAGATAAGAGAAAATTTGTATTAATATCACATAAATTGTTACCGATTTTATTGAACAAGTAAAATTCCACATAACGATATTCACATCTACTTGGAAGCCTCGGTAAGCGTAGGAAGTTTTCTTAAAAATTGCCCGTAAAATACGTCCAAACTAATCAATGAAATAACTTACTAAAATTGAGATAATCGAGTGTAGGCGAAGTAGTTGAATAGTAATCCTGAAAATACGACGTGAATAATGTAGCTACCGGATGTCGACATTAAATCACCTTTAGTCAACCGCTTAAGTTGTAATGGTAAGATCCGCCGGAAATCGTGCGCCCACCAGGATACACCCACGCACGACTAAGTTATCTCGGATCAATATCCGGTCTAGATCTTAAAGTTCGAATTAACTGTAAATGAAATTGGTAAACAAAATTTAAATCAATTTACAAATTCTCTTAGGTCAATACACGATTATCTGCCTACTATCTAACATGTAATATATTAAGGTTAATATGTATATATTAAATAAATCAAACATCAGGTTATCTCACCCATATGATTAATCATATTATTATATATCACCCCATAAAGGAGTACACCCAAAGAGCCAGGTCCGTAAAACTTGTAGATAAACCGCTCACCCGTTTCACAAAAGTTACGACAGAAAGTGACGCTAATAGAATTCGATAAGTTTAGTTTGAATGACACCCTTACCAATAACGCAGGCACCATTTATTTGCTGATAATTTACAATGAGTGAATCAATCGAATCTAATGGCAATAATGTTTAGACATGTCGCCCAAACGGATTACCCGTCGAGAGACCGCCAAACAGGAACAGACAGGAGTCCCGCCGACCATGAGAATACTCGACCAGTTGCAACGACCGTGGCCATATCCTGCCACCTGGAGAATATTAGGCTTGGAGACGGATCCCTGCGGTCTCTCGGGACAGCAATATCCAGCTGCGGAGACCTACCTGAACGCACAGGACCTCCTCACCCAATGGGAACGGGTGCAGGAGCAGGTGGATTTACAGGTGGTTAAGGCGAGGATGTACCTTGCGAACGTGGTGGAAGACATCCTTGCCGGGCGGATTGCAGTCGCATATCCACCTCGCCCAGTTCGAGATACCCGACGACCCTATACAGTGGAGGCTCTCAAACGAAGCCTGAAGAGACATTGTCCCGAAATTTGCGTGTTATTTCTTCTTATGGTTAAAATTATTCGTGACTTTGTTTAATGAGATAAATGATGATTTAACTTAACCTATAATGAATTAAAACGATATCTTTAGTTGTAGTGATGTCTTCCTTACAAATCCTACAATCTGAACTGGACCATGCAAGACAGTCAAACGCGGAGTTACTCACCCAAATTATTCAATTGACCCGCGAAATGCAACAGATTAGAGCAACCTGGAAGGAACCGGAAAAGGTAAAAACATTGTACCACCGCCTGACCGCAGCACAGAAAGGCTGGACAGAAGAGCGGCAGCTCAACCAAAGCCTGCGCACTCAAATTCGGGGACTCGAAGTCGCCCTAGCAGTCTGCCGGGAAGGGGAAGCGGTAACCTATCCGCTCATCTTCGCCCCAACCCAAATGCCGCAGAAAACCACCAAGCCAGCAGAGCAACCTATCCCTCCAGCAAATAATCGTCGACCGGGACGCAAGGAACGTGCCCGACGTCGCGCAACCCAACTTCAAAACGTCAAGTAGTAAATGTTACACATGTGGTTGAATCAAATAGAGTAGTTTTAGCCTTAGTTGAGGTGTTTCTTTAATATAATTGTATGCCAGTATTGTCATAAACACTCTTATCACGTCTTAGTTTTCCACAGTCAATTAAGAACCTGATCTAGAATTTCTACAAGGGACAGAGCTAAGCGAGCATAAGTCTTCTATCGACAGCTCGTGAACCCGAGGGTTGTCCGAGCAACTATAGTACTAGCAATGATACTCAATTTTTGCGGACAATCCACCACTTGATCACATTACCAACGTTGCCTAGCAACGGGTGCCAAGTGGCGACTAGCATCATTTTGTATGGCGTTACCAGGGCTACCATGAGGATAAGCGAATAACGAAACCCTGTAACCCACCAGACCCATGGATCGTTCGGTCAATTATAGCATTAGCAATAGCGCTCACTTTTTGCGGACGATCTACCCACTCTAACACAGTTCCAACGTTGCTTAGCAACGGGTGCCGAGTGGTAAGCGAAAGAATAATTTGTATGGGGTTGTCTGGGTAACAACCATATAGTTTCAAATATCACCACCCAGAAACCCACCAATAGTCTTTAATCCGATAGCCTATGATAATTTAAAGACAAGTACTATAAACTTAAAATATATCATATTAAAATATTTATTTTACTAGATTTATGAAAACCTTGGAAAATTAATTTTGAATCTGTTCAAATTTTATAATTAAGAAACGACCTTTAAATATTGAATATAACTTCGGTTTTAAAATTTCAAATATATTTAATGAATTAAAACGAAATTTTTAATTGATAAAATTTGTGTTTACTGTAAAGTTTCCATATTAATTTATAAATTTTTATAATTTTTTGTAAATATTTAGTTATGATGCCGTGTTTTAATATTCACAAACTAACATTGTTTTCAAAATGATAACATCATTACTAACTGATCTTTTTTATTCTCAATTATATCCCATTGTTTCTGCTGGACTTGGAATTCTTTTGGGTATTATTGTTACGTGGAAATTTGGACCTAAGCCATTTAAAAGTACAGAATTCTCAGTTCCGGTAAATCAAATAATATTAAAATTTTAAAATTTGTTTATTTATTTATTCTATATATTATAGTTACCAAAAATGTCTTATAAAGGATCAGAAGAAGCAAAAATGGTTTTAGTTGTTAGAACTGATTTGGGTATGGGTAAAGGTAAAATTGCTGCTCAAGTAAAAGATTTATTAAAATTATATGTTTTTTCAAATTAATTTCAGTGTTGCCATGCTTCACTTGGTTGCTACAAAAGTGGTAAGAAAAAAACTCCTGAAATGATTAAAAATTGGGAAAATAGTGGTCAAGCGAAAGTTGTTTTGAAAACTGAAACAGAAGAATCATTGTTAAACTATAATTAAATATCTATAAATTAATAGTTTTTTAGGTATGAATTGCAGGCTGTTGCTATGTCGTTAGGTTTGGTAAGTAAGGTTATTCATGATGCTGGACGAACACAGATTGCGGCAGGTTCCGCCACAGTTGTTGGAATTGGTCCAGGTAATTAGGATTCGGAATTTACATGTTTATAAATTGCTTAGGTCCAATTTCTCTCATCGATCAAGTTACAGGAAAATTAAAATTATATTAAATAAATATTTTCATTTTTTAAGTGTGCTAATTTATTTTGTTCATTTAAATTGCTTACGTATTATACATTCACTGAAGATGCTTGGAATTTAAGTCACTGTTCCACAGAATTATTTTGATTACTTAAATTATATTTTTACTAACATTTATTTGATTGGCTGGTCTAAAAATAGTAACAAAATAATATTTTTGCATTTTGTGTGTATTAATTAAAATGTAAATAATTATCGTAGAACTTACAAGATTTGGTCTTTATTTATCGCGCAAATAATTGAATATTACGAAACATAAACTTTAATCAACGGTGTCACATTTTATTTTAATATTTTATGAAAATCGATTTTGTGTCAAGATCCAATGTCAAAAGTTTTTCAACTTTATTTATAAAAAGTTGTGGATTTTTAAACGAAAACTTCTGCAGTCTTAAAACGTCATTAAACTTATTAATTACTTTATAAATAAAATTTTGATTCTATCCGGTGATATTTACAAAAGAAGAGAAAATTTCGGAGCATTGCATTACAGAATACCACAAAAATATAATTTATTAACTATAACTCATTTCATGTTTCACAAAATTTAGTTTTTTCTATAATATAATCGTTCTGTCTGAGTTATGGCCAAATTAATACTGAATTCCATAATTAACCAATATCAAGACAATTATGCAAATAATGAAATAGGCAAATTTATGTAAGATTTGAAGAAAGAAAATTTGTTCTTAAATGTTATTATGTCCGAAGTACAAATGCAATGGTTTGCAGAGTTGGCGCAGATCCTCCTACACGAGTGACATTTTCGGATCCGAGACAAGTTTGCAAATGAGGGCACTGTAAAAAATGTTCACTAGGAACATTCTAGTAGATCACTTACCTCGAAAAATGTTTACGATTCTCCTATGGTGCTGCTAAGGTTAAAACAGTCACCAAGAAAGTCTGTAAGACAGTGCTCTCGTGAGACTGAATCAGTCATTCCAGAAATTTTACGCTTCTCCATTCTGTTCCGAAGTGCACCTTTGATGAGACGATGTTACTGTCTAAACTTGAATGTGGCTTATAGAAGAAAACAGCCTTGAGACGTTTACCAGACGTTCCAAATATCTGCAAAGTTTCTGAATTCTTGAGAGAGAAAACTCGGTCCATTGTCTATCAAAATCTCTTCTACGGGACTTCGTTCTAAGAACACCGAGTTTAATGCGCTGTTAACAGAATTTGAGTCGTCACGAGCTAGTTTTTTTTCAGATACTGTATCTTCTGGTCTCACAATCTACAATTAACAAAAAAAGATCAATGTCTACATGAATTACGTTGCAAGCGATACAAAATCATTCATCAGGTATCTCCAATTTTATTGGCACTGGATCAAACATTTTGTATTGGTTGCACGAATTTAAGACCTCCTTCACCATGTCGTACGTTGTTGTGGATCTGTCTTCCTTGCCAAATAAAGCATGCGATTGATTTCCATATGATTCTTTCTGTACAATCTAGACACTAGTGATATGGAAGCACCTACAATGTTAGAGGAATGATATTTCACCAACTCACTCGGCACCCGCGTCATAATGTCTGCCAGGATTTTCTCTGGTTTAACCAGCTCTATGGTTATATATAGACTTATTTCCTCTTGTAGCTGTTTGATCATGCCGAGTCTACTCTTCACCAGCATTTTGGAGTTGCTGCTGGTATTGGTTTTCCTTTTTCCTACAGGAAATTGTCGATACATTTAAACACCGACGCAGATGGATTCCTCGGAAAACCGCTTCTAATTCTGCGACATTAGTGTGCAGGTGATCATCTTTCTACCCGTCTTTAACAATATTTCCTTTGATTTCCAAGCTTACTCAAAGAGCGAGATTACTAGCGTCACACCAAATTTTACCTTCATTACACTTATTCACCAGCCATATTCCGCCGACTGGATCTTTGTTTCTATCACACTCTATCAATTCGTGCATCAGTAATTTACTCTCTTTACCGACATTATCGTCCCATGAATTCCCATCACTCAGCCAATTAACAAAGCTACTAGTCACTTTCAGCCACCTTGCAATTGGATAATTTCAGACCAAGTGCTTTCAAATGGAAAACAACTTTTGACGCGAACCGGAGAATGGGTATTAAACTCCTTTATTTTATTTACTCTTCTACATCCTAGCTCATTGTTGTCTGTTTGTGAGAAAAAACAAACATAGTGCTTTTGAGTTCGCAATTGGAACTGGATCCTTAGTAGCGAAACCAAACGAATCAAGTAGTTTTATAACATCGCCCGAATTAACTCTTTAATTATCAACTGCGATATCATCCATATAACTGAAAGTGGATTCGTGGATGACTTCGTCTGAAGAAATCACTTTGGGTAGGATCTTTGACATGATTCTAGGGGTGCGATTAAGGCCAAATCTCAACCGAGTCAAACACTATGTTTTCCAGCGTATAGTACTACCTGGTAGCGCTTCAAGTTCTTTTCAACATGGTTCTGTAAATAAGCATTATGCAAATTAAGGAGAACTACTTCCTTCCCCATTCGCCGCCATTAACGAATCGTATCTGAGCAGACATCACTATCTCCGGTATGGCACTCAAATCATTCGTTCAGCTACCGGAAGTTCATGACTGGTCGAACTTTTCCTTAGTTAACTTGTTTTACTGCCAAAAGAGATATGACCCACTGTATTCTTGCAGCCAACCATTTGCGATCCAGGTTTGAATTTAGTTGACGAAAGTAGGACGAAACTCCTCTTTCACATTATACAATCTACATTTCGGAGCGTTAGTGGACCAACAGACCATTTGTATTTCACAGTCCATTTCGATCCGTCAGATGTGGTTTCAAAATCCTCATCAGAAATTTGATCAGTACGCTGGAGCGACCAATGCTACAGAATTTTCAAATGATACTCCATTTCCCTCGATAAAGAATCCTTTCATTTGCGCAATTGCATCCATTCCGAGAACTCAATCGAGTCTCAATGGTAGTTTGTCCATTACGACGCACGACAAAACAACTACCTTATCCTAAATCATGAACTCGATTGGAGATGATTCGCGACACTTAAGTTTTCTGACATCCACTGTAACTATCTACTTGTCCGAAATATACATACCCGAGTGCCATTTCCTTGCAAGATTCGATCGAGAGCTACCTAAATCAATCAATGCTTTACCTAACCTCCCTTTAATTTTTACGGCGATCATTTTGACTTCCGGTGTGATATGATTCTGAAGTAAACTGCCGGCGCTCAAAATTTTGGGTTGAAGTTTTCCGATTTTTGACAGTTCCTTACGAAATGACCTTTCATACCACAGGAGAAACATTTGAATTTGGTTCTGCTTTTAAGTTTGGCCATGACAGCGCTCATAGCTTTCGCTTTTCAGGTATGAGATTCCATTGGTGTCTCTCTTTCCAACATAATTCGAGCTTTTTCGATTAGGTTCTCAAGGTCACTGGTTCTGATCTCTGTCGAGATTTTAAAACGTCAGTTGAAAGGTCCACAACAGAGACTATTGTGATCTCATCTTTTCCAATTTTTTCCAGTTCTCCAAGACGGTTTAGAGAGTTGAAATAGAAGTCGACTGATTGCCATTTTTGCGATCTAAAAGATTCATATGTTTCATATGGACTAACATCGAAAGCTTTCGCCAAAGCAGATTTGGACAGCGAATAATTGTCCCTTGAAGCTTTTGATTGGTGTCTCATATATCTAGAGTCATCCCATGAAGTCGTAGAGGAAGTATCTGGTGAATGAAATCGAAAGTGCCTCGTAATTGGATCTTCAATACGAATTCCTCAGCCCATTGGAGGGCATCCTCATCTACAGAGCATTTTGGAAAGAGATCCAAATTCTCCACTAAGGTCGCGATAGCCTGTTGTTCCATAAGAAATCGCAAAGACAAAAGTAATTTGAATGACGAAATTATATTAATATTCCAGATTAATATTCACGATGAAATCCGCAACTTAACATGTTGTATTTTGTGATAATATCAAAATCATTACAATAAAGTTAAAAACTTGATGCTAGCTTTTCAAAAATAACAATTGATTGCCATTATTGTCAAAATATTTACAGGACATAGAGCCCTACAATGTCCACATTCAGCGTTAGGTAAAAGTGTATTAACATATTTCATTTATAATGTTGGGCTTAGAGCCAAAATTAAAATAAAAATTACAAAACCAATTTAAACAAAAAGGTGAAAATTGTATAAGTTAGAACAAAATGATTAATGTAGTTTTGAAATTGTCAATATGGCTGCCGTAACATAAACACGCACCGCAAGAAGAGACCAAAAATAAAATAAAACATTAATTAAAACAAATTAAAAATATAACAAAAATTAAATAAAACAAATATTTAATTAAAATTCGGAAAAATGCCTACAGATGCAAAAAGAAACATATGAAAAATAAAATAAACTGCCAAAACCTTGCAAAATAAGGTTTAGAAAAAACACAGGCAGAAGAGGCGACCAGAAAACAAAATATTGGGGTTTAAAAATAATATTTTAAGAAAGCAATAATAAAAAT
Source organism: Schmidtea mediterranea (assembly GCA_022537955.1). Lineage (NCBI taxonomy): Eukaryota > Metazoa > Platyhelminthes > Tricladida > Dugesiidae > Schmidtea > Schmidtea mediterranea. Next base: position 123,356,281 of record CM039679.1, read on the forward strand.
AAAATCCAACAATAAAATATTAATATATCAAAAAATAAAGAAAAATATATAAAAAATTACAAAAATATTTTGAAATTAATAAAATAATTAAAAAACCCTAAAAATGGCGAAAAATCGCCCATTGGTCGCACACAGGCACAAAAATACTAAATATACGGCAGTCATTTTCATAATTTCAGACAGAATTTAGACAGACTTACAGAATTCTAGACTACAAATTTTTAGACATTTTTTCAGTCAGACAAAGTGTTTATGCCAATTTATGCCAATTTTTCGAATCTGGTTGCATGATTGTGGATTGTAAGTACTGTTATTTTTTGTATAAATATATATTTCGAAGTCTTGTTACTTTGATTTTATTCTGGATGGTCGTGGAATCTTTTGGTGCCACTGACAAATCCCCCTAAAATCTTATTTATACTAAGTATTTAAATAGATGGTTCATGGGACGGACCGTGTGCCGGCTAGTGGGTGAAAACCCTTAGTTGAGCTCGTGGGTCGTGCCTCGTGAACCCCTCGGCAGTTCGCAGTCGGTTCTGGCTTTTTGCACAGGACCGCTACGCAGGGCGCCGTTGTATACTCGAGGCGCCTGTAGAAAATGTGGCCGGAGCGAGTCGGAATAAAATTCGGGAAGTGCGACTTTAGTTAAGCGGGAATAAAGTTTTGTAGGGAAAATTTAAAACTTTGTCAGAAAATAAATCAGAAAATCAAATAGGAAAGGATAGGATAGGCTAGGAATGTAAATTTGAAAGTAGTTTTCCAAAAGTTGAATGATCTAATCTGACAGAAGAGAGGAATGTTTATTGAAGTGATCGCAGAGGGTTTTAATTACTTAAAATCATGGGAAACATACCGGGAAATTAAGGAATTGTTGATCAAATTTTTAATATAAAGAAAGATAAAGGTAAACTAGGACAAATGTAGTCGATTCCGTGATTAGACAAATGAAATAGGAAATTTATCCAAAAATAAGGGAGGAACGCTGCCCAAATTTTTGAAGGATACATTTATAAATAACGCGTAAAGATGACAAATAAGTATGGAAATTGTAGGAATAGACGAGTAAGGACCAGAATATAGAAAAAAGAAAGACGTAAGACCTTCCATCGGCAGTCCAGAACCCGAATGTGAAAATATCATGAGGAGTAGTTCTAGTAATGGAGCTCACCTGCTCATGAATTTTCAACCTCTATGTACAGTACCAACATGGCAATCACCATGGGTACATAGGAGGGATAGAATAATAATCTTGCTGGAGTTTAGGGGTTAGATGCACAAAAAACCCTAGAAAAAATAAATAAAAACCAACCCTATTCGCCAACAATAATGTTGTTGCATCGAAATAATTAAAAGGAAATAGCCAAAGGGAAACTCAAGTGAGGAAGAAAACCCGGAGTGATCTGAGTCCCAAGAGATTAAAATTTGGGTAATTATTAAAGTATTTGAGATAAATTCACTGACCCTATTGGGAAAATGGTATCGTTAAATTTGTCATTTAGCCAATTATCTTCAAAGATTCGAAAATAATTACTTAATCGTGGGTAACTGTCCTTCCAATGAGAATATAACAAAAGGGAGTTGTTGAAAAGCAAATTGCCAGTTGGTAGAGGAAAAATATTGAGTGAAGGACAAGTGAGCGATATAGACGAAACGAGTATCAAATTCAGAAGATTTAAAGAAACCAATAAAAATTATCAATATTAATTGTCACGATAATCAATAGTTATCTTGAAAAGAAAAGTCCAAATTAGTGGACAATTTGTATATGCAATAAATTGTGAATACCTTCTTTCTGTGTTGATTTTGCTTATTTATTTCTAAAGAACACGAGGAGTCAGAGATTAGTCGACTTTAATAATAATAACTCAATAATATATGGGTCTTTAACTAGCGGCCCGCGAAGCAATTTTGGATTTTCTAAAAATTTACTATTCCGTTTTTTTATCTTTTATCTTTATAACCGTTTAAACATTTATGCTAACGTCATTTAACCAAATAAATGTCTTTAACTATTCTGGTATGTCTTTTTGTTATTTATTTGTGGTCTTAGTTCTTGTTGATACGCAACGCTGTGAGCTAAGTAACCATATCAAAAACTGATTGCAACGTAAACCTAATACGGTAATTGCTTCCAGGCTAGAAATAATTTTAATAAATGGATTAAGTAAAATTAGTATAGCATGTTCTTATTATATTGTTTTTAAAGACTTTTATAATTGTAGAAACTTATCCGATGATGTGGCCGCCAGGGTGATTTAAAAGGCCATCAGAGCACTTTGAGTTGAAGACTCCTGCAATAAATAAATAAAAGAAAATAAAATAAATTAAAATAACTAATTTGGAATAATTATCAACTAATAAATAAAAGTAATTAATAAAAAAGAAATTAATTAATAAAAAGAAATTAATTAATAAAAACTAATTTAATTTAAATAATATACCCGCAAACGATTTTTTGGACAAAAATGTCCATTGTGTTTTTTTAGTGACGTTTTCTTGGAAACTAAAAAACACCCTGCTTTGTGAATCTATGACTTTGTCAATTTTTTTATGCTTTATTCAAGTAAAACTAGCAGACATTCATAACTACTAAAATAAAAAAGTTATGACAAGTTATTCTGTTTTGAGAAAAAATGGACATTTTTGTCCAAAATTCATTGTGTATTAGTTTTTAGCTTTTTCAGTTGGCAATTCATGTCATATTTTCTGGCATAGGCGTTAACTCATTTCAACAAATACTGGCGTTAAAATGAAGCCGATCAGACTTTTTTAAACAATTATTGTGACTGGCTGACACTATGATATGTTTATCACATGATGGCGGATGGAGTTCTTACAATAGAGTTCATTGATTACATATCTCTCCATCTCTGCTTTGGCAGGAATGGTCTTCCATTAACCACTCTCTGACCATAAGTTGCTTTAGCCTACACACAAGAGAAATTTAATGTAGTATCCGTCTCACCAACATCTTCAAAACAGTACTGCATTCATATTAGTTAGCTTATTCGCTCTCGTCTATTTTGTGAAGTAGGCAGACTATACCATTTTACACTCATGACATTGGTACTCTGTCTCTCTCTACTCATCCCCCACACACAGACGCACTTAGAATACCTCATTTCAGGTATCAAGTAATAATGCACGTGACACTTACAATTGACAATTGATATTGGAACCAATGAATGTCTCACATAATAAAATTCTCTCACGATCTTTCTCACTTTGATTTGTTCATGCGTTTGTCTGCACTTTGTCATACTCTCATTATAAGTGTGTGAGTGTCGTGTTAGAATACAACATTTATACTAGTAGGGTAGAGGGTTTGATACTACATAAACATATCACAATTGACATGAGTTCTCATCCACGAGCGGCAAAAGCATTTGCTCTATATGCTATCCTAGGAGAAAGTTCTAGTAGCAGTAGTGATAATGAAGTTGTGCTGGAAGCTGACGATGTACATGAAATCAAAAGTATTGACGATGAACAGCTGTCTTATGACGATACTGAAAGTGAGGATGCTGACAATCTACAAGTTGAAATCAATCCAGCTGATCTTCATGAACAAGATGATATCAATAGATTCACCGATTCAAATGGAAATGTATGGGTTACACCTAATGAAGGCATGTCAGGTCGAGTAAACGCAGCAAACATTCTCCGCCCATCCCCTGGTATAAACCGTTGGGCTACTCAAAGGATTGGGGAAAATTCCGTGTTAGACTGCTTTAATCTTCTATTCATAAAATGTAAGTCAATTTATTATGTACACTAAATAAAAGTTATAATATTCTTTTGACTTTTAGCAACAATGGAAACAATTTTGATTGAGACAAATCGAGAAGGATCAAAGTTGTATAACAACCAATTTACAGCGCTCTCGTTAAATGAGTTGAATGCCTTTTTTGGCATTCTCATTCTTCGATTAGTATATCGTGCTGCTGGAGAAAGTATAAATGAATTGTGGTCAGCTGAACATGGACGTTTTATCTTCCGGAATACTATGTCTCTCAATCAATTTAAACTTATCCGACGTATTCTGCGGTTTGATAATCCCGACACAAGAAAAGGAAGGCTGTTACGTGATAAATTGGCGGCTGTTAGATTGCAAGTGTCGTACGGTGAGTATGTAACAATGGATATGTTGCAGGGACTATATGGTAGTGGAAAAAATTTAACGTGTGACAACTTTTTCACATCATTGAATTTATCAAAGCGATTGTTCCAAAATGGTATCACCGTGGTAGGCACCATTCGTGCATTGAGGCGTGACATACCAAAGCATTTGACGAGGTACCAGGGGCGTGAAGTTTTTTCAACTGTTGAATTGATAACAACAAGTACAGCAGATCGTAGAGATAAAGCCTTGTTGGTTAGTTATGTTGCTAAAAAGAACAAAGTTGTAAATATCTTATCTACTGCCAATAACAAAATAACTGGATATGTCGTTTCAAAGCATAAACCGGACGTACTTCTGTTTTATAATGCTACAAAAGGTAGAGTTGACGCAATGGACGAAAGAGTTGCAACATATACTACAAAGTTTAAATGTCAAAGATGGCATGTGGCATTTTTTTGTAATATATTAGACATCTCAGCATTCAATGCATTTGCCCTGCACTATCTTGTGGAGCCTCAATGGAATGCGAACAAGTCACATAGACGAAGGCTATTCCTGATTGAACTTGGTAACAGTTTAATAAGTGCGTATGTAGAAGACAGAAGAAGGACTGCTGCCGCCGACTCTCTATCGTCGACTCCATGTAAGCGTGGTGACTGCTACATGTGTATTGATCGAAAACGGTGCACTGTCACATGTGTTAAATGTAGCAGATTTATATGCAAAGAACATTTACACAACATTTGTAAAAATTGCTCATAAATTATAGCTTTATTTCTTGGTATTCTGTCATTTTTGTGTACTTGGACATTTTTGTCCAAAATGAACAAAATCGTTGATTTTTATTTCCATCGCTTGCGGGTTTATAATTTAACAAATACTTACTAAATATTTAGTAAGTAGTAAAGGGGGTACCAAAATGTGTGCTAGATAGGTAACTACTAGTGTAAGCTAATGTCGTAGAAGGAGGAAGAAAATATTCGAAAACGTAGTTATTATCGGTGTGAAATGTGGAAAATATAATATAGAAATGAATTCTGACAATAAACGAACTCATAGAATGAAAATGATGAAGGAGAAAAAGTCAAATTTATTATTGTGCTTGATGAAGTTTACAAAGAATCCAGTTCAAAGTCTTTTCATGATGAATTGAATAGTTCCACCACTCGCTTCAAAATAAATGTAAGCCTTGTCTCCAGAAGAGGTGTGTCAGTTTCCATCGAAGATAATAATGATTCATGAGCCATTTCATTTTTGGGTTTTACTCTTTACAACTCCTGGTTTTATTATATATATATACCTAAGAAAATACAGTTTTATTTAATATTTATTGTATATACAATCTACAAAAGAAAATAAATGGACACATTGTATCCATGGATTTCTTTCAAACCAGAGTGCATTCATTGTGCGTGCTTTTTTGTAGAGAATTCTTGAACGACTTTACATTCAGGGTTGGCAACTGGGAAAAAAGTCATCATCTTATGAAGCACAAGAAAGCAAGACATTCTAGTATTGTTGCAGATGTAATTTTCTTTATTGTGGATCAAACTTTTATTATAATTCAATATTATTGTCATTTATATAAAAATTAACATTATAGTTTCATTTAATAATATAATCATCATATAAGTATCATTTCGGTTCTGATTTTCTTTGTTACAATCAAGCTTAGGATATAATTCTATTATCATAAAATTCATTTTAACGTCAATTTGATATAATTGTTAACATCAGTTTTTGTACTATAAAATATGTTATTGTTGTAATTTGAGAGGAGAGTAATGAGTACAAATATGTTGGGTTTTACGATAATACCACTATCGCATCACTATTATTACAACGTTGGGAAGCGCTATCGGGAGAGTACGAGATGATAATCGCTAGAAATCAGCGAAACGATGACAGGAAGATTACAGATACGATGAAAAGTTTCTCAAAATCCTGATTCAAGAAAGCATGAGCGGAAAAATATTAAGAAAACGTGAGCATTGCGTTTGATGAAACATGTCTGTAAAGATGCCGAATCTTTGTGAGATTGTGACATTTGAAAAACTCATACTTATGGATTTATGTTTTGTTTTGAGTATTTATATTAATAATTATTCTAGTTTTTGATCTTATTTTTATCAAATAATTTAACTGTAAAAAGGGAATTCTTAAAGAAAAGAGTACGAAACTTTTTATGGTAAATTTTTATTATGTGTATACTTGGTTGGAATCCCATTGAAAGTGGAAGTGACAATGATTTTCTTCCCTACCAGGTACCTATCAAACACAAAGATTTTAACCTTTTTTCGACCTTTATTTCGTCATTTTTTATGTGCCAAATAAAAATACAATCTTAGTTCCTTTATATTTACTTTGTCATCAGTCATTGAACTTTTATTCACGAGGTTTCTTCTACGGTATCATTTTGTAAATTTTCCTTTGTTATTGTTATCTTCTTTCTGGTATCTCTCGGTGTATTCTTCTCAACGTAGATATTATTTAGTTCTTCTCCGTGACAAGACAATAAATTGGTTCGGGTCATCGGGATTATGGGGAATTTGTCTGGGCAACTTAATTACCGTTTCATTGTTGTCATTCCTCCAAGTCACTAGAACAAATCAAGATGCTAAAAAACATCATTTTGGTCCGGGTTCGAAGAGATAAAAGTAATTTAGACTAATAGTGAAATTCTAAAGTTAAATTATAGTTAAATTAATTATAAAGTTAAATTATTATTCCAAATTTGGCTTGTTTTCTCTTTATTATCTGATTTCAATCTTTTCTTTTCATTAAAGTTATGAAATTGGTTTGGAGTTCGATTCTTATACTTATTTTCTAAAATTTTATCTTTTCTTATAAATTTTGAGTTAATTTGGTAATTTTTGTTAATTTTTTCAGGGTTTATTGTTTTATTATCGTTTTTATTTATTTCTTAATGTTTATATTAATTTTTTTAATGTTCTCTTACAAATTTTACTCTTTTGGAATTGAATCTTTTTCGTCATTTTGTGTTTACCACTACTAAATTTATGTAATATCATGTCAAATAAAGAAAAATAGTTATAGTTATTGTTCAACAATAGTGTGGAAATCTTAAAATCAATAAATATGTTTACTAATAAATTTCTAACCAGATAGGTTTATTGACTGATCTAGTGTATAAGGTTTCATTTAATGAATGCAATGCCAGTTAAATTGAAAAACTTCGCGTCACCTCCTCACTTGGATTCAGAAATGTAGCCAATTTAGAAGCATGAGTAATATTATTATGCATCGAAAAATATGTAAAATATTGGGCCAGGACTAAGATTTGTTTAAATGAATCAAAAATAACATGCAAGCACAGCATTGTAGATTTAAAATCGAACCTATCAACATCAATTAAGCACCTTAAAATATGAGAGAAAATGTAATTAAATACAAAATCAAAAAACATAAAAGTTAATTAAAATATATAAAAAGATGCACCAAGAACCGCACAAAATTAACATAGAAACAACACGATTCGAATTCATGACCCGAATTCGTGTCTAAATGATGAATACACATTAAACTCATTATCTATTACCAAATGTCATCAATTCATCGCGTATCAGTCCGTATTATATATAGCATCGGCGGGTGGAACCTATTTTCCTAATTTATCCTCCCTTAAGGGTATAAACAAAGCCAAAATAGAAATATAATTGAAGAACTATTACTAAACATTTATTACAAAACAATCATCGACGGTTGGATCTAGGACAATTTGGGTTGTATCTTTGGCTCGGGCGTTCACGAGCGTATGAGTGATCACGATGATCGTCCAAATATCTCCCATCGTCTCGCAGTTCGCGAGGAAGAATTTTCCGTGGAATTACCATGTTCATTGCCGTAGTCTGACCACGTAGTTGCGGATCGTTCAGTTCATAAGATACATTGTAACTTATTGTAACTGGGAGCATACCCGTCCGTGCTGGGTATTTTGCCCTCAGCAATATCCGCGTTCACTTGCGCCAAGTACCGCCTGGCCTTTTCTACCTGACGGTCGGTTTCTTTTTGATGCTCCTCGAGGCGAGCTAATAGGAACTTGGCTTGGCCACGAATCTCCGGGGCCGGGCTCTCGTTTTAATGTCTACATAAGGGATTTGCACTTCTTCCGAATTTCCTTGATTTTCAGATCTAGTCTCTCGAACGGGGGATATCGAAAACCCTGCGTTCCACATCGCTTGTCTGCACCTGGCGGATGAGTGTGCAGGAAAACGTGCGATGATCCGGGACGCATCAATCCAGGAATTCTCTAAATTACAATACATCGATTATTACTTAGACTTGTTCTGGTTTCTATTCTTAAGTGGTAAGGCTAGGGTGAGTGAATTCTTAGTATCTGGTTTTGCGTGAGGAGTGGCCAAGTGATGGGGTTGTATATTAGTCGGAGTCGTTCTTCGAGGTAGTCTTGTGAACCTTACGTGTATCACTATAATTTGCTAGGTGTGTGGGATTCGACGCGACCCCAGTTCTTATTCACCATCAGTTGATCGTCTTCATTTACTGTAAGGCAAGTTGGAGTTGTTCGAAGTTCGAAACAACATTAACACAAAACTATTTTGAGCATCTTTAATTTGAACTTCAAAATTCATTAGTTATTCATGGAGGGGTTGAAAGTTTTCTAACAAACTTTACGTTATTACAAGGAAAATTAAGTCTTAAATCCACCGGTTACGAGTTATCGTTAATTTGGTGCTTAATCGACTATTTTTAACTACCGCCTGTCATTATCCTACGGTTTAAGTGAAATGCCAGTTATGAAATCATATTATCATTCCATAGTTTGGATATATGGAATTACGGATAATCCAATTAAATATCTCTGTTACCAGTTATGGTTATCGTAAGGGTAGGTGAGAGTACTAATATTATCATTACTATATCATAAACAAATTGGTTAAACCACATTTTAATAAATCCACATGATATTATCACTGATTCAATTTAATTTCGCTATTACTGCCTCTGATTGTCAATATCAAATAAAAATGCTAATACTATTATTATTATTACCTTAAAAGTAAATTTACAGATTACTGCTACAAGGTTAATTCAGTCTAACTACTACTACTTATCAGTACCCTGAAAGTCAGAATAAAGAGAAATTACTAATATCATTCCATTAAGGGTTAACCGATAGAGCATTATTATTAGATTAATTCAACTTCTTCCCCACGGCTTATGATTGCCGTGATGGACAAATAAGAGTATTAATATTATTACTATTATTACATTAAGAGATAATCTATAAATTTTATTATTAGTCTAAACTGATCTCACTACTATAATCTACAATTGTCCCAATGGACAATGAAATTTGTTAATATTATTACTATAGTTACATTACGCGTTAATATACAGGTGTTGGGCCAGCACACGAATAGCCTTGAGAATTGTTTAGATGCATCAGTAATACAGCACGAAAACCCAGCATCAAGATAACTTAAAATACAATATACAACACCAATTAAACACTTTAAAATCTGAGAGAATATAAATAAATATAAAATCAAAAACATAAAAATAAAATTAAAATAATAACAAAATGCACCAAGATTCGCACGATACCTACACAAATATAACAAGAAAACACAACAAATTCGACGAAATTGAAAAAATTTATAAAAGTTCATTAAAATGAAATTTAAATCGAAAATTTGAATTAGTAATAATTCAATAAAAATCTTAAATAAAAAATTATAAAAATAAATCAAAAAAATAATAAAATTAACGAATAGAATTTACTAGAAAATAACAAGGTCGAATTTTGTTTTACTGCATCAAATTTCACACGCGAGAAAAATAGGTATAAATACCGATGTGTTTTCACAAATAATCAGTCTTATTTTTCGGAGAAAAAATTTCATTACAGAACTGTATAACTGGTTGTATAACTGGTTGAGAGCCATGCATTCAGGTAATTAACACGGGTAAGTGTTTTGCCTGAACACGATCACTCTCAACTAGTGCAATATTTATTAGTTGATTTTTTCGAAGAGAATTGATGGGTAATTTTTCAATTGAATTTATGTATGACTTTTCAGATCGAATTGATGGATGATTTTGTTTATGGATAATTTTGTTTTTCCAATTGAATTTATGATGATTTTTTGAATCAAATTTATGGGTAATTTCTCAATTGAATTTATAGATGATTTATCGAATTAAATTTATGGGATTTTCGAAGTAAATTTTATGGAATGGATACAATGAATTTCAAATGTATGTGGCCGATGTAATATGCTGAATAAATATTTTATATCTACAGTCTTAGTGCATCGAAACTTTTATTCCAAATGCTATGGTAAAATATTATTTGTTATTTTCCGGCCCACAGCCAACACATAACGCAAGAAAGCAAAATCTACATAGTACAGATTTGTGTAAGAGCGTGGAAAATCGCCAATGATATGTACCCGTGAAAACTCAGCGTGCGGAACGCAGGAGTTGGAACGTCAATATTATCCGTACATAGGGGAAATTGGAGGGTAAATGAGTAGTTTATTGGCTGCTCCTTCACCATCCGTTTTCTGTAAAATTTACATAAATTTTTAACAACAATCGGCTCAAAATCTCTAACACCGAGTAGTCCAGTGGGCACTCATTAACTATAATATGAACATAAATAGATCTTAAGGACAAAAAGAGGGAATGGGTAGCGGGGAAAATTGCGAAATCGTTGCAACAGTTAAAATGAACAGCCATCGGAAAAAGATTAATCCGAACGACCAAAATCATGAAAAATAATATTTTTAAATAAGAATTAAATTAATTAATTTGAGTTGAGGCGGAAAGTGTGGGCGGGACGCTGCTCAGATTTTCCGAACTAATTCAAATACTTAACAAAAATAGTAACGTAAAAATGGAATGCGTAAAATAAGGGCGGAACGCTGCTCAAATTTTCCGAGTCAATGAAAATACTTTGTCGAAAACGGTAGAATAGGGATGAACCGTAAAATAAGGGCGGAACGCTGCTAAAATTTTCGAATTTACAAAAATACTTTATCGAAAACCGAAAAATATAGATGGACTACGGCTAATGTTGTATATCAATAAACAATTCTTAACGCTGAGGAATAAGGACGGATCCCTACAAAATCTTAATAAATATAACGATAATGATAAGGGTAATGGTAATTATAATAATAATAATATTGATAATAATAATAATGATAATGATAATAATAATAATAATGATGGTAATAATAATAATAATCATGGTATTTGTAGCAATGATTGATAATAATTATGATAATAATAATAATAATAGTAATAATCATAGTAGCAATAACAATAAATATAATGGCAGTTATAGTAATAGAAATAATAATAAAGGTAATATATATAATAGTAACAATGATGATGCTAGTAATGATAATAGGAAACATTGTAGTTATAATAGGGATAAGGGTGAAAGGTATAATGTGGATGTATTTAACACACCAAGGGGTGTACAGGCCAAAGAAAAATCTTCGACATGGACAACAAGGAGAAGGACTATGTGAATAGACATAACAATGAATGATATGAGAGTATAGGTTAACAGTTGAAAGAGATAGGAGAATAATGGGACCTAAGAATCAAAAGCGAGCACAGGTCTTCTATCGACAGCTCGTTGAATCCGAGGGTTGTCCGAGCAACTATAGTACTAGCACATGGTACTCAATTTTTGCGGACAATCCACCACTTGAACACATTACCAACGTTGCTTAGCAACGGGTGCCAAGTGGATCAGAATCATTTTGTATGGCGTTACGAGGGCAACTAGAAGGATAAGCAAGATTTGAAACCCTGTAACCCACCACAGGTATTATTATTAATTTATTTAATAATGATTTCATACTTCCGTGGTTTCATGGTTTAGATAAATAGACTGGGATAAGTTCACGAACTTCGTTTCTTATCGCGTTTATGCAAAAGAGGCATACCGTTTCTCTATTCCCCTGGGTGATCAAATCGTTATAGTCGACTAAACTGTTGTGACTTCAAAGGTTGAATGCAAAGAGAAAATTTGTGAATGATAATACAACTTGGTTTATTCGAGCAAATGATGGTGCATTAGATTGAGTTCGCGTCTCCTCCTTATGCTTGACTACGGTGACTTAGGTTATCTTAGAAGTTTTGGCATTAATTCGGGTGTTTCTATTGGCAAATACGGTGAGCAAGATAATAAGATATATTTCATAAAAATCCCATCAACTTTGTCATGAACTAGCCAGCGTCATCATCAGTTATTGAGCGGGATCGTCGGTTCGAGTTGTGGAACTAAGACTCGGAACCAATAATCAACTTCAAATCAGATATTTTAATTACCTTCTCGTGTATTTTCTTGATGTTTTGTTATCCCTGCTTCCTTCTTCCTTAGTTTCTCGGCTGATACGTCGATATATTGTGAACTTCTGGCCATCAAAATTATGGAAATTACTGCCATTAACTTATAAGTGCCGCGTATATATATCGGGGAATGCACACCACGACGGTAAGCAGTATCGTCGATTCTCATCTATCTGCTAGCTGCTGATGCATGTCACGTGCCGGTGTGTCTTCATCTTTTGGTGAGTAAACGTGGCATGCCGGTTAACATTTCGATTTTTAATGATTGACTTTTTAGTAAATGTCAGATCGTATTTTAGTCAATATATGTCGTTGCTTGCGCCGAATTTACATTTCTGATTTTGAGGATTCATCAGAGGGAGTTTCGTTGGATTTGCGTATTGTAAGTCATGATTTCATTCGGCAAGTGATCGATATTTGCTGTGATATTTATCATGTATTGGAATGAGTTATTAGTTCATGTTATATTCTATTTATCTATGTTCTCTATTGTGTGATTTCTAGATATTTTATTCCGTATGCTTATTACGGTTTCATTCAGAATCTTCGCGCCATTTCTCGATCCATTTTGAGTTCGATTTTGGAAAGATGATTTTATTTTTGTTTATGCTGAACTTATTGTGAATAAATTTTTAATTTCTGTTGATTGTTATTTGAATCAGGGGTGTTATGAGTTATTGAGGTTTATTCAGTCAAACATATGGTCTATTTAAGCACTGGCAAAATTTTTCCTCACTAAATTTATTCGGCTAGTTCCAAGCGTTCACGATGATTCTTTCAATCAGAAACAATTTGGACAGTTTTACCTGGTATGTTCGTAATATTAGGAGCTCTCATGAATTTTCGATAAGTATTATTTTTACCCCCTTTTATTTAGTGGTATGAATATCGGTCTTCGGGGAGGGAATTTTTGATACGCATTTAACAGATTTTTGTCATTGAGAGTTTGGGGTGATACATTTATGAGTTTTTCGATTTATCAGGGTATTTTGGATACAGAATCTAGTTTATTTAATTGATTTGGGAACTAATAACCGATTTAAGATTTAAAATAATTTTATCATATCACCTCAAAAATTTGTGCTTGGTAACTTTTGAAATCGCAATCCGTCGACTTAAAAGTAATAGGTTCAGCGTACATTTCCTATAAAGAAGAGAACGGTTGTGATTCTAATCGGGTTTATAGAACTCAGAAATTTTGTAAATCTCTATATTAGTTTTAAGTGCTATGGGATTGGACTATTTTACGAAACAGTCATTGTAGTTGAGCTTTATTTAGCTACATTTACGATCTTTCTATATAAATTTTGAATAGCAAATGAGTTAAAATAATCAAAGAAAAATTTGTCGCGGTCTATCGTCATAATGGAATTATTGAAAAAATTTAAAGATCACAGCAACGATTTTGTTTGTCTTTAATTCCCCGTCACCTCCTATTTTAATTGATCCTAGGCGAATTTATGTTTATATTACGAATTTATGAGTGCCCACTGGACTACTCAGTGTTTTGATTTTGAGCCGTTTTGTCAATATTAATTTAGGTCGAATTTATAGGAATTGAGTGATGACGAAATAGCCAAAAGACTATTCCCCCTTCAACCCATTTCCCTTATACGGAATAATAATTTACGTTTCAGCTACTGCGTTCTCACGCCGTAGCCTTTACGAGCACGAATCACTGGCGGACTTACACCGCACTTACACGATTCGGTTGGGGTATGTAAAATTTAATAACTTGTAGTGATGTGTCAGCTGTGGTCCGGAAAAATTTCGACAAAAAATTTGTTTCATTTTAATAATGTTTATTGAAGCATGATAGTATATAACAATTGATATAGCATAGTTCATCATCCATAATAACATTGTAACTCTTTCCCCACACCGACGCCCAAACAGAGCTCATATGGGGTTGCATGGACGCTACGTGGAGAAAGTGTTCGAGCATTCCTCCATTCACATTAAAATTTCGTTGGTTTTCCACTGGTTAAGACTGGCTGATAAAATAGGTTCAAGTTTTCAGAACTGACTCAAGTTATTAAAAACTGATTAAAATTATGTGAAAATGAATCGGTATATATACCTATTGTACGACCCTAACCTTGCGTGTTAAATTTGATGTAGTAAAACAAAATTTGACCTCGTGATTTTCTAGTATATTCTAATCTTAATTTTATTATTTTTGTAATTTAATTTGACAATTCTGTTTTTAATTTTTTAATTGAATTGTTTCCAATTCAAATTATTTAATTTTAGTTCCATTTTTATGGATTTTCGCTTTTTTTGGTAAATTGTCAATTTCGGTCAAATTTTCATGTTCTCAAGTTATTTCTATGTTTATTTCGTGCGGATCTTGTTGCACTTTGTTATTATTTTTATTTACTTTTGTGTTTCTTGATTTTATATTTAATTGTTTCTCTCTCATATTTTAGCATGGTTAGTTGATGTTTTATGGGTCTGAGTTTAAATTTGCAAATCGTGTCTTGGCCCAACACTTATATGAAATCAATAAATTTTCAATAATAAAATTAGCAGAGCTCGCAGCATATTTTTCATATTCTTACAGCACCCCGGTTGAGAAACACTGGAGTAGGGAGTTAGATCAAATAATATGACAATTCACAGCTTGAAATCTACCAGTCACAAAGTCATTTTTCTGCATTACGTTTTAAATTTTAGAGACGACAATTTTTATTAAAATATTATCAATGTGGGAGTTTAAACTGGAGTTTATAGACATGATTTGTAAATATGAGAGCGTTTCCTCACGAGTTTTATTAAGTATATTTAAGATCACATATTTTTAGGTATGGAAGCCATCCAATTGATCGATCAAGAATTGGCTAAACTGCGACGAAACAATGCGGATCTGCATGCCTAGTTACTCCAGATAAGTAGAGAATGCCAGTAAATAAAGTCTACCTGGGTGGAATTCTTAGTTAACTAATCATTTGATATTAGTATGCGCACGAATGAGAAGGGCTGAAAATAAGAAGTAGAGCATAGGCCTTCCATCCTCAGCTTGCTGAACCCAACATGAGGCCTACCTTAGCAGTTTAAGGAAAAAAGCTCACCTTTGGCGGTCTCATAACTATTGGTTACATTACCAACATTGTCTAGTGACGGGTAACCAGTGGAGGGCATGAAGATTGTATGTCTGGGTGACAAGGTCATATACCACCAACCCAACAAAATGAACAACTGATTAAAAAGATTTTTAAATTTTGTTTAAAAGCTTTTTCATGTGAGGAATTTTATGAGACATTGGTGATCAAACCACAATCCCCTACATTAACACTCAATCAGCAATAAATTTATGGAGATTATTTAATTAAATCATAATTATCCATCAATATTGTTTCCATATAAAGCATTTGACAAAAATAATGATTGCAGACTGATGATAAGGATAATTTCCTCAAATTATATTTCGTTCATTTGGCGTTCTTTTATTTTTTTATTAAAAATGCGCTAAAAAAATTGTCAAGTTTTTTGAAATTTTTAAAATCTGATTCTTTTTCTATTCGATAGATTTCGCTTTCTTTTTTCCAACAATTTAAAGATTATAATATTAAAACATTTCCCAAAATTTTAAAATGCATATAAAGAAATTCTGACTTTTCAGCCTTACGAAGACGATTGTCATCATGTTATTTAGGTATATGGGAAAAAGGAAAAATAGTGACACCAAATTAGTCACTACAGAAATATCTGTTGAAATTATTGTTGATTTAGAAAAAATATTATGGACAGAATAAATGTCGATAACGTAAATTACCTATAAAAAAGGTGTAAAATGTGAAACGGTTTTCTTAATATAAAATAAACATGAAATATCAAATGGACAGCCAAAATTTTGATTGAATACTAGAAAATTTTTGCTGCTTTCACATCAAATAGTGGAGAATGGCATCATTACACGTAAATCTTCTCTGAGAATATGCTTAATAGCTCATATAGAAATTCTAACTTATTTATTTACAACTAACTACATAATCAACCCGAGACCTCATAAAAATGTCCAAATTCCACAATAAAGTTATTGGCATAAAATCAAATTTATCGATATTAATTAAAAAATAATCAACATTTATTCGAAAAAATCAGAACAGCTTCAATTCACCAGTCACTTTATTAACTCGAGTTTCTAGATCTAAAATATACAATAGGAAATATATTTACTAGCATGCTAACCTGGACCGATTCCCAAGACTGTGTAAGTGCCTGGAGTGACTTGTGATCTTCCACTATCACAAATTAAACTTGTTACGATCCCAAATGAATCTGCTTCTCTTTTCAATTCAAATCTATAAATATGATATAATAATTTATTAAATAATTGTAAACTCAAACAGTGATTGTTCACTATCCACCTTGAGCACAACTTTTGGTTGACCACAATTTTCCCAAGATTTAATCAACTTTGGAGTTTCAATTAACCCACGTTTATAACAGCCAACCGCTGCATGTGCACACTATGTTTACAATATTATTTTAACATTCGAACAATAATACCTGAGCACCAATTTTACCCTTACTCATGCCTAAATCGGACCTTACAATTATAGCAAGTTTTATCTGTGGAAAATTAATAAATGAAAGTTTTAAGCTCTAAAATAATGCTGGGTAAAAGTTTAGTCCTGTGCATGTATATTAAAAGTTTTAATTATTAATTTTAATACTTTTATCAAAGTTTGAATTCTACATTGTACTTTGGCAAATTCAAATAATTTACTGCGGCATACTTTAATCATTTCGGTATGATATAATTTTGAACTAATAAATATCTAAAATTTCTATTATTTTAAAGTTATTAATTAAAAATAATTATAAAATGCTATTTACTTTATTTTTATAATATATATTGAAATCCAAATATTAAAACACTGTCGAAAATTGTCTTTTAATTAATTTTAAAATAAGTAGAAAAAATTACAACATGTTCGATTTTAAAAGACTTAATTTTTATCACAAGTTTTATTTAGTATCAAACAATTAATTATTTAAATATTTTAACCTCACTTTAAGATTTTCACCTCTTTTCAGTCACTAAGTTCTTTCTTTCGTTTACTCTTGGGAATGAAATTCGACTCGAGGGAATAAAAACTCAAAGATTTTATATGGGCTCTCGTACTGCATGCTATCAGTTTTGAGGTTCTTTGCATACTAATTGTTGAGCCTATACAAGTGTTGGGCCAGAACACAGGTTTGTTTAAATGAATCGACAATAGCACGCAAACACAGCACGCAGATTTAAAATCAGACCCTAAAACACCAAGTGGTGGGTTTCTGGGAGTTGATGTTTAAACTATATTGGTGGGCTTCTGGGTGTTGATATTTTGAAACTATATGGTTGTTACCCAGACAACCCCATACAAATATTTCTTTTGCTTACCACTCGGCACCCGTTGCTAAGCAACGTTGGAACTGTGTTCGAGTGGGTAGATCTTCCGCAAAAAGTGAGCGTTAGTGCTAATGCTATAATTGACCGAACGATCTCTGGGTCCAACGAGCTGTCGATAGAAGACCTGTGCTCGCTTTCGATTCTTAGGTCCCATTATTCTCATATATCTTTCAAAGGTTAACCTATACTCTCATATCATTCACATAGTCCTTCTTATCGTCGTCCGTGTTGATGATTATTCTTTGGCCTGTACACCCTTTGTTATGTCAAATATTCACACACTAGCTCTCTTACTCTTATCCCTATTATAACTACAATGTTCCCTGTTATTATTACTAGAATTATCATTGTTACTATTATATATATTACCTTTCTTATTATTTTTATTATTATAACTACCATTATATTTATTGTTATTACTACTATGATTATCACTATTATTATTATCATAATTATTATCATCATTACTACAAATACCATTATTGTTATTATTATAATCATTATTATTATTATTTTATTATTATTATTATTATTATTATTATTATTATTATTATTATTATTATTATTATTATTATTATTATTATTATTATTATTATTAATATTAATATTATTATTATTATTATAATCACCATTACCCTTATCATTATCGTTATTATTATTAAGATTTTGTAGGGATCCGTCCTTATTCCTCAGCGTTAAATTTTTTTTATTGATATACAACATTAGCCGTAGTCCATCTGTATTTTTCGGTTTTCGATAAAGTATTTTTGTAAATTAGAAAATTTTAGCAGCGTTCCGCCCTTATTTTACGGTTCATCCCTATTCTACCGTTTTCGACAAAGTATTTTCATTGACTCGGAAAATTTGAGCAGCGTTCCGCCCTTATTTTACACTTTCCCTTTTTACGTTACTATTTTTGTTAAGTATTTGAATAATTTCGGAAAATTTGAGCAGCGTCCCGCCCATATTTTCCGCCTCAACTCAAATTAATTTATTTAATTCTTATTTAAAAACATTATTTTTCATGATTTTGGTCGTTCGGATTAATCTTTTTCCGATGGCTATTCATTTTAACTGTTGCAACGATTTCGCAATTTTCCCGCTACCCATTCCCTCTTTTTGTCCTTAAGATCTATATATGTTCATATTATATTTAATGAGTGCCCACTGGACTACTCGGTGTTAGAGATTTTGAGCCGATAGTTGTTAAAATTCATGTCAATTTTCTAGGAAACGGATGATGAAGGAGCAGCCAATGGACTACTCATTTACCCTACTACCAATTTCCCCTATGTACGGATAATATTGACGTTCCAGCTCCTGCGTTCCTCACGCCGGAGCCTTCACGGGCACGAACTATTGGCGATTTTACACGCACTTACACAGTTCGTTAGTGTGTTTTATTTTTCTATCTTGCGTTATGTTTTGGCTGTGAGCCACCAAAAATAAAATAATAGAAAAAATAAATTACCACATGAATTAGGCAAAAGTCTCGACGCATAAACTGTATATTTGGCATTCATATAAACAAATTTTAAATCGGGCATCGATGTACATTAACCAAAATAACATAACTGTAAATTAACAATCTGAAAAATATTGCTGCAAAACATAACTGTAGATTAATAACCTGAAGATATTGCTACAAAACATAACTGTAGATTAATAACCTGAAAATCTTGCTACAAAACATAACTGTAGATTAATAACCTGAAAATATTGATAACTGTAGATTAATGATCTGAAAATATCTGAAAAAATCACACAACAAAGTAAGATTTATAAAAAATGTGCATCTTAAATTTGGTTGAAATTAATACTACAAAGTAGTAGTTGAAAATTTGGGAAAACACATCAGTATTTATACCTATAATTTGGCCTTAACCTTGCGTGTTAGTTTTATTGCGATTAAACAAAATTCGACTTTGAAATTATTTGTGTTATCTAAATTAAATTTTTATTTATTTCTTAATTTAAATTGGTAATTTATTTTTAACATTTTTAAATAAATTTATTCAGCTAAAAATATTTTATTTTTATTTATTTAATTCATTAATTTTTACTTTTATATAAATGGTCATTTTACGGTCAAATTTTCTTGTTATTATGTTATTTTTTATGTAAATTTCGTGCGGTTCTTGATGCATTTTGTATTTATTTTATTTTACTTTTATGTTTTTGATTTTATATTTATTTATATTCTCTCAGATTTTAAAGTGTTTAGTTGGTGTTGTATATTGTATTTTAAGTTATCTTGGTGCTGGGTTTTCGTGCTGTATTACTGATGTATTTAAATAATTCTCAAGGCTATTTGTGTGCTGGCCCAACAATATTGTTGTTACCCAGACAACCCAATATTGCTATTGCTAAGGCTATAATTGACCGAACGATCTATGGGTCCAACGAGCTGCCGATAGAAGGCCTGTGCTCGGTTTCGATTTTTAGGTCCCTTTATTCTCCTATCTCTTTTGAATATTACCTCACGTGTAGTAACCTCCATACAATCATCAAGATAGTAGTTAAATGATAACAAAACATATATTTTATAAACGAAACCACATATTTAGGCGTGTAAGCTACCCGCTTATTATTGTTCTAGTAGCTCGGCGCTTAGCCCGCTCTTTACGTCTGGGTCGGTGCTGCGGGATTTTTTGCTAGGACTCGGATTAATTAATAATAAATTATGGAAATAAAAATTTACCTGACGACCGAGACCTTGGATTCAAAACTATATCGTTGTTTGGCTCTGTTGGTGATGCATTTGTAATTTTTCAAAGTTTAACTATTAATCTTGATCAGTCGGTGAATCTTATACTAGTTGGTATGTTCCGGAGTAGGAAAATTTGCCTAACCTTACATAGGGTGAATTTGTTGGCCGTGCGTGTGTGGGTATGAGGGTGATGCATCATTCACTCTTAATGCTATCGTACCGGTAAACCTCTGGTTGTTTGTGCGTGGAATGATTTATCGATTATGAACCGAAATGTCAAGATCTACACTATTCTCGGTGTGCATGGTAGGATGGCCGTGACTCTGTGTGTACACACTAGCGGTAGTCAGCTAATCGGATTTTTCTCCGATATGTCAACGCCTTGATATAATCCATTTAGTATAGACGTATCTCACATTTACAATGGTTCGATATTATGGGAAGTAATTGATTTGTTCGTTTCTAACTAAATTATTTATTAACCTTTCAGTAAGCTATTGTCGCATGAACATACCTTCTCGGGACAACACGATCGGAATTATATGAGCATGGTCGCTTTCTTCGATTCACTGAGTTAAGTTGATTTTTGGCAAGACCAGATTTAGCAGTATTACGTGAGTGGATGACTATGCAAAGTTAAGTTTGATTTCTTGCAATTAAGCAGGACTCCAAAACAGGATAATTACGGTTGTTATTTATTGATGGGCTTGACGAGTTTACTGAAATATCAGTCCATGCTCTTATCATTCCACGGAGGAACTTGTGTGCTGACACTTGGATGTTTTAAATTTACGTTTAAAGCTAATGAACCCAATTAAAATTACGTGTGGTTAATCACTTGGTTATGTTAGTTGGATAGTCAGAACAGTTGATTATAGATGATTTCTGATGGATATGGATGTAGTGGGTTCTTTTATTTTACTCACCATTGTCAAACTCAGTCGAAATTGTACTGTTTGTCTCTCGTATTTAGTCTATGTGTGATCAAGGCTACATTCCTCCCTTGGATTTTAAGGTAACCTTCTAAGATTTTTAAAATTGATTACTATCGATTAGGAAATCGAACGTTTATCCTAGATAGAGCATATCCCCAGAAAGCGCTAGTTCAACTATCGTATCCTTTCCAAATCTACCCGGATTATGCTTTTACAATATAATTTGAAGTTATCAGGATCTAATTTGATTTCGTTATTTTTTTTTGCCTGTGGAATGGTTGTTTATGATGATTATTATTAATTTGATTTTTGGTGTAATATGTTTGTACGGCGACTCTTGTTGTTAATTTAATTACACTTTTCTTATGTGATAGTTACCTGTTATATTTATGATAAATTAATTTGGATTTATTGTACTTTAATAATGATTTATTTTATTGGGGAATTTCTTTTGTTCATGGATGATTACAAGTTGAATTTTTATTTCATCAACTTCCCATTTTTAATTCGGAATTTATATCCTTTTGAGGATTTTGCGCTAATTTTATCTTTCCGATTAATGAATTACATTTTCGTCTAGGACATAATATTAGAAGTTACAATGACTACCGTATTTGACTTAAGAAACTACATTATTTTACTCTTTGTTTTAGGTGATTATATTGACTTTAGACATTATACTAGCAGTTTATGACAACTACCCTATTTTATTTTTTCTCAAGTATTTTTATTGACTCTCAACATGGTATTCAAAGTTTATAATAGCCGCTTTAACTCAAGTAATTTTATTGATTCTCAATATGATATTAGAAGTTTATAACAACCGTGTTAACTCAAGTAATTTTATTGACTCTCAATATGATATTAGAAGTTTATAACAACGATTTCATTTTATTCGTTCCCCGTGACCTTCCTTTTGAATTGACCTTAGGCGCCTTGTGTTCATATTATAATTAATGAGTGCCCACTGGACTACTCGTGTGATAATTTTGAGCCGTATGTGAATATAGTTTAGGTCGAGTTTATAGGAATTAGGAGTCAGCGAAACAGTCAAAAAAGTATTTCTCCTTCTCCCTTTTCCCTTATACGGAATGATATTGACGTTACAGCTCCTGCGTTCTCACGCCGAAGCCTTCACGGACACGAATCATTGGCGATAATACACGCAATTACACGATTACGAATTGTGTGTTGGATTTTATTATCTTGTAGTATGTTTCGGCTGTGGGCCGGAAAAATTTCGACAATATAAAACAAAATTTTGGTTCTATTTAAATAATTAAAAAATAAATAAAACTATTAACAAAATGCAACAAGATCCGCACGAAACAAACATAAAAATAACACGAAAACACGAAAATTTGACCAAAAAGTGACAATTTAATAAAAAGAACAAGAGTTCATGAAAATCAGAACCAAAATAAAATAAATTGAATTAGAAATAGTTCAATTGTCAAAATATATTAAAAAATTAAGAAATTAAAGTTAGAAAATACAAAGAAATTCCCAAGGTCAAATTTTGTTTTAATATATCAAAATTAACACGCAAAGTTAGGGTCACAGAATAGGTATATATACCGATTTATTTTCACATAAAAAAATCTCTCTCAGTTTTAATACCAAAGCAGTTTTAAGCGGTTTTAAACAATTTTTATCGGTTTTTACCACTAAATCAATCACTTATACTCTGAGTTTACGTCGAACAATAAGTTTTTGAATCTTAGAAGCATTTTATTCTGAAACTCTATCCAGAAAAATCGTGAACTTAACGAAGTAAATAAGAATGACTTGCTGAGATATTAACTGTGTATGATGTTTATTCATGATAAATGGAATCGAATTTGGTACTTGATAAATATATATTATAAATGATATAGACATTTTTCCGTGTCGAAAGTTTTCCGGCCCACAGCCACACACCGACAAGTTATTAAAATCCGACATAAACAGTCGAGCAGTGTAAGTGCAGTGTAAGTCCGCCAACAGCTCGTGCCCGTGAGAGATCTCGCCGTGGGTAACGACGGACTCGAACAGTCAATTCATATATCATTATAGGGGTAGCAGGGAGATCGGGAGATAATCTTTTGGTTGTCTACCTTTCTACCTACTCCCGAAAAATCGACCTAAAATATCTTACTTATCGGCTAAAATTCTTACACCGAGTAGTCCAGTGGGCACTCTTAAAATCTAACATCAACAGAAAAATGTCCTAAGATCAAATTTGGGTTAAAGGGAACAGGACTCGCGGAAATCGATGCATCGAACTTCAAATTCATAAATTAATGTAATTGGGTTAAATAATTACAAACGAAAATTAACTTAACGAGATTCCAATAACTGTAATCTAAAGTTAATAGAAAAATTCCCGAAGATAGTTACTTACCAAAATCTTATTGAAAAATCATTGTGTAATTATAGAACTCATTAGATAGTGGACGAGAATCAAATTAAGTTGAGTATGATGCCGAGAGAAGGACGAGCTTAGGTCAATAACCATCAGGGATTAAGGAGTAGATAAATCAAGCAATAGAATTAAATCCACCCATAACTAAATTGTCTTTAAAGGGAGAGATTGACCCTAAATTACTAAACCTTGTAATAAAATGAATAGATATAGGCAATATTAACGGGATGTCAAACCATCTATACTCCTAACGTTCATAACCACCCAATTGTAAAAATTCATCGTAATAAATAATATACCAAAATCAGGACATGCAACCTAGGATAAAACCCTAAATTTTTCGAAGAGGTCAAACAAGCCCAATCATGGTTCACTATCGTGCAAATTAAATTTGATACAGAGAAATGCCAGAAAAATAACAATGACAACAAATCAAATTGGTATTTATCAAATAATGAAATTTGTTCATAAGAAAATATTCCGACAAACACATTTGAAGCACTCCAGCAGGTTTTATCGGGCTCGCGATAGCATCTGAAAATTTCGTTCCATCGACTAGAAGCTAAACATTCACTTCCCTTTGTTTTCCTAGAAATAACCAAGAAAAAGGGAGAAGTTAAAATATTACAAATTACCTGATGGGATACTATGACGAGTATTAGCCAATAAAGGATCCCACCTGAGAACTAAAACCTCGTTTTCCAGTTAATGACGAGGGGAAATCCACTTGATTACACTCTAATTGAAGACAACTCATAGAAGAATGCAGGAAACAAATGAATTCAGTCAACAAAATGATTTCGCATAAAATACCCAGTAATATATATCAATCTCTAAGTATAGATCGACCATTTTAGAAATTGATAGACCAATCGATCGACAAGAGAAGAAAATCCAACAATCACTCGTTCGTATGGTAAGAATAAGACACACTCTCAGATCAACGATAGAAGTAAAAATCACGAGGAAATATTTACAATGGATTTTCTCTACCCATACGTCATAAGAAATAAGAAAAATCGACGAATTAGAGTGCATCACGCGGATGACATCTGCCACGTGGCAGCACACCTACTGGAGGTAGGTATAAATACTCAAGGAGTGTACGCAGTATCATAAAATTTCTAATGAGCTCGACGACAACGACACGAATGCATAATGAAACTACATAAAATAATAAGAAGAGCATCGTTCGAAGTGAGAACCCGAATGCGCGAATGACCGAGGTATTTGAACCTCAAACTCATGGGAGTTTTAACCACGACCGAAGCTGTCCAATAACTAAGAAGTCCAGGCCGAGTAAGACAATCATCTCTACCTTTTATTATTGAATAAAATTTGTATGATTATTTCGTTGTTGTAGTGCATTTAATTAATTTTATTGTTAACCGGAATTACGATTTAATGCTCCCAGACAATCCTACGTAAAACTATTTCGGTATCAAACGTCGAAAAGTCACTAATGATTCAACACGATCTTCGTAGTCACTTTATACACACTAGTTGAATAAATCTAGGACCTCAATTTTATTCAGAGTAAAAATGCTAGAACCAACATGAACTGGTAAATAATGTGGAAAGCTCAAGTCGTTCGAACCATAAGTTAGGATAGTATTTTTTCGCATATATAGGAACATTTTCTCTGGAACCCGAATTTCAATAGTCACGTATTTAACCACGATAAACTGCCTTACCATAAATGTAAAATGCTAAAATTTCCGGTTGTAGAAATGGTATTTATCATCCAAGACAATCATTCGCAACCTATTATTGATATCCAAAACCAGGTAATAGAACATTCAAAATTACGACTGTAGATACGATGAGATGGGTTGACTCTAAGCCAGTGTGACTACCACCGACGTACCCTAACTTAGAAATCTTGTAAACCTGGGAGACTCTGAGCTAAATTTTCACCATAGACATTTTCGTTTACCCCACAAGTATGATTACAATACGCATTGTGTTTAACTTAAATAAATATCACGGTTAATCATGAGACAACTAGCCCGGTCTGCAGCTGGGTTCAGCGAGCTCCCGTTAGAAGGTATGTTCTCGGCTTCCACTTTTCGGTCCCTAACTTCCATATTCTATATGTTCTACATCCCTCAGAATTCTATAATTTCTTTATTTACGACAAAATTCAATTAAATAAACATCCAAACAATTATATTTATCATAATTATTGGATAATACATTCATTTTATATGTTGTAATAGTTTATCAGTTAATTCTGGTATTCGATGAATTCAATTGATCTTGTCCCCTGTAACCATTGGGTTTATTGGTTAGAACCAAGCGACGACGTTTTCATTCTGATCTTCCTGGTCGTGAGTGAGGGTGATTGTTCTTGGTTCCTTGGTCTCGGTAGGCCAATTAAGCTGGGGCGAAGAGCAATGGGTAGGTAACTGCATTGCCCTCTTGGCTATCAGTCAATGCTACTTCTAGTCCTCGTATCTGGGTGTGCAATGCTTGTACTAATTGCTTTTACTCTTGCCAGCCGCGTTGTGCTGCATCCATCTTCTGGTAAAGTTTTCTCACCCGCTCAGATTTGATCCAGGTCGATTTGATCTCCTGTCGTTCTTTGCTTACTTGCAATAGCTGTTGTCGAAGGTCCAGATTAGTTGTACATAGTCGGGACAGCTCGTGGTTTATCACCTGAATTGCTTCCATACCTGGAGTAGAAAATATTAGTGAACGTGATACAACAAGTGTTTGCGGAAATTGGAGTATGTAAATATTAATGATGTCACAATTTAAAAGAGCTAGGTAAACGTGAACTAAATTTATTAATCTAATGAACTTCGCATTGTATTTAATTTTAGTAATAGTCTCTCGATACTTGCATTCTAAGTACAGGGATTACGGGTAACTACATTAAAATTGGTTCAAAGGACTTTAAAGTTTTATTTCATTTAACAATGAAAATACAAAAATTTCTTTAATCAAACTAAACTTTATTGATATCAAAATAACAAGTTGTAATTGTTCGTGATTGTATTATCAGAACGATCTTCCAATTCTTCGATCGTGGACTAGCTTCACGCCTTGACTTCTTACTCTTCAGCTTGGGTGAAGGCGGTGGTAGGAATGTTCATCTCTTCTACCTTGCTGTTGAATTGGATTGTTGAATAAATGGAGCGGGAGTACGATGTCCGTGGGTGCCCTCATCTGTGCGAGTACAGGGTCTCGTAACTTGTAGGAGACGCCTTAATCCAGCGCATATCCGTCGGTGCTCGGGATCTCACCAGAGGCTATCGCAGCATTTATTCTCTCCAGGCGTCTCCTCGCCATTCTCACCTTCCATTGGAATTTTCGGACCAATGCTTCCAGCCTGTATAGTGAAAGTTCAGCTCGTTGTCATGCTTCTCAAGCTGGGTTCCGGCCGGGCTTCTGTTTGATTCCAATGCTCGGTACTTCGATCTCGTCCTTTCGAGAACCTGTTCAGGCGGGCCAGCTGCTATCTCTTAAAATAGAGAGGGTGTATCCGGCATCAGATAACGACTGTCTGTAGTCTGTCGCCAGATTCGGGTCTACTCGAATAGCAACTCGGTCCTCGTCTCTCCATATTGCGGTTTCGGTAGGCTGTACTCCTGCTGAGAAATTAAAGTTAATCTTTGTTTCGTATTGGCGTGTTGTAAATAATAATTGGAATAATTGGCATGGCTGGGTGTTCCTAATTTTTCACGAACTCATCATATTCTCTCTGTCCACGTTGTATTTAAGAGCTTCTGTTTCCGTGCTGGTGTTGGGCTATAAGCCATAATTTAAACAAAAAGGAGAAAATTGTGTAAATTAAAACAAAATAATTAATGTCGTTTGGAAATTGTCAATATGACTGCTGTAACATAAGCTCACACCGCAAGCGGAAATCAAAAATAAATAAAACATATTAAATAAAACAAAATAAAAACATAACAAAATTAAATGAAACAAATATTAATTAAAATCATTTAAAAGCCTACAGATGCAGAAAGAAACACAAACCAAAACATAAAACTGCCAAAACCTTGCAAAAGAAGGTTTAGAAAATACATAGGTGGAAGCGGCGACCAAAAATTTAAATATCAAAGGGTAAAAAGAGAAACAATCAAAGAGAAAGGTTAAATTTAAAAAAAATAATAAAAATTTACGAAATATTGAGAAAATAATATCAAAAAATAGAGAAAAATAAGGAGAAAAATAAAATATTTAAAATAAAATAAAACCAATAAAACCCCCCGAAAAATAGCCGAAAAAGGCTCAAAATTCTCTGATTGGTCGCACCCAGGAATGAAAACACTATATATACAACAGTCATTTTCATAATTTCAGACAGTCAGACAGACACCAAATCTGGTTGTATGACTGACAAACTTGTGGATTGTAAGTATTGTTATCTTGTATAAATATATATTTCGAAGTTAAAGTTTTGCTATTTTGATTTTATTCTGGATGGTCGTGGAATCCTTTGGTGCCACTGACAAGTCCCCTTAAAATCTTATTTATACACATGTATTGAAATAGCTATCGGGAAGGCAGGTCGGTGATCCGGCTGGCGTATTAAGTTCCGCTAGTTGAGATCGCGGGCCGAGCTCTCCTGAAGTCTCGGTCTGTCCGCGACGACACAGGACTCTACCCGCAGGGCACCGTTAAACAACTCGCAACGGCTGATGGAAACGTCGGTCAAGGCGAGCAGAAAATTTAAACTCATGGGAAGTGCAACTTTAGTTAAGGGGGAATAAAGTTTTGTATTGAAAATTTAAAATATGGTCGGAAAATTAATCGGAAACTCAAGTAGAAAAGGATAAGATCGTGTAGGAACATAAAGTTGAAAGCATTTTTCCAATAGTTGAATGATGTAATGTGGCAGAAGGGGGTAGTATTTATTAAAGTGACCGCAGAGGGTTGTAACTACTTAAAATCATTGGAGTTAAGGAACTGTTAATCAAATTTTTAAAATAGGTAAAGATAAAGGGTAAACTAGGACGAAATGGTAGTCGATACAGTGATTAAACAAATGAAATAGGAAATTTATCAAAAATTAAGGAAGGAACGCTGCCCAAATTTTTGAAGAATAACTTTATAAATAATGGTTAAAGATGACAAGTAAGTATGGGAGTTGTAGGAATAGACGAGTAAGGACCAGGATATAGAAAAAAAAGACGTAAGACCTTCCATTGGCAGTCAAGAACCCGAAAGTGAAAATATCATGAGGAGAAGTTCTAGAAATGGAGCTCACCTGCTCATGAATTTTCAACCCCTATGTACAGTACCAACATGGAAATCACTATGGGTACATAGGAGGGATAGAATAATAATTTTGATGGCGTTTAGGTGGTAGATACACAAAAACCCTAGAAAAAATAAATAAAAATCAACCCTATTCGCCAACATTGGTGACATGGTTGAATCGTGTATACGCAAATCAAGCGTTTTAGTAAATCGTGTAAATAAAAAGATTTTTACTTTCCTTGTAACGATTCGAGGCGTCGCTCTGCTGGGGGTCTGAAGGTCGTGGAAGGTCCGAGTTGAAAGCTATATTTGCTCCTGCTGCTTGATCCTTCGTTTTCCTCGATGATGAGATTTTTCGGGAGATAGTTGTTTTCATATTCTCGATGTGCTGACTGCTCTGTGTTCACGAAGTTTATTTATACTAATTTTAAATGTTAGTGGGTGCGGGGGACCACTTTACTCTAATACATCTGTTGCGTACCCTTACCCCGATTTATTATTTATTTTTTAAAACCAACAAAACTTTTAAAATTATGTGGGGCGTTCTTATTACGGTGCTGGTCTGTATACCCTTTGAAATTATTGTGATGGCGTGGCTTAATTCGTCTTAAACGTATGGTTATTAACTAAATTTATTTTTATCTTTCAAATTTCTGCCGTTATTTTCCCGACAGTGCTCGTGGTCATCTACATTGTGGATATCATTATCCTAATTCTAGTTAATCTATTTTCTCTCCGTTAGTAATAATTTGATCATCTTGACGCATTTCATAATTTTTATTTGTAAAATTTTTAATGTTATATCTGTTGAGGATACCTAAATAATAGAGTAAAATAATTAATAAACATGTAAAATGATTGGGGGAAACAATCATAAGTGATTAAGATGTGGTTCTGGAACTTAATAAAAAGGGAATGAAAAAGAAATGTCGAATAACGAGAATGGAATAAAAGAAAATCAATAAAACAGACAATTAAATAAAAGAAGGTCATTTATAATTAACAAGTGCAAATTTATGAAAACAAAAACAAAAGGAAAATTTGCACGTTAGTAGTTGGATTGCGGCCCGCTAGCTCACATACCCCCCGGCAAATTTTTTTCTAAGTTTAAAAGTACAAATTTTTGTAGAACAAAGACAATGACTCATCAATTTTTTCAAGGTCATTTAAACAAAGACCATGACTCATTCAATGCCATTGGATGACTCATCATAATTTCTCAAGGCCATTCAAACAAAGACCATGACTCACTCAAGGTCATTCAAAATTTCTCAAGGTCATAGTATTTTAAAACATTTTTAAAATTTAATTTACTACTTATTTTTATAAGTAGTATATATTTTTTAAAATTTATTGATTATTATTATTAATATGATTATTATTATTACTTTTTATTATTCTATGATTATTACTTATTAATATGATTATTACTTATAAAAACTTTTATTATTAATATGATTATTACTTATTATTAATATTATTATTATTATTACTTATAAAAACTTTTATTATTATTATTATTATTACTTTTTATTAATAATATTAATATATATCTATAGAATAATAAAACAACTACATAAAAACAATGAATTATTAATAATAAATACATTAAAATATTTTTACATGTAAAACAGATATAAAGTTATATTTCGCGTTTCTTCACGCTGGGACTTTGGCATGAAAATATAATAAGAATATTATAAAAAATGAAAATTATAACAAATAAATTATAAAAAATTTCGTATAAAATTTTCATAATAAAAATGAAAACTATTACAAGTTTTCCAAATAAATTAACAAAAACTGCTTTTTAAAAAAATATTTATTAATTTAATCAAATAACCACACGTCATCAATATCAATGTTATCTTCGTTAAAACTTAAACCATCGAAAAGCTACCCGTAATCTTCATTATCGCTGATTTCTGTAGAGTCATCAAAATTGGGGCTCGAACCACCGAAAGCGGCTCATCAAAGAAATTAACTATTACTTGGTCACTATCTATTGCATCAACCCCAAAATAATGCCCAAGTGCGATACTGGTATTTTTCCCCACCCATAATCGCTTATCATTGTTATTATTCAAAGCGATTTTACTGTTTCTAAATGTATACAACTGGTGGTTCCGCGTCTCTATCCTACTTTGAGGCACTGTGAATACTACGTTTTTATTGTAGCAATCTAAATACGACTGATGTTTGATGTCAGTCCCCAACAACTTCACCCCCTTAGCCCTCATTGTATCAGATTTGCCTAATAAACTATAGCACTTGGGTCTTAAGAAAACCCACTCCTTATACGCGAGACCTATACTTTCATCTTTAAATTTTCTTATCACAGAATCTAATTTCCTCGAGTATAAGGGATGTGCCGGGTCGTAATTTGAGGTATCTAAAAGGTTGTCTCTTATCATTGCCGGCAAAAGAATGTCAAGCTTACAGTGCTTAACCTCAAGAAAAAACGAATCAGTGTCGCCGCCAACGATATTAATATCACAGTTAAATTCGGTTCTGTATTTTGCCAATTCATTATATTGTAATTGGTACATCCGCAGCTTAGACAGATCTAGCACTGATTGACCGATGTAGCTGGGCCTGTCTAAACATATAGAATCTTTGTTCAGATGAGCAGCAATCAAATCATCCACTATTTTAATGGACTTTTTGAAAGTCGGTTTTGAAGCATATACAATCATCTTTTCAGCTGAATTGCATAGCCTCAAATTCATCCGTTTTTTCAAATTCTCAACGGATTTACCATATAAACTGTTATTAAATAATTTATATAAATATCTATGAAGCTCGCACTTTGAGTTTGAGCGTAAATCAGTGTTTCTCTGTATATAATCTCTAAAAATAGGTGATTGCTTAAATTTAATTTCTTTATGAACACACTCAACTTCTGCACCCAATTCTATATACAGCTTGAGAAGTCTCCAGTGAAGAACATGGTACTTCTTACTGTAATGCGTGAGCATTAACTTCTCAACTTTTGAATTGGGCGGACACATTTTTTCCGGAGCAAGCGGAAAGTCATTCAAATACTGATGCACACGCTCAGGGATATTGATGTCAACTTCCATTGTATAGCCATACTGAAAGAATTCAATATTCGAATTCACACATTCACTCAGCACATCATTCAGATTATCATGCACCCAAACAAAATCACCATATGGAAGGTTTTGGCTAAGTGCCCAACCATATAAATTATTAATGTCAAAATACAAGAGTTCTGTATCTTCAGAACTTGCAACATAATGTTTGTTAACAAATGTTAATCCACCCCGTATATGTGTGTGTTTAACTTCTCATTGATCTAATTCAAGCTATGAATGAAATTAAACATTATGGTAATTAATAATGACTAATATTATTATAATTATTAACTATTTGATAGATGATTATTTTAAAGTTATTAAAGAACGTCTGGAATTCTATTATCCAGAAATAAATGAAATATTGAAGAATAAGCCAAAATCAATAATTCCAGATTTAGTCTTTAATTATACGTTAATATGGATATTTACCGTAATCGACGAGTTCCTATGGGACGTCAAGCAAAACAAATTGTCAAAAGATTTGGAACCTGAATATCCATGTGGTGATGGATGTTATTGCTGTGCTGCCCGATATCGAAAGTATGTGGAATGGCCTTTGAATAAAGCTCTTCGACAATATTACTATAGTAGAATTATTTCTTTATAATAAAAGTTTTTGTTGTATATGTCTTGGTTTTTTATTATATATTATTAATAATAATAATATTAATAATAAAATAAAAATTAAAAAACATTACCGATAAAAATAACTAATAGAATAAAATTTAAAAAAAAATATTAATAATTAAAACACTACTTATAAAAAATAAATAGTAAATTAAAATTAAAAAATGTTTAAAAATACTATGACCTTGAAAAAATTTGAATGACCTTGACCTGCTTTTGAATGACCTTGAGAAATTATGATGAGTCATCCAATGACCTTGAGTGAGTCATTGTCTTTGTTTGAATGACCTTGAATTTTTTTGATGAGTCATTGGCTTTGTTCTACAAAAATTTGTACTTTTAAACTTAGAAAAAATTTTTCCCGAGGGAGGGGGTATGTGAGCCAGCGGTCTGGTGAGCTAGCGGGCCGCAATCTAACTACTCACGTTATTTCAAAAGCTCTTTCAAGATAAGAGAAGAAATGTTGTTTGGGAATCCGGGAAAGGGCACCTCTAAAAAATGATTTATCTGGACAGCTGTCAGTGATTATGGAGGCCCAAAAGGAATTAGTGTTAAAAGATATCAGAAATTCTATTCGACATTAGTAAGTGTTATTTGAGGATGGAGTATAAAAAGGAAGCGCAATTGAAATCAAGAACACAAAAAATAAGACAAAGATTGCAGAAGACAAAGAAAGACAAAAAAGAAAGTAAACAGAAATTTGAAACAGAAATTAAGCAAGGTCAAAGCAAAGCAAAGCAACTAAATCAGAGTAACAAATTTCTCAGAAACCCATCACAGTAGTCAAGTGATTGTAAAGCCAATTGATCCGAAAAGTGCTATTCTTCCCGAAGGGTCGTAATAAGCACCAAATTGTGATTGATTGATAATTCGTTGTGTCATTTTAAAGTTGAGATAAAGTGTATTAATCAATAAAGTTTATATCGTTTAGAGTTCGTTAATTTTGTTTAAAAGCACGCTTGAAGTCTGATTGACAATAATTCCTATTCGAATTCACCGACAACCCCAACATATCTCTTAGTAAAGTTGATTATTACTAATATTAGTCTTATTATAGTTTGGATTGCTACAATCGCATTGCAATTTTATTGATTATTAATTTAATTTAGATGTCTAGTTATGTAGGACCGTATCGTGCAAGACAATGCTCGTCATGCTCATAACCTACCATCGGAACGTACGTTGAGCGCATTAAATATGATATGGATTTTTAGATATTGATTTTTTCTGATTTGGGTATTGATTCTGTATTTTCGGATTTCATGATCTCGGTGGACATTCTATCTCTTACGGCACTTATCCATCTCGCTCCAACGGGCTCCTATTCTCAGCTCTATATCAGTCGTTGGATGAATTTATATATATCAGATAAAATCAGATCAACCTGCATAACAATTCGAATCCTCAAACACAAGATTTACTAGTTTTGGCTAAATTTATTTTGATCAATTTATTCATGTCTGACTAGCTTATTTTATTAATGAATAAAATTTTTTTTAATTTTAATGTTCCCGGTCGTTATTATCATGAGGTGAGGTTTTATGTTTGACTTATTTTTATTAATCTCAATCTATATGGTTGTCATATAAGATCATTATTTATATGTTTGTCCCTACCCCTTTAGTATTTCTGGCTTCTATATAGCGTTACTGGTTAATCTATCTACTAATTTTAAAGTCTGATTACTTAAACTGTTCCTTCCTTTTAAGCTCTGCGACACGGGTTAGTTTTAGTCTGATTATTAGTTTTTCAATGTTATGAAATCAAGGTCATACTTATTTAAATTCCATTTAGCTACTTTTATCTTGAGTTTTTAAAATTAGACTTTTAGTTTTAGAAATAAAGCTCACCTTTGGCGGTCTCAGAACCATTGGTTACATTAGCAACGTTGCCTAGCAACTGGTAACCAGTGGAGGGTCGAAAGACTGTATGCCAGGGGTTCAAGGTCAGACAGTCCACGAACACCACAAAAGTGTTAAAATCTTGTGAAAATGAATCGGTATTTATACCTATTTTGTGACCTTAACCTTGCGTGTTCTTTTTGAAGCATTAAAACAAAATTTGACCTTGATTTTACTTGTAATATCTACCTCTAATTTTGTTATTTTCTTGCATTAAATAGATAATTTATTTTATTTATATTTTAATTGAATATTTCCGATTGGAAATATTTTATTTTCAACCAGCTTTTCCATTAAAATGCTGATTTTATAAATTGATTTATTTTTGGTCAAATTCCTTGTTATATTGTTATGTTTGATTTAATTTCGTGCTGATCTCGGTTCATATTTGTTATTATTTTAATTTACTTTTATGTTTTTGATATTATATTTAATTGCATTTTCCTCATAGTTTAGGGTTGTTTATTTGGTGTTGATAGATCTAATTTTAAATCCATTTAAACAAATCCTTGTATTGGCCCAAAACTTTTTAAAACACACTGTAACACTTTGTGAAATTATCTCACTTTTTCTATGCGAATTTTTGAATCAACTTACAAGATACGTACTAAAGCAAACTACAAGTAAGTCCCTGCTTGGGCGTGTCCTCTGCAAGTATGATGTGTACGAATGTAATGTAATATTTATGTCAAATTATATGCTTCAACTAATCAGATTTATTTTAATTTTTGTCGAAATTTTCCGGCCCACAGCCAACACATACACAAGTAATTAAAATCATGTAAACTATCAGATTGTGTAAGTGCGGTTCCTCCGCCTATAATCTGTACCCGTAAAGGTCCATGCCGTAAAAAATGACGGATGCTGAACGTCAATATTTATCTATAGGGGCGTTTGTTAAATCGGGGGGGGGGGTAGTATTCTTTTGACTGCTTCACTTTCTTTCTTCGTCCAAAAATTCGACCAAAATTCATTTAGACACATCGGCTTAAAATCATCAACACCGAGTAGCTCAGTGAGCACTCTTAAAATCAAAACTTGAACATAATTTCATCCGTAAGATCAAAATGAGGTAAATGGGGGAGTGGGAATGGCGCGAAATTAGTGCAACGAATATAAACGAATAATATGAATGAGGAATGTTAAATAAACAGTAATTTTAAAGTCTAATTTTAAACACAGGTTAGAAGGAGTTAAATAGAATTTAATAAATAGGACGGTGATTTTTATATCAATAAGAACGAACAATTAGACTGAGACTTACCCATGTCGCAGAGCTTAAAATAAATGAATAGGTTAATTAAAAAAACTTTAAATTATTATATAAGCGAATAGCTATCGCTGAATTAATACTCATAGGGGTTGAAACTAAATATACAAGTGCGGTGATGATCCTGGTTAATAATCATTCAAACTGAATTAAATAAAAATAGAAAAATATAAAGCCTCACACTACAATTAAATTACAACAACGAATGGCACGAAAAACCCTGAATATTTTATTCAACTTTAAAACAATATTGTCAGAAACGATCAACTTGATACACATGAATTGAAATAAGCTTAGTACAACTTAACGAATCTTGAACTTCACGAGAGCCCAAAGCATTTGAAGCATTGTAGATGTTGGTATAATTCCGAACTGACATTTATAAACATCCATCCATCAACCGATAACGAAATGCACCTGAGAGTAGGAGTCCGACTGAACGAGATAGAATATAAGCATAGGCACCTGAACGGGCGATAGCACCCACCGAAATCACAAATCACTAGAATATAAAAAATCCTTGCACGAGAGAGGTAAAATTAATGAACAAAATCTTCATACCATTTGAACAAACTGGATATAGATATACAATGAATTTGTAGTTTTAGTGTGAGTGGTAGATCAACCAACTCAAGATTAATATGAATAAATGTGGGCCTAATAACTTATACTTTATGTACTACAGACTTACGTAGATGTAGTTGAGACTTGGACCAATGCAACGATTGATACTATTACAAATATAATAACAACCAAAATCACAGTAATATCAATATTAGATAACAATAACTTGGTGAACAGATATAATAACGGTAATTTTGAAAGTCATAATAATAATAAATTTCAGCAATGAGTAAAGATGATAAAAATATTGGTAGTGATAAGAGTAGGTAGAGATAATAACAATAATAATAAAATTCTAATAATAATAATACTAACAATATGGACAACAATAATTACCATTTTGGGGGAAAAGATGACCATAAAATCAGAGATTAGAACAAATGGAGCGCTAATAATAAGTACATTCAATAATACAAATTAAGCCATACAACCACAATGACGTTAGAAAGGTAGGCAAACCAATACCGTTTGTACAAGTGCCCCACGTAATTTCGAAGGTTTTCTTTAAAAGAAAAAATAAATTATAACTTCAAGTAGGAATTCTCAATAAATGAATTAGAGTGAAGCAGTTCCCCGAACCCACTAATGCATCCAAAATAGTATAAATTGAACGTCTGTAACACATCTCAGTTTTAAAATCGAGAGTATGAAGACAACGAACACTCAGAAAATTTCATCGATGAAAAAAGCGAAAGGTCGAACAATGGGAACAAATACAATTATCGACTTGGAACCTCCAAGACCTTCCTACCACCAGAAGGACGACATCACGATTTTTTTGTGAGAAAGGTATGGAAGCTATTCATGTGATCAATCAAGAACTGTCCCGTCTACGTGCCGTCAACCTATATCTTCACCAAAAGTTTCTACAGGTCAGTAAAGAATGCCAGGAATTCAAATAAACCTGGGTCAAACCCGAGCGGACGAAGAAAGATTACCAAAAGATGAATGCAGCTCAACCCGGTTGGCAGGCAGAAAGACAATTAGTGCAGGCGTTGCGTACTCAAATATGTGGACTGGAGATAGCGTAACTGCTAGTCAAGAGGGCAATGCAGTTACCTGCCCATTGGTCTTCGCCCCAGCTCAATTGGACTACCGAGATCAAGTAATCAAGAATAGCCGACGCCACTCACTTACAGAAAGATCAGAACGAAGACGACAACTTCTGATTTTAATCAATAAGCCCAATGGAGACCGAGGACAAGATCAAATGAACTCGTCAAATGCCATGATTAATTGATGAATTGTTGCGATGTATATAATGAATGTTTTACTAAATAATATGATAACTATAGTTTTCTTGTTATTTGTTTATTTTGCCTTAAATTAAGAGGCTCTAGAATTTTGAGGGATGTAGGAAATATACGATGTGAAAGTTAGGGACCGAAAAGTGTAAGTCGAGCACATGCCTTCTAACGGTAGCTCGCTGAATCCAGGTGCAGACCGGACCTTAGCAGTTGTATGAATAAATCTCACCTTTGGCGGTCTCAGAACCATTGGTTACAGTACCAGCAACGAGTAACCAGTGGAGGGTCGAAAGATTGTATGTCAAGGGTTCAAGGTCAGACAGTCCATGAACCCCACATAATACTTCTTCCCAGCCTCAAAAACACAAGTGTCTCTTTTGTATCCATTACTTTTATATTATCAGCGCTCTATCCGAGTTTTAATTCATATCTTTCATTCATTCTCTTCTTGATATACCTGCTTGCTTTAGGTTTGAATGTAAGATCATAATTTTTATAAATATAATTTTCTTCAAAAGCTGTTATATGTTAATTCCCTCTTGGAGAACAAATTACACCTCAAATATTATTTTTTATCATGTTAGAACATGTCAACATCTGTTAATAAACATCAAGTTTTAAATACACATCCCCCAAGTTTTCGCATTTAAGTAGCTTTCACATTTCTATATATGTTTTGTATTCGTTTTTGTTAATGTTCGAGTTGTTTAATATAGAATAAAAGTCATCCATTGATATGAATTTTGTCTATTCGATATTTTTAAAACAAGTCGCACTTTTTCTTGTGTGAAGGTAACGATCAATCAAAGACGCAGAAAGCGAAATTATCGCTTTACAACTGATGTGTAAAAGATATTAGATTTTCGAGGTCACTTCCAAGGGATTCCCACTAGATGCGCGCTCAAGAGATATGATCATTGGATACCCGTCAAAAATGAAGTTGGAAATGTATTCCAATTGGCGGTTTCTAGTAAAAGGTGAGACATATTGGTATGTCTGCTAATACCCTAGAAAAATCTTTGGGTTCACGAGCTACCACAGAAGGTATTCATGCTAGTTACAATCCCTTCAAAAGTATAAATTATAATATAATATAAATTATAATATATAATAATATAAATTATGTTAAATTTTATTAAAATCAAAAAATTCTACTTGATTCTGAAATTAAAACAAAGTTTTTAACATTCATTATTGGACATCACTCTCTTACTCTTCATTTTCTTTGTACTTCTTCAGCCATTCGATTCTTCTTGATTTGATTGAGTGTGGAAATTGTTATTCAACTTGTTTTGGCGATAAGAATTTTAAAATTTTGTAAGGTCCTTCATATTGAATTCCCTCCTTCTTTCGTCTTTGTGATTCCAAGCGTACTAATACTTTCTATCCCGCCATGAAAACTCGAGTAATCCGGTTATCCAATTCTCTATTTTGCATAGTTGTAGCTGCCTTTTCTAAATTGATTTTCGTTTTATTCTCAATTTCTTCTCTGCATTTTTGTATATGTCCTATTCCCGAATATAAATTAAGTTTCCGGCCATATACAATTTCAAAGGGTGAGAATTTTGTCGAGTTTGGTATTGTAGCATTTAAACTAAATTCAAGGTACACAACCACTCCTTAAAAAACTAATCCTTCCAACATCTGATACATCAGTTTCTGAAAAGTATAAATTTTCTGAAAAGTAAAGTAGCAGGAGCTGTTAACAAACCAAACAGTAACCTATAGAAGCAGAACTCTTCTTCTTTTGTACTAAATGCCGTCTTGATTTACGAATTTTCATTCAACCCTACTTGATAATAGGCCTGCCCTAAGTCAATGGAAGAAAATATCTTTGACTTACCTAAGCAATCCAATAATAATTGAATGTCTGGCATAGGAAATGAAACCTTTTCTGTAACCGAATTTAATAACCTGAAATCTAGAAACTTTTTTTATAGAGACATCTGGTTTACCAACTATTACTAAGGGTGTGTTCCACGGACTTTGACATTTCCTCACAACTTCAGCTTCTAATAAATTCTGTACTAACTCTTCAACTATGCCTTCTAAATGCATGGGTTGTCTTCTATGTTTTTGTAAAATTGGAGGACCTGAAGTCTTTATTTCATGTGTTATTACTTTTGCATGACCTAAGTCAAATCTAGATGTCATAAAAATGTTCCTAAACTTAGATATTAAAGTGCCCAATTTCGAATTCTTGTCCAACTTGAGTGTCAATAATGTAATCTATAACCGATCGGAATCTGTAAATCTTTGTTAACTAACGAGGATTCAATATGATTGACTTCCTTAAGCTCCATGCCAAATATTTTCATGATGTCTACTCCTCCTATGAAATCTGGATGAATTTTCCTAACAATAATAACATTCAATTCTCGAAATTTTTTATTACATTTTGAAACGATTTTAACGCTTTCGAGAGGTTTCTCGTCTTCTTTTGAAAATACTCCACTCAACGGTATTCTGCTGTCCATCAATATTGGACGGCCAATCAATCTCAAACATTTCTCACTCATCACATTGATTGAAGCTACTGAATCTCATAGCATCTCTAAATGAAATCCATTTATTTCCATCATACTCCACATCCTGTCATCATCCTTCTTTTCAATGTTTTGTTTTTTAAACTCATTTTCTGTCTCGACTCAACTTGGTTTTTATGTCTCAACTTTATGAACGGTGTTTCAATTATTTCATTTGATCTATCATCGTTTTCTTCATGTATACAATAAACTCTTCGTTCTAGTTTTTGTGTATTACTTCGTGATTTTACTAACAAATTGGAACTTCTAAATGAATGACTTTTCTTACTGCATATTAAGCACTTGTCTTTCAATCGGAATTCAAATCGCATATGGTCATTTTGTCCACAACAAAATCATTTACAAGGTCATAACCTTTCTTCTCCTGGTTCTGATAAACTACAACATCTAATAAATCTTCCACGCGATATGTTTCATTGAAACTAAAGGTGGTGGTCCACGTTCCGTAGTTGTCCTCTTATTATATTGTTCTGCCACGGGTTTCATTTTATCAAATTTTCTGTCGTTTCTTTCATTTTCTTCTTTGGTAAGTTATTCCTGCTTGATGATTTGGGTATATTCTGTTATTAAAAGATTTTTGAATCCATTGCTTCTGTTTATCTTGAGTAACGTTTGCATAAGTCGATTTTACTACTGCTTGAACTTCTTCAGATCGTTCTTTCGTATCGTAACTTTCTTGTGCTTCATATAACTTTGTTAAATTTCTAATTTCTTCTCTTGTAATATTATCCTTCGTCGATATATTTTCTTTCAAACGGTCGTTCCGAACTCATTTGCATAAAATCAGTTTGACTATGTTTTCTTTTGAAATTCCACATTCATAAACGTTGTCAACGAGTTTCTTTACTCGAATTTCAAATGTAGCGAATCTTTAATCCTGATTTTGTTTCACTAATGATAATTCACAAATTTTATCCATAATGAACTTATTTTTTTATATGTGTTAAACCATTCACGAGTCTTTTTACTAGTCGTGGAGATGTCTTTAAATTGTTTCCAAAGGACAGACGTCTCTTCAAACAATAATAAGTCAAAAATAATTACTAAATTCAAATCATTAAGGATCATCCAATCTTCAATTTCATCGAGCCATTGCTTTGCTTTCGTTGTGCCTTGGCCATCGAATCTTCTGACATTAAAATTTAAAATGTCTTTCGTCTGTTTAGGCAAAGATTCCATAATCAGCTTCTGATGCTGAATTCTTGTTACTGGGCGAATCAGTTAGATGTTTTCGGTGTGGTCGCCAGTTACAATCTCTTCAAAAGTCATAATATAATTTATGCTAAATTTTATTAAAATCAAAAACCTCTACTATTCTGAATATTAAAACAAAGTTTGTAATATTTATTATTGGACATCACTATGCTCATTTAAATTAAGGTTCCTTCTATCGCTATTTTAATTTAAATAATATCGATCATTAGACTGTTTCAAATTCATTTTAATGTCATTATTTATTAAATAATTTAAGTTTATTCTAAATACTATTATCAATTCTATACAAGGAAACCATTTATTAAAATTTATAACAATATCATCATATGTTATCAAAAGATGTTGGTACGAATTTCTTTATTTGTCCCAGCAAACGATTTGTCTTGAGTATTCGCCTTCTTTTCCTCTCAGCTTTGCTGGAATATGGCTTAATATTTTTCGATTTTTGAAATTGTGCTGCAATAGAAAGCACGGAGAGAATTCAATCAGAGTCTGGTGTGGTTAACATATTGGTGCTTCCTGCGGTGCTTAGATAAATCCAGATTTCGTTTTGGATAACCTCTTTCAGTCTCAACTGTTGATTTTCTTTATTCAACCTGGCTAGCTCTACAGCCATCTCGGCATGATATACTTTTAACAAGTCATTGTACTGGGTCAACGTCTGGGCTTGTTCTGGCCATGTCCATGTTTTTTCCATCCTGCGACATCTTCGGATTATTGATTTGACTCGCTGACTTTGCTTCAGAGCCTCGTTCTGGTAGTGGACCACGTCTCATAGGAACTTCTCCGCATCTAAAGTTTTACTTTGATTTTGTTGCACTAGAACAATTTGGAAAATTTTTAATTCAAATCTATAATCGGTTTTGGGATTATTTTATAATAATAAATTTAATTGAAAACTACTCAAGGCCAATATATACATTATTATAAAAATAAAATGATTCGTGAAGTTATTATAAGATTAACGTTGAATTTCGTCAATTTCAATGTGTTTTTCGTTTAATTTATTAGTTTTGTGAGTATTTTAGTAGACTAGCCTATATAGAAGGTCCTAATTATGTCATTTTTATCAAAAATTCCATCAAAGTTTGAAATTCGTAGCCCTTCCTCTTCAAAATCCCAAGCTTTCAAAATTATTGATTAAAACAAGAAATTCCGTTCTAATTTTAGAACGGAGTTATATAATTCCACACACAGACTCGTAAAAAGACAATTTAATTTCTTTTTCTTTATATGATTTAATCGATTTTTATTCAGAAATTTTTTTCCAAAGATTTTTCCAAAAACGGAATTTTTTCATTGAAATTTATGTGTTTACTACCTTTTATCATTGGTAAGTTCCAGAAAAATCTTTGGATTTTATGTGAATAAATATTTTTTTGGGAAGTGAGCAAATTATTCCACCGTTAGACAATCCTCTATTGTTTTGTATTGTTGGGCCAAGACTAAGTTTTGATTAAATGAATCAAAAATAACATGTAAACACAGCAATGTAGATTTTAAATCAGACCTATCAACACCAACTAAGCACCTTAAAATATGAGAGAAAATGTAAATAAATACAAAATAAAAAACATAAAAGTAAATAAAAATAAATG
The DNA here is from genome assembly GCA_022537955.1 of Schmidtea mediterranea. Lineage (NCBI taxonomy): Eukaryota > Metazoa > Platyhelminthes > Tricladida > Dugesiidae > Schmidtea > Schmidtea mediterranea. The sequence continues at coordinate 123,399,549 of CM039679.1, forward strand.
CAAAGATGCACATAGAACTTCACAAAATTACCATAGAAATAACACGATAACATGAAAATTTGAACGAAAAAACTGATAATTCCTAAAACTAAGAAATATTTGAATAAAATGTAGTAAAATAGAAAAATTTTAGTGTAAAATGTTCAATTAAAATATTATAAAAATATATTGTCCATTTAATGCAAAAAAATGATAAAATTAAATTTAGATAATACAAATAAATTCAAGGTCAAAATATGTTTTAATGCATCAAAAAAACACACAAGGTTAGGGTCACAAAATAAGTACATATAACGATCCATTTTTGCAGAATTTAAATGACTTTTTCATTGTAAAAACGCTACTTTGAATGAGAAGTACTCTTTGTTAGAAAACTCTATTCGGAACGACGCTAGTTGACAATTTTCTAAGATACAAACTCATGCACACTTACAAGTGAGTCTATACTTGGGCGTATCTTCTGGAATGTTGTGGTGTGATATGACTGTAAATGAATTTATGTCGAATTGTATGTGAACCAATTATAAATTATGCACATTGTCTAATTAGATGCTTTATGTCAAAAATTTTCCGGCCAACAGCCAAACAGACTGCAAAAAATTAAAATATTACATAATTACCGAACTGTGTAAGTGCGGTTTCTCCTCCTATAGCTTGTGCTCGCGAGGGTCTAATTGTGCGTAACGACGGGCACGAACGTGAAATCATCAGATTCTATAGAGGCGGTCGGAAGATTGGGGACTTGTCTTTTGGCTAGCTCCTTTTCACCAATTTTCAGAAAATTCGACCTAAAATTAAATCTTAATATTGACGCATATTCCTTAGGACCAACTTAAAGGGAAAAGGGAAGGCTAAATTCGAAGTAGATGTAACTATTTTAAATAAAGATTTTAAACTTGATTTTAAATGAAGTTAAAACGAGTATTATAAAGGGACAGCTAGGACCGAATTTACCTAAAACTAATAAAAGAAGTCATGAACCAGACTGTAAACTGAGCTCAAATATGGTTAAAGCTTTATTGGAACGATGGTCAATTGTGATAAAATGCTTATTACAATATTATAATAACACTAACGATATCAAGTCACAATATAGTAAATAGGACAGCACTTAAGATAAATAACACTAATGACCATAAAGGGTGATGATAGGGTAACGATATATAATAGGAAGGATGATAGTCCGAATAATAATGGTTACGGAAAATTTATTAGGACTAATATTGGAGACACTAGTAATATCAACAGTCGTAAGAATTCAATATTAATAATAACGAAATTATTATTAAGCCTAGTAGTAGCGACAATAAAGATAATGATATAACAATGAGAACACCGACAATAATAAGAGTAATAATTGCGTAGTAGTCAAACGGGAACCGAGTAGGAACCCGGCACGTGAGGCCCAACAACAAGCTGAATTCACTTTGTACCATCTGGAAAACCTGGGCGGAAATTCCGATGGAGAGCGAACGTGTCGAGGCGTCATCTTGCTCGCATAAATGCACACATCGCAAGCAAAGTAATCCCGAGCACGGACACGCTCAGGATTATGGGATCTCGTTCAAACTGGACGGCCCGGTGCTATCGAGAATGGAGCCTCCTACTCAACTAATTCTGCCAAACTGGCTAATACAACCGGCGTTGCTGGAGCGACTGGGTCATCGTCAGCAAGGTGATCATGCTTATGCACGAAGTCGCCAACAACGGACACGCTCGACTACCCATACAAGACCAAACAATTTGCCGGACACCGCTGAACTGTGGATCTTAGAAAAAAACTTTACAATTTGTTATATTAATAAATATTTTATAGAGATATGGTTTTTCGTTTGAATGAAAATTGTTGGGCCAGACCACAAGCGGCTTGAAAATTGTTTAAATGTATCAGTTATATAGCACAAAAACACAGCGCCATGACAACTTAAAATACAACATCAACTAAACAACCTAAAATTTGAGAGAACATAAATAAATATAAAATTAAAAAAACAAAAGGAAAATACAATAAATACCAAATGCATCAAGAACCGCACGAAATTTACATAAAAAAATAACATAATAACAAGAAAATTTGACCAAAAATCGGTAATTTATATAAAAGTAGAAAATTATTGAATAAAACGAATTTAAATAAAATATTTTTGGTTTAAGAAATTCAATTAAAAATTGAAGAAATAAATTGCAGATTAAAATTAAGAAAATAATAAAAATTAAATTTAGATAACACAAATAATTTCAAGGTCAAATTTTGTTTTATCGCAATAAATTAGCACGCAAGGTTTAGGTTAAATTATATGTATATATACTGATGTGTTTTCACAAATTTTCAGTCTTATTTTTCAGAGATATTTTCTGTCTGAATTTTTAGTTGGTGTGTGTAACAAGCTGAGAGCCGTGTATTCAGGCAATAAACACTGGTAAGTGTTTTGTCTGGACACAACAACTCAGTGAGTTTGAGATCATTGACTTATGATTTAAAATGAATGTGCATCTGCTATATGAATGACTTCACGATGAATTTATTGATCGATAATGATTAAATAATTTGTGATGATGCGAATTGACAATGTTTATGTTAATTCATGAACTTCCGACTACTATGTGAGATGTAACATTCTGAATAAATGCTTACGACTGAAGGTTTACATCGAAGCTTTAAATGGTATTATTTATTTGTTTATTTTCCGGCCCACGGCCACACATTTACAAGTTATTAAACTAATACACACGATCGGACTGTGTAAGAAGCAGTTCACCTGCAACGGCAATGTGATCATACGAACCAGACGGTGAAGAACCGATGGTTCGAACGTCAAATCATAGAACTGAATGGCGAAAGAAAGTAACTTGAAAGTTGGTCTTTTGGCTCAACTTTCTTGCACCCCATTTCGATAAAATCGACATAGATTTAAAAAAGAAATCGGCTCAAAATCAATAACACTGAGTAGTCCAGTGGGCACTCATTAAATACAACATGAATACAAATAGATCCTAAGGTCAAGGAAAAGGGAAGGGTAGCGGGGAAATCGCGAAATTGTTGCAATCGTTAAAATGAATAGCATCGGGAAAAATTAATCCGAACGACCAAACTCATAATAAATGAATAATTTAAACAATATTTAAGAACTAAATAAATTATTTTGGGTTGAGATGGAAAATATGGGCGAGCGCTGCGCAAATTTTCCGAAATAATTAAAATACTTTATCAAAAAACTGTAAAATAAGGGTGGAACGCTGCTCAAATTTTCAGAAATAACTAAAGTACTTTATCGAAAACTGTAAAATAAAGGTGGAGTACAGCTCAATTTATTTTAAAATATTTTAACAAAGCTGAGAAATAAGGGTGGATACCTGGAAAAAATTTAATAATAATATGAATGGTATTAGTAATTATAGCAATAATAATAACAGTAATAATAAAAACAGTAACAATAATGATAGTTATGATAAATATAATAAAAATAATAATAATGATAATTAAAATCTTAGTAAGAACGATAGTTATAAGTCTAATTAAAATAATAAACATCTGTAATAATATGAATAATAGCAATAATTAAGCAGCAATAGCAGCAATAACTAACAATTTACTGGAACAACCTTAGTCTGGATCGAAAGTTGTTCTATGGAGAAAAGCAATTGAAACGAAAAATAACAGGAAGCAAAATATATTAAAAAAGAAGCAATAATTTACAATTTACTGAAACACCTTCAGCCGGGATGAAAGCTTCGTCATATGGAAGGATCAAAATAACCAAGTTAAGAAGTAACAGAGAGTTTGTCAGTGCACCCTCACCCAGAGATAATTCCAGAGAGATATTAATGAAAAATATAAAGTTTTAGCTTGAAATATAGAAAGTGACGGACTTGTAGTAGGTAGAGCACATTTCTACCTACTGCTTGTCTACAAAATAAAGGAATCGTTTTAATACAATTCAATAAAATGAATAGCTTGCCTAAAAAATACAAATTGCAGTGGTTCTATTGGGAAAAGCTAAACAAAATCTAAGAGGAAACAAAGGCCAATGGAAAATACAAATAACTAATAAATTGTTGGAGAACCCGCAGCCGGGATTAAAGCTATGTCATTTTGAAAGATTAAAAACAACGAAACTAAATTACAAACAAAAAAGAAACAGCAGATAACGAGAATCAAAGACCAAAGGAAAATAAGAAATAACGACATAAATAAACAAAATGTTACAAAGAATATAAATGACAGGACGACATTACGCCAAATCACTGAGAGATAATAAATGGAAAATATTGAGGATGAACTATGTAAAACTATCGGGTTACCTACAAAGGAAGTGGAAGATGTTAGAACAAAATTCGGCAGAAACGAAAGGCTCGCCTACCAAATACAAATTTTGTGACTCAGTATAGTTCGATAGGTAAAATAGATTGAATGAAAATGATGGAGTCGGATAAAGATAGTAAATATCGGGACAATATTTCAAAGAACTGCGAAGAGGTAATAAATAGAAGGACATGGTACAAAAACTATTGTTGGGCTAATATTGAGTTTTGTTTAAGTGAATCGGAAAATACATACAAAACACAGCAATGTATATTCAAACACAAATTATTCGAACACCAATTAAACACAGTAAAATATGAGATGAAACATAATTAAGGTTGATAATAAGGAAAAGTAAACTACATATTAACTACCAATTCAGGAAATTTAAATTATTTTACCACGAGGGACGAGTGTAATGCTTTCTCAAAAATTTAAGTTGAATAAAAGTGGAATCTCGTAACTTAACTCCAGCAAACTTCCAGTATAGTAGCTAAATAAAAATGTACTTGCTGAGAGTCTGAAAGGGAACGGCGAATGATCTCAATTACATACATTCAGGTTCTGCATTAATATTAGCCTGAACATTTAGAACAAATGTGATAGTGATGGTGCGTTAGACATCTTGGCGAATCTCTCCACTTAACCCGAAATTGCAATACATAAAGTGTAAGCTACACCATGCTGACCACCAGACAGTGCCATATTGATAATAAACAGATAATCCGCCAGTTTATTTGCATAAATGACAATCTAATGGAATCAATACGAGTATCCACTCTAACCACATGAACTTTCATTTTTCACATTGCAATAAAAGTAGGGAAACCAGAGATTTTGCTAATAAATAAATTCCAGGTAGCTATGCGTACTACTAAATCTGTGAGCACGAATGTCTCAATCGTATACGTTAAAACAAGGAAAGAGGACATAATAAAATCTATATAGCTTATAATCAAACCATATCACACATTGTGATGTTGATTTCTATTCATTTTCTGCAGACATCTCAATCAGAGGCTCCTGGCAGGACGACGATTGGACAGAGATCGAGGTAACGGCGCAGTCGGCGTCATGATACAGAGAGGAATTATGGGATCGCGAGTAGTGGGATGTCATTGAAACAAAGACCATAACTCATTAAAGGTCATTGGATGACTCATCAAACATTTTCAAGGTCATTGAAACAAAGACCATGACTTATAAAACATTTTCAAGGTCATTTAAACAAAGACCATAACACATTCAAGGTCATTATTATCATAAGTCATCTTTTTTTCCAAGGTCATTTAAAAATTTTTCAAGGTCATTCAAATTTTCTCAAGGTCATAGTATTTTTATAGTAACATTTTAAAATTTTATTTTACTACTTATTCTTATAAGTAATGTTTTAATGTTTTTTAATTTTAATTCTATTATTATTATTTTTATTATTATTGTTATTTTTATTATTATTATTATGATTGTTATTATTATTATTTTTTTATTTTTATTATTATTATTACTATTATTATATTTATAATTATTATTATTATTAAAGATGGATACTTAGTGAAATCGACACATTTTCATTGACTTAAGGGTTATCAAAATATAACAATAAGGTTTTGGTTTAATAATAATAATAATAATAATAATATTAAAAATAATAATAATAGAATAAAAATTAAAAAACATTAAAATACTACTTATAAAAATAAGTAGTAAAATAAAATTTAAAAATGTATAAAAATAATATGATCCTGAAAAAATTTTAAATAAATTTGAAAAAATATGAGGACTCATGATAATAATAATAACAATATTAAAAAAACCATTGGAACACTACTTGTTAAAATAAGTATTAATAAGTAATAATTGTAATAATAAGTAAGGTCATTGGATCCAAAGATTAATGTGCAAAGTGCTGCGACTACGAATATTTTGAATATTTTTAAATAGTTTACGTATGTTAAATCATGTTGGTTTTTTTATTATATTATTAAAATAATTGAAAAATTTGATATTACATTAATTTTTAAAAATTAGAATATAAGTGAAAATTTTAAAATTTTAAATTAATTAAAAGTGAATTGAATATATTTTATAAATATTTAATTATTACAAAATTAAATTAATAAAAAATAATTTGTTTAAATTAAATGTTAATTCATAATATTTTAAGTTGGTTTTGAGTACCTGAAGATGATAGCTATGCTATCGAAATATATCGTACGAAAAGTTTTTTATTGGCGTTATCTTTTAATTAAATCGTTGCCAAATTTATTTAATTATTTAATAATAATAATAATAATAATAATAATAATAATAATAATAATAATAATAATAATAATAATTATAATAATAAAATAAATAGTAATATTATTAATAATAAAAATAATAATAATAATAATAACAATAATAATAATAATAAATAATAATATAATAATAATAATAATAATATAATAATAATTATTATAAAAAAAAATAATAATAATAATTAAAAAACATTAAAACACTACTTATATAAAATAAGTAGTAAAAGGAAATTAAAAAATGTTTTAAAATACTATGAACTTGAGAAAATTTGAATGACCTTGAAAAAATATTATGACTTATGGTCTTTGTTTAAATGACCTTAGAAAATATCGTGAGTCATCCAATGACCTTGAATGCGTCATGGTCTTTGTTTGAATGACCTAGAAAAATATGAGTCACCCAATGACATTGAGAACATCTTGAATGACCTTGAGAAATTATTATGACTCATCCAATGACCTTGAATGATTTATGGTCTTTGTTTCATTGACCTTGAATCTGTCATTGTCTTTGTCTTAAAAATTGTTTGTACTTTTAGACTTAAGAAAAAACTTTTTACCACCCGGGGGTGATCCAGCGGTGACACATCCCACTACTATCGCTGAAACTTGTTCTTGACAATGAGCGAACCAGAGTGGCTTATTTACAGAGGATGAGAAAAAGACCGGAACAACCGGCCTAGTAAAGCAATAAACAGAGAGCAGGGTATCAACCCAGCTTGTGAGACCCGCGAATTTTGCAGCTGCAACGACTGGTTAAACAGAAACAACAGAATGTCTTGGCTCAAAATGTGAAAATTCGAGGACTAGAAACAGCACTTTCCACGAGTCCTTGGTTATTTTCCATTTTGGAGAAATTTTTTTTTGTTGATTAACATTTGGATATTTAAGATTATATATTTTTTGTTTCTATTTCCTCGATGGATTTTGACATTAAATTGCCGCCAAATTTCGACGATGTAAGCATACTATTTTATTTATCACTATCATTATTATTTCTTATTTTTTTTTACATATCCGAGCAATTAATTGCAATGTTGTGGTAAAGAGTTTAAAGCTTCAGCAAAAAAAATCTCGAATTAGTAGTTGTTCTGATATATTATCAAGTGAATTGAAAAGTTCTGCTCCTGTTGTGTTGGTTGGCAAAGGTACTACACGTAACAAATCCTTATGCACATCCTGCTTGAAATAGAAAAAGATGTTTATTTATTATTTTTGTTTCTATAAATATGGATTGCAGTGTTAGTGTTTGATCAACGATGTAAGTATAGTGGTTTTATTATATCATTTAATAGAAGCTTATTAATTTACCACTCCATAATAGTAGCATCTGTTCCAATTTCGAATAATGGCCAAATATTCCACTAAAAACATAGAAACACGGAGACGCCATTTAAACGATGATATTATTAATAGCAATAAAGAAAGATGATATCAATAACAATAATAACAATTGTAATACCAATAACACTGGCAACAATAATAATAATAATAAAAAATAATAATAATAATAATAATAATAATAATAAATAATAATAATAATAATAATAATAATAATAATAATAATACAGAATGCGTTTTGTAGACATTAGACGTTTCTATCCTTCAATACTTATATGCATCTAATTTCTTTTTATTCATTTGTTTTACAATGACTACTTTATTACAAAAAAATTTTTTTTGATATTGATTTTTTTGAGCCCTACAACAGTTTTTAAATTTATCAAACTATAGCGTATTATTAATCATAATGTCTCCTTGTACTTGATTACTTTATTTATTTATTATTCTGTATAATAATAATAATAATGTCAGCACTAATTACAATCATAATAAATATAGTTTTAATTAATTTTCCTCAACCCGACCACTGGTTACGCCAGTGCTGTAGGTGATCGGTTTTGGGGTACTTTTACTCTCCCATTCCGAATTTCAGGATCTGTTAGTCAAATGGGCTATCATTCAATTAGAATAATAGCAATATTATAAATATAAATATACACAATATTATAAATAATAATAATATAATAAAATTTTTGGGTTCCCATTAATTTTGATTAATTTGCCCATTTTCCTAATCCCGGGAAACTCATTAAGTTGACGTTCAGCTCGGAGGCCCTTGATTAATAGGTTCGTCTGTAAATAATTTAATTAACTAATTAATTTGTCTTTGGGCTCCCGACCCTTCAATATGCTTTATCTGAATCTAATAGTATTTTATTCGTTTTCAAAATCAAATTTGCCACAGGTTACAACTTTTCCCCCCGAAAAATATTGATTTTTACTTTTTTCAAAATTTTTATTAACTTAAATTGATTTTGATAATTTTAAAGTTTTATTATTTTTATTCTTGTTTTATTATAACCCCAACAGTATGAACAGAGCGTCGGAAAGTAACTTATTCAGAACGTTAATAGGTCTAGGTATAGTACTTAATTGGAATGATGTTGTTTCTTTCTCGACTCTTGAACGTTCAGGTTACAGCGCACTGAATAGAAATGTAGTTCTGAGGTTGGAAACCGTTGGTGGGCGTAATGATGCGTTGGCCTGGATTGAATTACAAATAAATTATATAAAGAAAGTTTCGCTGGGAAGAAATAAAAAGCTGATTGCTCTTGGATTTGATTTTTAACAACAGTATCATAATAAATAGGTTATAAGATAAATATAAGGTTATAACAACTAATAAATAAAAAAGGAAATTTTCATGAAATAATGACGGAACGCTGGCACAAATTTTTAGAAATAGGTAAAATACCTCATTAACCTCTTTTATGTGAGAACTTAATATTCCGTTAAGAGTTGTTTATCGTATTGATTTGGCGAATGACAGTATTAAACCATAAAATTAATAGAATATTGTATTAGAAACACTGAATAAGTCAATAATTGACCTGTTAGTTCTTTGTTTTACTACCACGTGTTTTATACGCAAAATATGTCATAAAATCGGAATATAAATAAAAAACAAAAACTGACAGCAGTTGAATTAGCAGCTAAACTTGAACAAATTGTTTCCAGTTCTGATTACGACAGTGATATTTTAGATTTGGAAAGTTCGAATGACAGTTCCAGTGAGGGTGAAAATGACGGATCTGTTGTAGATTACGAGAGTGATGCAATGGTTGATTATTATCACAATATGGCTGTCGAAGAAGCTTTCCATTGGAATAATACGCCACAGCAGATTCAACAACAACTGCTGTCAATATAATGTCAATCTGATGTAAATTTGAGTATTGAACAATTTTGCCTTTTTATGTCACTTGCATTCTTTCAAAATTGTGTTTTTGTCAAAAGGTAACATAAAAATTTTTTTGGTTTGTTCCAAAAATAGCTCCACATTGCGCGAAATTTTCGAAAAAAATATTTCCACATTAAAAAGGTTGAATCTGAGAAATATGAAAATCTTCTTGCTTAAATTTTTGAAAGATATATAAACAAACAGTGAATAAAGAGGACCATTTGAAAAAGGGATCACGGAAATAGATAAACATGGACGGGATATAAAAGAAATAAACATAAGACCTTCTAACGGCAGTCAAGGATCCGAAATAATGATGAGTAATTTTAGAAATAATCTCACATGATCACAAATTTCAGACCACTTTGTACAGTACCAAAATCGTCACTACCATGGGTACATAGGTGTGATAGCAGAATAATCTTGAAGGCATTTAGGTAAGAGTCTTTGATCAATCATAAAGTAACCATTGAAAGTTAAACATAAAATAAATCTTATTGAATAAGGTTTATTTTATGTTTAAATTTCTTAAAAATAGTGTTTTCATTCTTTGAACAATGCAACAATTAATTAAAAATCTTTCTAATTTAAATTGAAAAATTTAAACAGAATGAAAACTGTTTAATAAAATTTTCATTTATTTAAATTTTGTTTAATTTGATCAATATATAAGTGATTATATAAATTTAAAAAGAAATTTATTTATTTATTTTACTGAAATTTTATATAATAACAAAGTTTAAAAATAATTATTATCCTATCATAATATTTGAAATTTTGAATTTATTTTAAATGAAAAAACATATTAATAATCTTTATAAAATTTTGCACGAATTACGAGCTTCTTATGGACCGCAAACGGTAAGTTAATTTCCAAATTCTAGTGGTTAATTGTTTTAGTTAGAAGCTTCGTGACAATATTGTATATAAACATGTAATCGCACAATATAGAATGAATCAAGTAACAGCTGAACAATATGGTAGAGGGCCAAGAGAAATGGAACATTTAGCAGATACTTATCGATGCTATTTAAGTAGTTTAAGAAAGCATAAGGTGTTAAAAAGCTGGAATAAAATATTAAAACAATTTTAGACATTAATAAATGAATATGGAACCTCGGAAAAGTCAACGGAAGAAGCTGCCAAAATTGTCGGACTGAAATTACCAAAAGTTTACAATGAAACAAATGAAAATTTACAAAAATAAATTTTCTATTTTTATATTCATTTTAATAAATGGTTTATTAAATCTTAATTTATCATTTTCAATTGTTAACTTTTACAAATGTTAATTGAATTCTGAGTGTGATTGGTTGGAACTATTGAATAATTCATGAGAAATTTCTCGTATCGAATTTTTTTATTTAGAACCGACTTGGATTTATAATTTTAATTATATTTGAATGGAGGGAGATTTAATCAATAATGAGACTGTAAGGATAAATAATGAAAAACACGTAATTAAATGAATTAATTGTGCAAAATTTTTATCAAAGTTGTTTAACGCGTTTGAGACAGCATTGCAAAATCGTATTTCTTGCATATGGACCGGCATTTTTTTATTGTTAATAATTTATTGTCAAATTAACTAGGTCCGCTATATACAGTATCTCTTCAAGGAAGAGGCGAATCGACTACTGTACATAAATTGTATTTAAATCATACAACCGGGGGGCATGCGGTCTTTAACGTGTTAAACATCCTTAAATATTTAAAAAAAAATGTGCTTAAATAAATATTTTTAATTACATCTATGATATTATGAGGACTCCACGAGGAAATTTTTAAACAATGCTTAAAGCCATCAGATCTTATAGAGACTATCGCAGTTATCCGGTTACTCCTCAATCAGACGAACTATGCTAATGAATTGCCACAAGAAATGTAATGTGGCGATCTATATAATCCATACAGTTGGGTCAATCGTAATGGATCGGGAAAAAGCAAAGGATCTCAGTAAAACCGGTGCATGGGATTCACATCACCGGAAACTACTCAAAACATCTTTACAGTACAAATCGTTGTATCTTATTGACTCAGGAACAGATATTAGTGTTATACACAGTGTGGGGTTTATGGTTTCGATAACCTTGACCCCAGATGTAAACATTTTCTTGCCCCCGATGGTTACCCGTTGCTAAGCAACGTTGGTAATGTAACCATTGGTTTTCGAGATCGCCAAAGGTGAGCGCCACATATGAACTACTCTGGCCCGACCTCAAATTGGGTCCAACGCACTACCGTTGGAGGGCCTGCGTGCGCTTTTCGTTTATTCTGGTCCCATTCTCGTAATTTTAGTTTCTCTTTTCCTACTGACTACTCATTTTACTCTCACTATCTCTTCCGACTCATCTTGACGTCAAATTTATTAGATAAATCAGCGGAACATAATGAAAACATTTATTAAGAACAATCGTATTTTCCCCTTTTAGTCAACACCAGGTTTCTGTCCTAGTTGAGCTTCCCTTGGGACATCTGCGTTACCATTTGACAGGTGTACTGCCCCAGTCAAACTCCCCACCTGACACTGTCCTCAAAACAGTTCAATTGCATCCGAAGATCGCAATTTTTTCACTAAAAAAAATTAACAAAAGTTAATTATACTGCTTCATTGAGTAAGTAGAAAAACAATCAGAGTAGTGGTATTTCACTGTCGACCGAAGTCTCCCACTTATGCTACACTTCTAAAGTTCTCCTACAAAGTCGGACTAGAGTCAAGCTCAACAGGGTCTTCTTTCCCCGCTATATTTTCCAAGCCCGTTCCCTTGGCTGTAGTTTCGCTAGATAGTAGATAGGGACAGTAGGAATCTCGTTAATCCATTCATGCACGTCACTAATTAGATGACGAGGCATTTGGCTATTTTTTTTTACATGGTAAATATACAGTCTTAGCTACTCACAGTAAATATAGTGAGCATTGCCCGCCAAATACCACGAGGAGGTGACTGTACCTCGCTATCTAACATGCATTCGCTTTTTCCATCGGCTCAAGCTTAACCCACAGTTCCTCTAGCGATTGAAAATACATTTCGGATTCGGGATTTAGCCTTCCTTTCGGCTTTCAGCTATATCCTTCATAATTACCAGTCAATTTGTGTTCCTTTATTTCATAACTACCTTTTTCCTTTCTGTTCGGTTTCTATGCATCATCACCATGATGCTGTTGTCCCTTAGTATCTTTTTGGACATCTTTATTATTTCCTTTGCTTTTATATCCAGTAGTATGTCTAAATCTCTCATAGAGTCTTTTGAGATGGCTCCTCGCCAATTGAATGTTATAGCCATAACTACGATATTTTCTTCGCTTCGTCCGATGAGTTTTCTAGTTTCCTCGATTACTGTTTCTTTCTTGTAGTAATCGATCTTTCTTTGATTTTCTTTATCTAGTTTGCAGTTAGAACTGTCAGCTACAATTTGCGCATCGCATATTACTGTTATACCCTTGTGTTGGATTACTAGATCGGGTTTTCTGAGTCCTTCTGTTGTTTGTAATCTTGGTTCGCTTTCTTTGGACTTCATAATTGCTTTTACTCTTCGGCAGATATTGTTGTGCCTTTCTACTCTCATTCCGTGGGTTCTCCAGCATCCTTGCAGAATGTGCCCCAGGCTATCTGGGCTTCGCATAGTCTATTCTGTTCTGGTCTCCCTCTGCTGTTTCTTGCTTTTGTAGCTATCAAGTTCCCTCTGATTTTTACTGCTGATATTTATTGTTTACCAGTCATATTGTCGCCTCTTCTGATCCATTTGTGGATAGTAGGGGTATATGATAGTCTTCTAACCCTTTACCATCCAGAGTTTGTAACAGTTTCTTTCTGAATGCTTCTTTTACTTTGCTTTTGTTAGTTACAAGTATTTCTCCTATTTTCGTAGGTCTACTCCACTTTCCCAGTACTTGTTTCTTGTACTCCATTCTCAGGCATTCCTTTGTTACTGGATCATTTGATTTTCTCAAGTTGCTTATTCTTTCTCGTTTTAATAGTGGAATATTGTGTTCTAGTGCTGGCACTCATAATCCACCATCTCCCGCTTCTGCATGTATGAATGCTTCTGTTGTGTCTTTAAGGAGATGTACCCAGTTTCTTACTTTCTTCCTTGTGCATTGGTCGATTCTTTTTAGTGTCTTTTTGGCCACTCTTCCTAATACCATTTTGTGTATTAATCTTGGTATTAGGAAATCTCGAAGTATATGCATACGCTGCTGGGGTTTCATAGGTGCTCTTGTTATGTTCTCGAGTCCTTCCTCGATTACCTCTTTGGTGTTCTGTTCTCTTGATTTGAACCCCATTTGCAGTCCGAGATACTTATATATTTCTGTGGTCTTCATTGATGAAATGTTATTCTCATTGATTTTGATAGCTGAAGTTGATAAGTATGTCGCATTTTCTTTGCCATTTTTCATCACCATCAATATTGCGCATTTCGAGGCGTTCAGCTCGAGACCAGCTCCGTTCAATTTCAATAATAGTTTATCGATATGGTTCTCCAGTCCTCCTTTCGTTTCTGCAATGAGCACTATGTCGTCTGCAAAGGCTAGGCAGCTCACTTTCTCTTCTTTTAGTTGGTAGCCTATATTTTTGTTGAGGTTGTCGAGAGCCTCATCGATAACAAAATTGAATAGAATGGGGCGAGAGGATCACCTTGTCATAGTTACTCCCGCCGTTAACCAGAGCTTAGTTGAATTTCTTCACATTGACATTCGAGATAGCACTGGGCAGAAGGCCGGTTTTGAGAGTTCTTTTAATTGTAAACAACTATTAATTTCTTTTATAGACAACTTAGACAAAAAAGTCTAGAAATCTTGGTAAAAGAAACAATAACAACATCTGAACAAAAGGTAGCTGGAAATAATCAGAGGAAATACCCTCGCAATGATGGAACTGAAATAAATGCTAACACTGCATTTAAGAACTGCTTTAAAGAGATACAAATGATTGCAGAACAAAAAGAATTTAACGGGGACAAATTAATTCTTTGTTTTAAGCTGTTTACTTTCTTTCAGGGGCATGCTAAAGTATCAATAGAAGATGCTGCCAGCTGTTGGTCCATTATGAAACAGAATGGATTTAATTCAATTATTAACAATACAATCGATGACCTATTATTTAATCCTTGGAATATAAAAGACATTCAAGGAAAAATCAGATATGCCCTGAACTTTCTCAGAGGGATCTTTTTGGATGCGGTAACTTATGATGTATTGGTTAATTTTGAAAATTTATATTACTTTTTTATTTTTAAACATAATGATTTTAATAATATTTTTCATAACTTTATTCAATTAAATAATAATGTAAATAATAAAATAAAAATCTCATATCGGGATGCCCTAACTAAACCTTTTAAAAAAAATACTACGGAGAATCTTCTTAAAAACGAAATAATTAAGAGTAATGAAAATTTAAAACTAAAAAGGTAAATTATGAAAATACACTTTTTTAAGCAATTAACTAAACTAACAGACCTTTTTTATAATAACTTAGAATGTTATTTTAATAAAAAACAAGCAAATAAAAAACAACTTCATAAATTTTTAAAAAACTTTTTATTTATAATTAAAATCAAAAGTTACAACTTAATCAATAAGAAGAATAATAATAAAATTGATTTCGAACCAAACAATAGTAGTGGGATACCGGCCCTCTAGCTCAGAGGCCCTCTAGCTCACATACCCAACCCCCGCACCCCGAAAAAATTTTTTTTCTAAGTTTAAAAGTACAAATTTTTTAGAACAAGGACAAAGACTCATTCAAAGTCATTTAAACAAAGACCGTGACTCATCAAAATTTTCTCAAGGTCATTTAAACAAAGACCTCGAGTCATTCAAAGTCATTGTGAGAGTCATCACATTTTTTCAAGGTCATTTAAACAAAGACCATGACTCATTCAAGGTCATTGGATGACTCATCATAATTTTCCAAGGTTAATTAAAGTAGGTCAAGGCCATTCAAAAGTAGGTCAAGGTCATTGGATGAGTCATCAAAATTTTTCAAGGTCATTTAAACAAAGACCATGACTCTTTCAAGGTCATTGGATGACTCATCATATTTTTTCAAGGTAATTTAAACAAAGACCACGAATCATCAAAATTTTTCAAGGTCATTCAAAAATAGGTCAAGGTCATTCAAAATTTCTCAAGGTCCTATTATTTTTAAACATTTTTTAATTTTAATTTACTACTTATAAAAATAAGTAGTATATATTTTCTAAATTTATTTTATTATTATTATTAATATTATCATTATTATTATAATTATTATTATTATTAATACTTTTAAAAACTTTTATTATTATTATTATTATTATTATTATTATTATTATTAATATACTTATTACTTAAAAAAATTTTATTAATACTTATAAAAACTTTTATTATTAATATTATTGGTGGGTTACAGGGTTTCGCCGTTTGTTTATCTTTATTGTTGCCCCAGTAACGCCATACAAAATGATACTAGCTGCCACTTCGCACCCGTTGCTAGGCAACGTTGGTAATGTGTTCAAGTGGTGGATTGTCCGCAAAAATTGAGTATCATCGCTAGTACTGTAATTGCTCGGACAACCCTCGGGTTCACGAGCTGTCGATAGAAGACCTGTGCTCGCTTTTAATCATTTGGTCCCCTTGCGTTTAAATTTCCATCGTCTCTCTAACTGTTTACTGACGTTAGTTTGGAAGCAAAAATGGGTGGTGTTTCTTATTTAAACCCTTCTACAATGTTATTTCAAAACCCTAGGATGATATAAATACAATAAGAGGTATACAGGAACTACAATATATATAAACGATGCTTTATTTGTCTATTAAATACATGGATCATAAGGTTCCAGACTGATTGACAGATCGAGCGGCTCGGCGCTTAGCCCGCTCCTTGCGTCCAGGTCGACGACTGGTTGTTATGGGGTGATTGGGGTAGTGGTCGCAGTAATAGTTGACGTTGTAGATGGGGTAGTGTTCGTTTCGCGATAGGCCAATTAAGCAGGGGCAAAGACTAAAGGGGTAGGTCACCGCTGCTCCCTCCTGAAAAGCGGATAACGCTACCTCTAGCCCCCTGATTTGAGTTTTTAAGCCTTGTACTAATTGTTTTTCTTCTGCCCACCCCTTCTGGGCCGCGACCAGTCTTTGGTACAGTTGTTTGACTTTCGTGGGTTCTACCCATGTCGCTTTAATTTGCTGTGTTCCCCGGACTATTTGGACGAGTTGGTCATGGAGTTTCTTATTGGCCTGTCTCGCATGGGTTAATTCATTTTGGAGTAACTTCACGGGGTCCATTTCTAGAATAATAAGGGTTGAATTTTATGATGACTGTTATAATGATAATTGTATTTAAACTGAAACATATTTATGAAATGAAATCTACAATAATAAAAGAAGAGAAAGAATTTTTAGATCTATAATACTAATATTATACCAAATAACAAAATGTTCAAATCATTAATTGTCATTGTTTCGATGATCACTCGTCTGCGAGGAATCGCTTGATCCCTTCTTCTGGGGAATAACCAGGGATCACGAACACTGGTCTCTTGAGATTCCGGATTGGTCTCGGCGAAGGTGGATAACTACTTGCCAGACGTCCTGCCGCCAGGTCATCTTTGACGTTGGCCAGGTATTCCGTGGCTCGTGCTACAGCTACCTCGACTTGGCGCTGGTGTTGTAGGAGACCTTCCAGGAGCTCTTGGGCCTGATCTAGGATGTCCTGGGATGGGTTTGGTTCATTAGACAGTTTCCGGAACCGCCACATAAATCCTTCTGGCGATATATTCTCTTGCTTGTCTTCTTCGGGCACGTCACGGCATCGCTCTCGATACACCCGATTCCGTGCCTGCCTCCATTGCTCCACGACATGAGCAGGAAGTTCAACTATAGCTCCAGTTTGTCCTGAATGGAAAAATTGGTGAGATTAGCGTTTTTGCTCAGTATTTCTCTTGGCATTTTAGATTGCGGCGGTGATCTGGTGGTTCGCAATCATGTAACATTCTCGTCGTTAAAGAAAACTGGATTAACTCAATTTCAAATGCGCGGAAAACTCACGGAACTCGAAGTTGAACGTGTTTTACTGGCTGGTCTGGCAATGTATTTGGAAAAGGGGGAGATTTATACTTCAAAGCTAATGGGTTACGCGTTCTCATGCCGTAAGGGTCCGTTCGAGAAAATCTTTATGGATGCTCAAAAAATGAAAAATGCAATTCGTCTATGGCCGTATCTTATTTTGCGTACAAATGGTTTATTCGTTGTATATGTTCATAATATTCGGTTAGATATATATTTAAGTATTAATATAAAATAAAATCAATAAATAAGGCTGTGAGAAAACCTTTCAAAATGTCATTTGGACATTTATTAATTTTCTGAATCGAACAGAATTAAGTGGCTATCTTTTACGAAACAATAACTTGATAATTAAACATTCATAGGTTTTAAAATAAAGTGATTTCAACAGTTACCGTTTAATTATTTGAAAACAACACAGTTACAAAGGTTACAAATTCATACTTAATGTCTGATCCATTGATCGGGTAAAGTACCTGGGTCGAATGAAGAATGATAGCAATGGGATGAACTACGACTCGACTGAAGAATTTAAGAGAAGATATTTGGAACGATTGCCGAGCCAGTATCTCTATTTCCGCGAGATAAATACCCGAGAAATTCGTTTCTCCAGAAATGCATCGTTGACAATTTTCTAATGCGATCAGGACGGAAATTTTTGCTTAGTAATTTCTAATTAAATATTTGCGACACTGTTGGCCTAAGGGGGTTGACGAGGGTGCGTAGCCAAAAATTGATATGTCGTGCTTAATGGTGGAATGACAGGATTTTGGGGTTTGTCTGATGCAAGAACACTAAGATACGTTAATAGGTATGGCTTATTGATTCACGGTCTTCAATCTGGAGAGTTTACTCACTAATGATATGGTGTTGATTCTGGGTCGTTCCTGTGGCTCGAATATGATTATAAATTTGTTATAGAAATTAATTAAAATTTACTTAAGGGGGTTTCTGTAACATTTGGAGATTGAAACTCTAAGTCCTCGTCTGAGATGTTTGGCGAATGCATAACTGGATAAAGAAAAATGATATATGGTCTATTATTGACGATAGATATAATGAAGAATATACCATTGAAAATCAGACGGGCAGGAAGTGAATGCCACTTGTAACTCGACTATGATAGTGAATGTTTATATCGCCGGAAATGTCAACGAGTAAGATTGTTTATTGTTCAACTTGTAATTTACGAAATTTATTTTAGGCGAATGAACTTTTAAGATCGCGCGTCCGTGGATTATTTGGTGAGTTACACGTTTTCATTGTATTTAGACGTCTTCTAACAACGTTTTTCAAGGAAAGCGCCTGCATCATGCCGTCGAAATTTTCTCTGTTGGGGATTTTATCATTTAGTGTTTTACCTGTTGGAAATTTTTTCTTATCGTCTCTCGAAAACTTCAGATCACCTCACCAGTGTTGTCGAAAATCAGCGGTAAGCCTTTCCTATGGTTCGATATTTAATGTGATATTAATATAAATTTTGGATGTCGTCTTGATTGTTCTATCGTATTAAATTTTTGTGTACTCTTGATTTTCTATCGATTAGGTACTGGTTTTCGAATTTTATGGTCTATATTTGGGTTTTCATTCGTAATTTACGCCTTGGATAATTTTAAATGAAACGCTATCATCAATTAAGTCACTTTTATTTTAAGCTATGATGAATTGGTCAACAATTTCCTATTAACGCTTTTCCCAATTTCTTAATAATGATATCAATTTTTTCGTTAAAATAATGATGTAACGTTTTAGCAATGTCTTCTCGTTGAATTTATTTTAACTGATTGTGAAGTTGAGCGACGGGTTTGTACTTATTTTCCATTTATTTATTTTTGTCTTTAATCCATTAATTAATTCATTTAATCAATAAAATCTCCTTATTTTTAACATATTACTTTCGATTAATAAATTATTTGACTTCAAATCGATGAGTTACCCTACTTTTAAATCGATGAATATTTAATTAATAAATTATTTAATTTTACTTTAAAATTTGTTTGGTCAATAAGTTACTTTAATCAGTACACTACTTTATTTTAATCGATTACTTTACTCCTTTTAATCAATGAATTAAAGCTTTACTTTCTTCTTACTCAAAGATTTACTGGATTTTTATCAGAACATTGCTTTACTTTTATTCGAATCAATTTAATGTTAATTGAGAAATTACTTGGTTTACCCCATGACTTTCTTTAGTTTACTCAACGAATTAGATTACTGTTAATCAACGAATTTACATCATTCAGCTTTAATCATTAAATTAATTTAGAGAAAATGAATTATCAATTTAGCTCAATAATTATTCTAGTCAATTTAATTTAATCAATGAGTTATTTATCTTGAACCAATAATCAATAATTTACTCGAATCAATGAATTTCTGATTTAATAACGTTTATTATTTTATTCCGAGCTGTAAATTCGATTTAATTATGCCAATGATTTTTATCTAATTTATTTCAAATTATTAATCCAAATTAGCTATATCAACGACTTCAATTTGAATTATTCCCGTACCCTTTCCCTTTAATAGGCCTTAGGCGCATATTGTGTTTATATTATATTTAATGAGTGCCCACTGGACTACTAGGTGTGATGATTTTGAGCGGTCTGTAGTATGATTTTAGGTCGATTTTACAGAAATGAGAAACGAGGAGGCAGCCAAGTGACTTCTTCCTTATTTCTCATTTCTTCTATACGGGACAGTATTGACGTTCCAACCCTGCGTTCCGCACGCCGGGTCTTCACGGGCACAGATCATTGGCGATATTCCACGTACTTACACGAATCTGAATTGTATGTTGATTTTATTTACTTGCGATAGGTGTTGGCTGTGGGCCGGAAAAATCTCGACAAATGTTTAATTAAATTTTAAGTATGTAAAACAATTTATAGATAATATAAATATTTATTAAGCATATAACAAATAAACAGAAATTACCCTACATTCCATTCCAAAAAATAAAATTTCATAACATAGCATCCCCCTCCACGCCGACTTCCAAGCAGAGCTCCATCGAGGTTGCGAGGAAGTGACGTAGAGAGAGAGCTCCGAAATCAAACTATTTCTCACCTAAAATTCCCAAAATTGGCTTGAAAATAGATTTAAACAAATAAGTGTCTAATATTCAAAATCGGTTAAACTGATTTGAAAAATGGTTTTGTTTCGAAAAACGGTGAAATTTAATGTGAAAATGGATCAGTATTTATGCCTATTTTCTGTCCCTAACCTCGCATGTTAAATTTGATGTAGTAAAACAAAATTCGACCTTGTTATTTTCTAGTTTATTCTAATCTTTAATTTTATTATTTTTCAATTTATTTTAATAATTTTTCGTTTAGAATTTTTATCGAATTATTACTAATTCAAATCTTTTGATTTAAGTTTCATTTTCATGAACTTTTATTACTTTATCAATTTTTGTCGAATTTGTTGTGTTTTCTTGTTATGTTTGTGTTGGTATCGTGCGGATCTTGGTGCGTTTTGTTATTATTTTAATTTATTTTTATGTTTATTATTTTATATTTAATTCTCTTTTTTCTCATATTTGATAGGGTTTAATTGATGTTTCAATAGGTTTATTTAAATTTGCATGTTATATTTGCATGTGTGTTACCGATCCATTTAAACATTTCTCAAGGCCATATGTGTTCTGGCCCAACATTATTATTAATCTTTATTAATAATAATAATATTAATATATATATATATATATATATATATATATATATATATAATCAACAACTATATAAAAAACAACTACATAAAAACAAAAAAAACTACATAAAACAAAAACAACTATATAAAAAACAATGAATTAATTATAAATACATTAAAATATATATATTGTATTTTTACATGTAAAACATCTATAAAGTGATATTTCGCGTTTCGTCACGCAGCGGCTTTTGCATAAAATAATAATAATATTATAAAAATGTAAATTATAAAAAATTAAAATTTTAAAAATTGCATCTAAATTTCATAATAAAAAATGAAAACTATTACAAGTTTTCCAAATAAATAAGTTTGCAAATTAACAAAAACTGATTTTTAAAAACATTTATTAATCAAATAACAACACGTCATCAATATCAATGTTATCTTCGTTAAAACCATCGAAAAGCTGTCCATTATCGCCGATTTCGGTAGAGTCATCAAAACTGGGGCTCGAACCACCGAAAAGCGGCTCATCAAAGAAATTAACTTGGTCACTATCTATTGCATCAACCCCAAAATAATGCCCAAATGCGATACTGGTATTTTTCCCCACCCACAATCGCTTATCATCGTTATTACTCAAAGCGATTTTACTGTTTTTAAATGTGTACAGCTGATGGTTCCACGTCCCTATCCTACTTTGAGGTACTGTGAAAACTACGTTCTTATTGTAGCAATCCAAATAAGACTGATGTTTGATGTCAGTCCCCAACAACTTCACCCCTTAGCCCTCATTGTATCAGATTTACCTAATAAACTATAGCACTTGGGTCTTAAGAAAACCCACTCCTTATACCCGAGACCTTTACTTTCATCTTTAAATTTTCCTATCACAGAATCTAATTTCCTCGAGTATAAGGGATGTGCCGGGTCGTAATTTGAGGTATCTAAAAGGTTGTCTCTTATCATTGCCGGCAAAAGAATGTCAAGCTTACAGTGCTTAACCTCAAGAAAAAACGAATCAGTGTCGCCGGCAACGATATTTATATCACAGTTGAATTCTGATCGATATTTTGCCAATTCATTATATTGTAATTGGTACATCCACAGCTTAGACAGGTCTAGTGCTGATTGGCCAATGTAGCTAGGCCTGTCTAAACATATAGAATCTTTGTTCAGATGAGCAGCAATCAAATCATCCACTATTTTAATGGACTTTTTGAAAGTCGGTTTTGAAGCATATACAATCATCTTTTCAGCTGAATCGCATAGCCTCAAATTCATCCGTTTTTTCAAATTCTCAACGGACTTCCCATATAGGCTATTATTAAATAATTTATACAAATTTCTATAAAGCTCGCACTTTGTGTTTGAGCGTAAATCTGTATTTCTTTGTATATATTCTTTAAAAAAAGGTGCTTGTTTAAATTTAATTGCCCTATGAATACACTCAACTTCTGCACCCAATTCTATATACAGCTTGAGAAGTCTCCAGTGAAGAACATGGTACTTCTTACTGTAATGCGTGAGCATTAACTTCTCAACTTTTGAATTGGGCAAGCACATTTTTTCAGGAGCAAGCGGAAAGTCATTCAAATACTGATGCACACGCTCAGGGATATTGATGTCAACTTCCACTTCCATTGTATAACCATACGGAAGGAATTCAATATTCGCATTCACACATTCACTCAGCACATGATTCAGATTATCATGCACCCAAACAAAATCACCATACGGAAGGTTTTGGCTAAGTGCCCAACCATATAAATTATTAATGTCGATATACAAGAGTTCTGTATCTTCAGAACTTGCAACATAATGTTTGTTAACAAATGTTAACCTACTCCGTATTCCACCCTCATAGAAATTAAACATTTCCATGTCCTGCAGAAGTTCTATGGGTTCCTTTAATGTCATGAGAGCGGACGCCCATGACATTCCAGGAATTCCATAAAAGTTCAGAGGTTCTAAACCATTGTAAGCAATAGCCTTTGCGCGAAATTGCTGAAAATAGTCTGCAAGGAAGAATACGTCTAATTTTAGGTACGTTAACATATAGTCTAACATTGTAGTGCAATTTTGCTGTGTCCAAATTAGTTGGGCGGTAGCATATTCATCATCAGATACAGAATCCCATTTTGGAGGTAGTTCATAAGTCGATTCAAGGACCTCTAGTGATACTGCAAAATCATAAGGAAAGATACCCTTTGACTTAACTATAAGACCATCAAAAGCAGAACAAGTTAAAGGTAGATCAGTAAGAGCTTTCACAGCCTTGGCTAAAGAGCAATTTACAAATTGCATACTATCTATAAATCTAACAGCCAATTTCTTAATATTTACAATCAAAGATATGAATTTCTCAGTTGTTGTAGGAATGATATTTAATTTCCAAGATGGAAATTCATTCAATCCATACTTTAAAATATGATGAAGGTCATACCCTCTCAAATTATGAAAGACAATAGGTAACTGTTTGCTTATTTTCTTATTTATATTACAGTTACGACAGGCAGCACCAAGATACTGACCTGTAAAATGATCATGGTCCTTAACCTTATTTCTAATAAGTTTTTTACAAAGATAGCAAGTTCTACATGCGATGAACTGCTGTTCCTCATTAGAAGTAAGATTATTCATAGGTTTTTTACCATGATTTTCATAATGTGGTAGGACAATTGTGACAGCAATTTCCTCTACTTTCTTTAAAAATTCAAATACACATTCCAAGCCTATAAAATTGAAATATTGTGTAGTATTTGTCTAATTATTTATTAATAATAAGCCTGCTGATATCGGCATGTGTATTTGATGATGTTTTACATCTTTAGGCAAAACAGCCTCAAAATCCGCATAAATTACGAATGGTGGGGTAATCATTTTAGAATAATTTTTAAATATTAAGTTTTTATTTTTCAGGGAGCGTGTATAGGGTTGTTCCTATTTGATTTTTAGCGTACAAATCAACATGTGCCTTAAAGGCTTTATCATAATAAAAACCGTTTAAACAATGGGGACACCATTTTACGCTAATTCTGGTGTTACATTTACTACTAGAATGACAATTCAACAGTCTATTTAAATTAAAAATGGCGGTATAATGATAATTATCACCGTCTTGTAATAATAAAAGATTAATTGGGTTACCGCCGATAACCTTTTTTCGATGAATTAAGACAAGGTGAGGATGATGAGGTACATAATCAATGTCATTCAATTGTTTAGAAGGGGTGTTGTTATATTCAAAGACATTGATTGCCAAATTTAAATCGCTATTGCTTCTCTCAAATTTGGGTATATTACAGAGTCTCATTGGACAATCTGTAATTGGATCGTAATTAAATTCATCCATAAAAGTAGTGTAAGAAGAAACACGCTCCCTATTCTTTAAAACTATATCACGCTTTAAAATCGATAAAACACTATATATAAAACACGAATGATCTGTGTTTTTAACATTTACAATAGCCTTTTTACATACTAGAGATTCCGGTGTAGGGATAAAACTATGTCCAGCTAATCGACTTACAGGATAATACGCGGTTAAAATAAAATCGATTTCGCGAATCTTAACTACGCGCCACCCACTTCCTAAATATGTGAATTTTTCGATTTTCTCATTTAACCGACTCACACCATCAGCAAGAAAACTATCGAAAAAGACACTCGCGCTATTTGAAAAGAAATTATCTTTTATTTCCCCATCTTTTTCAAATTGAATGAGAGCTGTAAACTGGAATTTTACAGATCCCATTTTCTTTATTTCATTTTGTAATTTATTTACAAGTTTATCCGTTAATGCGATTTGAACAATGTTTTGATTTTCTAAATCAAATCGAATATTTTTACGGGAACCCCTTAAGTCAACCTCTATTTCGGGTTCATCGTTTATTTCAATATTTACCGAACCCATGTTTGATTATATTCAGTTTCGTCATCACTAATGATGATTTCTATTTTTTTAATTTTAGCAGGGATACACGACACGATTTTATCAGCAGGTCTTTTTGATTTTTTAGTAACAGTTGTATTATTGTTTATGTTTTTAGTAATCTTTGTATTATTTGTGTTATTATTATTATTAATAACATTTTTCGCATTAATCATTTGAAATAATGCCTTTTTATTAATTTTAAATTGATTTAAATGGCTAGAGTGTTTCTTATAAAACTCTAGATATTCAATGTCTTGGGCGGTATCGCATTAAGGGCAAATAAAAAAGTCGATGCTATAGAATCTATGACCATAGTAACTTTTCATAGTCATGGCATTTCGAGTTATGTCCAATTCCAGATTGGCAATAGTTTTTATACAATCGACCTGATAAATATGTAATTATTATCAAATGTTTATTATTATTTAAATCATATATGAATCAAATAATAATATATAAATGATGATAATTATGTAAATATTTAAAAAAATTAATATTTCAATTCGTACTATAAATCCGTTATTTCTATTATAAATCACATGTTTGAATAATATTTCGTAAAATAATTTATAAAAATTAATATTCTTATTATAAATCATATATTCCTATTCGTATTATAAATCATATATTTCTATTATAAAAATAAATCAAATATTTCAATTCATATTTCTATTATAAATCGCATGTTTGAATAACATTTCGTAAAATAATTTATAAAATTAATATTCTTATTATAAATCATATATTCCTATTCGTATTATAAATCATATATTTCTATTATAAATCACATGTTTGAATAACATTTCGTAAAATAATTTATAAAAATTAATATTTCAAATAATATTTCTATTTCAAATCAGATATTTCTATTCTTATTATAAATTAATAATATTTAAAGTAATATATTATAATACTTTACATAATATTAACTTATAATCATTAAAAAATATTCTTATTCTTATTACAAATAAATTATTTCAAATCATATTTCTATTTCAAATCAGATATTTCTATTATAAATTAATAATATTTAAAGTATTATATTATAATACTTTACATATTATTAACTTATGCTCATTAAAAATATTCTTATAAATTAATGATAAATTATAATCATAAAAATATTAAAAAATAATAAAAATCTTACATTTTTTATATGAAATCACATCATCTTCCCCAGAAATGGGGGCATCAGCAATAAATGTTTCATCTTCCCCAGAAATGTGGGCATCGGCAATAAATATTTCATCCAAATCTACTGTCGCTGTTGAATGAATATTTTCATCGATATCTTCAGAAACATTAATAATTTCTGAAAAACATTAAAAATAATAATAATAATAATTTAATAAATAAATTACCGATATCAGAATCATCGGTATCTTCTATTAAAATAATTTCCTCATTTGAAACATTTTCTAAAATTATATTAAAATAAATAATAATAAAATTTAAAATTACCAGGAACAAATTCGTTAACACCGTCAATTTGATTTTGGATTTCTGTTATATTAAACCAATCTAGAAAATAGAATAATAAAAGAAAATAAATTTAAAAAATAATTTACCATTTTCATCGGCCAACAATTGTCGTAAAATTCTTGAATTCTCCATTTTGAATAGATTTTTGAAATCGCGCGAGTGAATATTTGAAAATTGATAAATTTTTGAATTAATTGTGACAACTTTGGAAATTGTCAATGTTTATAAAGAGAATAATATTTTCAGGATTTAGCCAATCACATTTAAGCAATACACACATATAGGTGAGAGATTTTTAGACATGTTTTCTTTGTAAAACACATGCAGTCTACACTGTGACTGCATGCGTTCTTTGAAATATCGCATACATACTTTTGTTTGTATGTGCTTTCTTTGTAAAATCGCATACATACTTTTGTTTGTATGTGTTTTCTTTGTAAATCACATACATACTTTTGTTTGCATGTGTTTTCTTTGTAAATCACATACATACTTTTGTTTGCATGTGTTTTCTTTATTCAGTCTTCAGTGTGTATGCATGCACTCATCATGTGATGATCACGCACTTATCATGCACTTATCATGCATAGTCTTTGTGATAATGCATTAGCTTATCTTTAATTAATTAAACATATAATTATAATATTTATAATAATAATAATAAAAATAATATTAATAAAAATAATAATAATAATAATTATAATAATAATAATAAAAATAATATTAATAATAATAATAAAAATAATAATAATAATTATAATAATAATAATAATATTTATAAAAATAATAATAATAATAATAATAAAAATAATAATAATAAATAAAAATATTAATAGTTAAAACATAAAATAAAACATAACAATAACAATAAACATTAATACATTTATTAATCATCAAATCTCTTGGATAATAACCAAGCTAAACAATGTTGACCACATGTTAAGGTCCATGGTTTTTGATACATAGTTTTATTATAGACAATAGGTTTACCCATTGTTTGCAGTTTCGAAACTATTAAAGCCGGATAATAGAAACCCATAGGATCAAATACAAATATCTTGCTAGGTTTCATATATATTGCTAACCAATGTTCTCCACCGAGATGAGATGATTGAGTATTGACGATTATGGCTTGATTATTACGTAAATATGGAATTTTATCAAGAGGAAAACCCCTAAAAATTCATGTCCTAGTATTTGTTTTCCAATTCGATAGACCTGAACAGAACTACATCAATAATATTAATAATACATTTAAAAACTTACTCCATGACAAATTATCATAAATTATCTATACATTTATACCAACATTTTCAAACCAATACTGTTCTGTTTGCGGTTATTTGAACCTCATTTTCAAATACTCCATATATTACAACATGTACCGGTTCAGTTGTAGCTTTAGCAAACTTTATATCTAATCGTAAATTTCCATTTTGAGGTAATTGACTCTGATTTAAATCAAAATCGGGTGCCAAAACAAATGTGAAGAATGGATATTTGTTTTTAAAATCATCAAGAGTTATACCACAATTAAGGTTTTTATCCAAATAACCCATATTTCTAACTATACTCTGCATATATGTAGCACAATAATTATCATTTTCGAAATCTTGAGTATATGTTTCTCTATAATCACTATTTTTCGATAAAGTTAGCGATGTTACACCAAAGTTTTTGAAAATTGAGCTCGATGTTAAGTATGATCCATTATATTGAGATTCACTTTGAAATGTTACCAATATAAAGTTGGGCATTCTTCTATCTCCAAATATTTGTTCCTTATAGAAAGAAGCTGAACCCTTAGCAATTGCAAATTGAACAATTTCCTTTGTTTTCAATGGATATATTGCATGCTTAGAATTAAGCCCCAATTGATGACCGGCTAATACAGAAGGCTCAACACGAACTCTTCTTACCAATAATTTTGCATCAACTAATTGAAGAATTGGTGCTGTGGTAGCACTTGTTAGTGATAATGCCGAATCAGATCTTTTCAATCTAATGTGTACATTAACACCTAGGAGTAAATATTTCGGTTGATCCATAAAATCGAGTTGTAATGATGAGCACATGGTAAATAATTTCGATCCTTTAATCCACTTTTTCCTATCGTCATCACTACCATAACCCATAGGAGTTAAACATGTATTTTTAGTATCGCTATTGTAATTTATAATAGTTTCTATTAGAGCTTTGTGAATATATGTACTGTTACCACCCTCAATCTTGATATTATTAAATCCGAGAACTGCATCTTTAAAAAGCGTATGAAACAAGAAATTGTTTGGTATTACATCACTAGGTTCACCCAATGGTTTTCTATCTTTATCTACAACTTTGATCTGAACAGTTAACAATGTATCGTTCAAATCTAGATATTCAGTTTGGGAACCATTAATTTAAAATTCAATATCAGTTCTACTATCCATAATAGAATTCATCGGGAATACATCTTCAAAGGCCCCGATTTCAATTACTGCTTGGGAGATGGTCTATCAAATAAACACAATTCAGATTTACCACAAATCATTTTTGAAATATAGTTCCATGTCCTTTCATTTGCTTGTTTATATGTTTATGATGTCTTTTACGTTTTTGAGCCGGTGCTTCAGGTTTTTGAAACATACCTGCAACACTAGGTAGAACTTTCCCTAACTCGGATAATGCATTTGATTTCAGAGATGGCAATATTTTCTGCTCATTCATTATCACATCTTTAGCAGTTTTCATGCCAAAACTACCAAGGCGTTTAAGAATAGGAAGTGCAAATCTACCAATTGTTCTCAACCAACCTGATCCATACTGTTTACCAATAAAATATGGTAATTCGCCACCACTTTGGCTACCACTATACATACTAATAATATCGTTATTGGCCATCTAATTTACGAAAATGTAATGTCAAATGAGTTTTTGTATCTTTACTAAATTCAATAAATTTACCGCTATCATCACGAATATTTATTTCTATATTGTTTATACATGATGTTGATACCGGTAAGTACATGTGATTATCGATATTTATATTGACAACTTCATCCTGGTCATGTTTATCAACCCAAACAGATTTCAAAAGAGGAACCAAAGAATCACCAACAATTATAGGATCGATGATGTTAGTATATATGAACATTTGCCTATGAAGTTTTATTATTTTTGGTTTGCGTACACCAAAAGCACTTGCCCTATATGTTTGCTTATCTAATCCCAATGTATTAGCCAAATTCTTATCAAATGTAACTTCACAAATGTTATTATTCAGACTGAATTTGCATATTCCATCTTTAAGAAATTCAATAGTTTTAAATATATGTAAACAATTTAATGAAATATATTTATGTAATTCTTCAAGTGTTTCAATATATAATTCATTAGTAAATGTAAATATATCTTCCACTTCATTAATATATAATACAGATATTTTGATGTTCTCGATCGTTACACTTTTCTCATCAAATGTTTTGAATCGTATTAGGTATTCAGTTCCAGGAACAACAATGCTAAGCTTATCACAACTCATTCGCTTGGCATCCTCAATACTTTCAAACTTTATTGTAAATGGACTATAATCACAACTAACATTCAATCCATCTTTGAAAAACATGCCACTATTTTCATCTAAAATCTGATTCGGAATATGACAATATCGTTCAAAATTACTGATTGAGAAAATAACACTACAGGTTTTGGGAACACGCTTCTTGAATCCGATTTTACAATGACTATAAAATGGGAATGTATTGTACACAAATGTAAAGTCTTGCAAAGCAACTTCCCAATTTCCATGTAAATAAATGGGATTTTGAAGATCAACCATAAATTTACTTGCTTGATTTTCCGGATGGATTAGTGGGCAACTATTACTCGGTAAAATTGTATAGAAACTCATTTTACTAGGTCTTTTGATGATATCCATGAAGGTTTTTGATATCCATGCCATTTGACATAGTATTGTTTATCCTTACCCACCATTTTAGTTTTCAATATTTTCTGAATTCTGAACACTGTAGGTTTGGAAATAACTTGTAATTCCTGTTCATAGAATTTACCTTGTATTAAATTGTTATCACTATCTTTAATAACATACATTACAGGACTCTGTTTAGTATTAATTTTAGTTATTTGAAATACCTCATCACTCCAATTACTATCGAAATTTTTGATGAAAGGTGAAGCAGATATTTTACTAATTCTAACGTGATCACCAACTTTATATTTTGGTTTTGTAATAGCAACTGTTTTAGATCGTACTCGTGTTTTCGAGCTGATATCTACGGGTCTCAAACCATTCAGACCTCGATGTGATGAATTATTATAACTAACAAGTATTTTCGGTAATACATTTATCCATATTTTATTACCTTGATGCACGAAATATTTCTTCAATCTATCCCTCAATGTCCGGTTAAATCTTTCAACATGAGCGGCTTTTTATTGAGAATGTACAGAATAATGATTTATTTTGAGACGATCCAGGATTTGCTTAACTTTACTATTGTAAAATTCCTTGCCTATAATAATAATAATGATAATAATAATAATAATAATAATAATACCTAAATCGGTTTGCAAATTGTCTGGATGTCCATTTTTAAACATTGAGTTAATTGCTTTAGATATTTCCTCTGCAGATTTTGTCTTTGTTGGTACACCGCGAGCAAAACGACTGAAAACATCGATACATGTTAAAATATATTTATAACTTTTGTTAATCTTTGAATACGGTATCATCTCCATCAAATCCATTTGCCATAAATCATTAATACCGAATGTCTTATAAGCTCTCGTTGGAAATCTTTTCCGCATTGGTTTGTTTAAGCTGTACGCAAGCTGATCTGACAACCACTTTTGCGTTTCCTTTTTCGAATTTGGGACTCTTTTCTTTAACTTTGCCACTCCACCGAAACCTGCTTCGTCTTCTGGGTTCGTCCAAATCTTCTCCATTACAACAAGATGATTTAAATTTTAATTTAACATTAGGTAATGATTGACCCATCGTGTATTGTGATAATAATGATAATGCTAATGGTAACATTGCTCCGATAAAACCGCCTTGTTGTTTATATCTGATTT
This sequence comes from Schmidtea mediterranea, assembly GCA_022537955.1. Lineage (NCBI taxonomy): Eukaryota > Metazoa > Platyhelminthes > Tricladida > Dugesiidae > Schmidtea > Schmidtea mediterranea. The sequence continues at coordinate 123,431,595 of CM039679.1, forward strand.
TTCTCATTTGCTTACGATTTTTATTATTTACTAGAGATAACAAAGGCTTACGATGTTTATTCAATACTAGTTTTTTAGAATTACTGATTTTAATTTTACCTCTGACTACTTTTAATAGAATTTTGAGTAAATCATCGACAACAAAAGTTGAAATGATTGTAAAATAAACATTCTTTTCATACTCGAAGCCTTTAACAATGCATTAAAATATGGGAAACCTCTATGATTTTTTACAATTTTAACTTTTTTCTTACTGTTTTTAATAATGTTTTTCGAAATAAGATTCATTGAAGGGTAATTCTCGGTTATTAGTTTTTTAGATGGTGTATAACTGGTTTTTGGTGGAACTTTATTTTTCTTTTCAATACTTTGTCTAAGTTTTCGGATATTTTTAAGCCTGGATTTCATAAACATTTTTATATGTTAAAGTTTTCAACTTTGTTTATATACCATGGCACCTTCTTTATTGAAAATATCGGTTTTTACCCGTAAATCATCATTGCATTGTTGTGTGAAATCAAGAAATATATATCCATGTGGTGATTTTGTAGCATCTTGAAATGCACTGATGAGAGAATTACGATTATTAGGGTATGCTTGTCGAGCAAGAAAATCAATAACTGTTGCATCTCTAGGATTCTTGAAAATAACTAAATATTGAACATTTAAATTCCTTGTTCGATGTGCGCCACCCTGATGAAATATATTTTGAGTGATAAAGATAACAGTAACACCAACATGTCTACTGATTTTTGTAAATAAATTATTAAAATCCTTTTCTTTATTAGCTTCCTGATACAAATCATCAATAATGATGACATCACCTTTCCTTAAACGACTTGACCAGTTTTTATCAAAACCCTTTACTATTTTCATGTTTTTCAATTTACAGAAATTATCCTGAGTTAATCCATGTTCTTCATCTGCACCCTTATGCCAATAAATCTTGTTGAATTTTGTTTGAAATAAATTAGATTTCAGTAATTTACACACAAACATAGTTTTACCGCTACCACTTGGGCCAACGATTTGATATACCGCATCATTTCTTAATTCCATTATTAATTTGTATAATTATAGGTTTATATTATATGATTTAATGAACTCTTCCTAAAAATCATATATATAGCTTAATATTTCTTTATTGTTTAATTAAGTTATCAAATATAAATTATAAAGGAACTTTCGATGTATCAAAAATGATATTTCCAATTGGTAAACCCCAGCAAATTGTTGATAGGAGTGGAAAATACCCTATAATATTTTTCAAATCCGGCAAATGCAGAATCATGGGATGCAAGAAACTTTTAGATGTCAATAAATTACAATATAGAATAAAGGAAATTAAAATACAGTCAATTACTGTTACCATGGATATGGCTCAATCTATCAATCTATACAACATGTCAACAAAATGTCTTTGTATGTTCGAACCAGAATTATTTCCTGCACTGAGGCTTTTAAAATACAACCCAATGTGTGTTAACGTGTTTGCTAGTGGCAAAATAGTTATATTAGGGGTGCGAAATCTAGAATACAAAAATATTGTTTGTGACATACAAAATGAAATCACCGGATTGGTCGATATCTGATTGGCTAATGATTGATTAAAACAACTTGGTTATTCATTTCATTTCATTTTTAAAATGGAAACTACACCGAAGAAAAATATGCAGAAGAAAAATACCAGTCAATATGGTAAATTTATTATTTATTTATTTTCTTTTATTATTATTTATTTAGATACATATGCCTCTATGGTGATTGAAAGAATTATTTATTATTATCCGAAAATGAACGAAATTCTGAAGATAAAGGAGCCTGCAATGATAGAAGCTGCAATATATGAAGAAACCAGAATTACTATTTCCGAGCTGATTAAGCAAGCTCTTTGGGACAATAAAATAAACCGAATGGTCAAGGAAATGGAAACGGAATACCCCTGTATTCTGGGTTGCAGCTGCTGTGATTTCCGGTATCAACGCTATGTGAAATGGAATATTACAAATTCAATAAGAAATTTGCAAAAAATGAGACTTTAAAGAAAATAAATGTTTGCTATTTTATTTTTGTTTTGTTTTGGTAGTTTTATTTTTGTGGTGGTAACAATAAATGTTTTGTATTTTATTTTTGTATTTTTATTTTGGTTGTTGTAACAATAATAATAATAATATTTATAAAAATAATAATAATAATAAGAATATTAATAATAGTAATAATAATAATAATAATAAATTTTTTGTATTTTATTTTGGTAGTACTAGTTTTATTTGGTGGTAATAATAATAATACATGTTTTATATTTTTTTTTTGATATTTTTATTTTGGTGGTGGTAATAATAATAATATATATAAAAATAATAATAATAATAATAATAATAAAATTTTTATAAGTAATAAGTATATTAATAATATTAATAAAAGTTTTTAAAAGTGTTAATAATAATAATAATAACAATGATAATTAAACTAATAAAAATAATGCATTTTATATAGATGATGTGTGTAAAATCATATACAAACTCAATGGGTTAATTCACATACAGTTTTATTTATTTTTGCAGTCACGCACTTATCTTGCACTTGTCATGCACTTATCATGCATTGTCTTTGCTATAATAATATGCATGATTCTTATTGGTTAATCATTATCTGTCAAGGGTATAAAAGCGCGTCACCACCTTATAAAGATCATAAATCAAACATGACCAAGAAAATAAGTGTCCAACCAGTTCAGATGTTCCACAATTATAAAATGTATTTTCTAAAGGAGCCTATCAATATGCAATTGGCAAATCCAGTCAAACTCAATAAAATGCAATTTCAATCTCTTGCTGGTACTCTCTCAATGTTAGATATCAAGGATATTGATAATACATTCAAAAAGATCAATTCCAATTTAAAATGCAATGAAACTGCTTTCTTCACGAGTCAATATACCAGATATTATGATGCATTTACAGAAATTGGATTCAAAGAACAGGAAAACTGGTATATAACAATAATAATCCAAGGATATAAAGCTGATCAAAATGATGTGCTTTCTCCAATCTGGAAAATTGTTACTGCTAGACTTTCACAGTTATTTTAATGTATGGTGTTTAGTGTTTAATAAATGTATTAATGTTGTCTTTGTTATTCTATAAACAAAATTATAAGTAGTTTTAAAATAGTTTTAAAAATGATGTCTGAAAAAGGTAAAATATAAAATATAAAATAATTAATTAATTTTGTTTAGAATATTTATAAACTTTTTGTTTGATAAACTCAAAGAAATAACCGGTGTAAAAATTAGAGATATGTTGACTCTAGTTGAAGCATTGAGTAAAGAAGATTCATGTTGTGATTCTGGATGTCAGAGTGATGATACTGAAATTGTTAATGATGGAGAAATTAATACTGAAATTATTAATGATTCTGAAGAAATTATTGATGATACACTTATTAATGATGAAGAAAATATTAATGATACTGAAGATACTTCCGAAAATACTAAAGATGAGCCTACCGAATTTAAGAATTGTATTGACCATGTTATAGAAAATATTATGATAGAATATTGTGGTGATGAAAAATGTTCATGTAATAATCAATAAATCTTTAAAAATGTAGTTTTTATTAATAATAATAATAACAAAGAAATATTTATTAAAATCTATGAAAAACTTTATTACATAAATATAAAACAGATGCTCCAGTAAATAGTTTTAACAAAAATTTGCAATTTGCGATATAAATATCAGAGCGTTTGGCTTCTGCGGCAACTTGAATAATCGCTGTCCATCCACCGTTTGTTTCTACCCACGGGTCAATTTTTGTTTTTATCACCTAAATAATGATAAATTAATAACAATATAAAGTAATATACCTCTATAGACCATTGGAAATAATTTTCATAGTCGGATCCAGATTTTAATATCATGTGTTTCATATACATTAATCCTACTATTATTCGCATTCATTTATTATTTTCATCGAACATGTAACTAAATATCGATTGGAATGACTTCTTTCTCTCCAATGTTGGCAATTTGAGAATTTTTTCATAATCAAATGGAATGTCTTCTACGATTTTCTCGGTACGGTTTACCACGAATTTTATGTTTTTAATGATATCATCTTCTTTGCTATTATTAGAGACCAGCTCATTCAACAAAGTTATAAAAAATTTAGTTTCTGGCATTTTATAAAAATATTTGAAAGTGTAAGCTTATTTATACTATATTCGACCAATCAGAATCATGCAATACTAAGAAAATATGTAAAAATATATAATGGAAATGGTAATGATGATTTGTTGGCACTGTTAACTTCTTTCAATTTGTTGTCACCACTGTTAACTGGTTGTTGTAATTTCATTATACGATTGAACTGATCAGTTGTTTTATTAGAATAAAATTTTATACTATATTGAACTTGATTCAACATTGTTTCATTAAGTTTACGATTTTCTTTCAATTCTAAAATTGATTTTCTTAATTCATTTTGGATAATACCAATGGTCTTATTTAAATATATAATATCATCATATAATTCGTTTTTAGCTCTTTTTAAAGTCTCATATGCGTGTTCAAATCGAAATTCTAAATTACTCATTCTTTCAGATAATCTTTTGACTGGAGTTTTCAAATATCTACTTTTAAATGACCTTGAAAAATATGATGAGTCATCCAATGACCTTGACCTACTTTTTAATGACTTTGAATGAGTCATGGGCTTTGTTTAAATAACCTTGAGAAATTATGATGAGTCATCCAATGACACTGACCTACTTTTGAATGACCTTGGCCTACTTTTAATTGACCTTGAAAAAATATGATGAATCATCCAATGACCTAGAATGAGTCATGGTCTTTGTTTAAATGACCTTGAGAAAATTCGATGACTCATCCGATGACCTTGAACGAGTCATGGTCTTTGTTTAAATGACCTTGAGAAAGTTTTGATGAGTCATGGTCTTTGTTTAAATGACATTGAATGAGTCATTGTCTTTGTTCTAAAAAATGTGTACTTTTAAACTTAGAAAAAAAAATTTTTTTCGGGGTGGGGGGTATGTGAGCTAGAGGGCCGGTATCCCACTACTAACCAAGAATTTAGAAACCTTACAAATTCTTATTTTTTTAATTTAAATGAAATTATATTAAAATTTGATAAAATATATAACTTTAATTCACTAGAATTTTTTAATAACTTATTTTATATTTTTACAGTGAAACTTAATAAATTATTGTTTAAATATTCTAATTTAAAACCAATAAATATCTATTTTAAGCATGAAAAAACTAATGCACGCAGCTCGTCGGCTTCCGGCCGACTCGCACTTGCGGCTACACCCTCTTCTCAGCTAGATCTTACCATAAATACTACAAAACAAAACATTAAGACATCCACTAACACAAATAAGTCAACATTTATTGAAATAAAACCACCAGAAGTAACTACAACAACCATACCAACGAAAGAATCTAACCTATATAAGAACAATAGGTTTAACCTTTTTTTAGACCAAGACAAACCACTTGACCTCTCCATAGTAAAAACCAAATCAGTTGATATCAAAACTAAAAAACCAACAGTAACTTCTACTAAGTCAACCAAGAAAACTACTTATACCTCCAAAACGACTAAAGCTTCTATTGCTAGAAATATAAATACCTCAAAAAGACCACACTTCTCGATGTCGATTGAGCAATCATCTAAACCACACATTAACATACAACTTCCCAAATCACCACAAGCACACATCAACTTACAACTTCCCAAATCACCACAAGCACACCGCAACTTACAACTTCCCAAATCACCACAAGCACACATCAACTTACAACTTCACAAATCACCACAAGCACTCCTCAAATTACAAATTCCCAAATCTCCAACGCACCTCATCATACAACCTTCAACATCATACAAAGTCGACATTGATGAGGAAAGCCAGAAAACTAACACGCCTAGCTTTAATTTTGACCTGAAACCTGAACCAAATCTTTTCTTTCCGAATTACTCTGTACTAACGAACCAAATAGATGCAACTGATAACCAAACGATAATTACCTCCAAAACAAACTCAGACCAAATATTATCTTATAGCCCGTTGTCCTATACCCCATATGACGAATCAATAAGTGCACAGTCGCAAATTATAATTAACCAGATAAGCTCGGACATCGACCTTTTTTCGCAATCTTTACAATCTTTTGAAATACCTAACACCGAAACTAAGGAGATTTTCACTGTGTATAACAACCTTGATATAGCGAAGAAGAGGGTAGAAATAATAATTGAAGAGGATATCCTCAGAACGGAGTCCCCTATCATTGATCAATCTATTTTTAAAAATAATATTAATAATAAATTAATGTTTGAAAATATATTATTAACTAGTGAATCTGTCGAAGATCTACTTACTAATGATTTTTCGGACACTAAGTCCATTAATTCAGAACCAACTAAAAACAAATCTTTTCGATTAAATAAAATTAATAAAACAATGTTTAATTTACGTAAGGATGGGTATCTAATGTGCATTGGGAGGAAATGCGAAAAAAATAAAATAGGGATACACAACACTGATAATATTATTGAACATAGAAAGACCAACCATTCTGACAACATTGACAACAAGACTACTTTTTTATGTCTATTATGCGAGGGGAGTATAAAGCGCAGAACAATAGCACTAAATAAAATTATTGAGCACACTGAGACTTTTCACTCAGACAAACATTTTCCATGCTCAAGAGAGGAGCTTAATAATAAAAACAAAGTACTAGATCTATCGATAAATCACGAGGGTATATTAAACTGTCACTTCATAAATATAAAAAAGCCATGTCAAAACGACCTTACATATAAATCAACGTTTCAACAAATAGAAAAGCACATAGCTAAAAAACATAAGAAAAAACCCTGCAATATAAACAAAATACTATGCCATTGTGGCGAAACAATAGAGCATCATAACATTATTGAGCATCACAATAAGCATATAGGGGTCTTGCCAGCTGAAGATAAATTACGAGTGATACCAGACAACATACCTGTATCCACAAAAGACATAGGAAATAACTTACTAGATCAGCATTCCATTAAACCTTTTCTACATGAATTTATTGCTACAAAATCTACAATCATTATACAAACGTACACAACTCAAGCCCTTATTCAACTAAATTTTAAGACATTTTTTGAGACTTTCCCATTCAGTCAATACCCCAACTGGACAGAGATTATTTTTCCTTCAAAACATCAAAAGTGAGCTGGGCAGTTTTTTACTTTAATAAACTAAAAAAATTAGCAACAATTATTGATCCTATAAGCCACAACAGCCTGCAAAAACATAGAAAAATAGCGGATACAATACTAAATGCTATCATAAACATCCAGAACATTATATACCCATCTGATATTGAATTAACTGAATTAATTTACCCAATATGTGCAAACACTAATGAGAGTAGTTTTTATATCTGCCATATTATAAAATGTATATCTGTTAACCATATGAATATCACTATCCTTATTATATCCGAGATTAGGAAACAACTTGATAATCTTATTAATAAAATTATAATAGATAGGCACCTATTGATAGTATATTAAAATACAGTAGTGTACTTAACAATATTAAAATACTACAAAATAATAATACAGAAAGTCCTGATGAAGGTTTAGTTGAAATCGACCGCATTCATGAATGCATTTTTCCAAATAAACATAAAATAAAAAAATCGTTTTTAAAATCTCCTCCTACTATTATTAAAAAAAAATTATTAGAACTTACTTATAAATTACGTTTTAACTTTAATACCAAATATAAAATAACCATTGATAAAATATTCAATAAATCGAAAGGAAAACTATAAAGATTGATGATATTAAATTTAAATATAAGCTACCAATATTTCCAGAAAACTTTATCCAAAAATATACTACAATTGAGGAAATTGCAAGTACCTTTAAAATAGTAGACTTTTCTTCTTCTCCTGGTAAAGACCAAATTACCTATCTTGACTGGAAAAAAATGGACCCAGATTTCTCTATCCTTTGCTCAGTTTTTAATAATATTCTTCTTAAATCTAATACTCCTTTAAAATGGAAAACCTTTAAAACCAAACTTATAATTAAACCTGGGAAAGAAAATAATAGTCATGACCTTTCTTCATGGAGACCACTGGCAATCTTAGATACATCTTACCGTCTTTTCGCAACCCTTATAAACTGGAGATTGCTTGAATGGATTAAACTAGGTGACTTTATTAATACAAATCAGAAAGCAATAGGATATCCCGATGGGTGTGTAGAACACAACTCTGTTTTGCTACTAATAAATGAAAGAGCAATGCGAATGGGCACTAACATAAATATTGTCTGGCTTGATCTCGCGGACGCCTTCGGTAGTATTCCCCATGATCTTATCTGGAGCGTTCTTAGTAATATGGGTATAAATATTCTTACTTTAAAGCTCTTGAAAAATATGTATAGTGAATGCAACACTTTTTATGAATGTGGAAATACCACAACAAAAACCATACCAGTAACTAACGGGGTAAAGCAGGGATGCCCTATGTCCATGACGCTTTTTTGTCTGGCAATTAACTTTATTATTATTAATATTCTTAGAGACCATCCCTTCATAATTAATAATTACAACGTCAGTATACTAGCGTATGCTGATGATATTGTACTAATATCTGATAACCGCATTAAAATTACAGAAATATTAAAAGACATCATAAAGTATACATCTTCAGTTGAATTCAAGTTCAGACCAACGAAATGCGGATTTTTTGAAAACAATAGGAATCGCCAAGAAAAACCCTTAACAATGTATAATGAAATCATTCCTATTATTAACGAGAATAACATCTATAAATACCTAGGGGTTGGATTTGGGGGGAAAAGTAACCATAACATAGATAACATACTAGAAAAAGCACTAACTGATGCGGAAGCTATTTTTTGTTCTGATCTTCACACTTCACAAAATCTATTTGCATATAAAACTAGCATACATTCTAGATTTATCTTTCCCTTTCGTACATGTACAGTTAAGCACATGATATTAGACTGCGATAGAAACCGAATAGTTGACAATCGACTTAAACAATTAGGATTTGACCAAAAAATTAAAAGGCTTATTAAGAATGCAATGGGGGATATACACAAAAATATTAATAATAACTTTATTTATGCTCATTGTTCAATGGGGGGTTTAGGTATTGTTCAGAGTATCGACGAATACCTAATACAGAGTATTATTCAATTAACAAGATTGCTCATGTCTAATGATGTGGCAATGAGAGACTTCGTTGTGGGGGAACTATTAGAATATACATGGGCCCGCTTTAATAATTTAGATCAGGAAATGGATATGACAGTGAAATGGTTGAATGATGAAGTTGAATGTGACAAGCCAGGTAAACATTGTATGTTTTTAAAATTTAAAAAGTCTGTATATAGACTTAAAATAAAATTCTCTATTATGTGCAAAATATCTTATATAAATAACGTCTGTAAATTAGAAATTTTTATTTTTAAAGATACATTTAGAACTGAAATCAATAAAGAAAATATTGATAGTGCCTCAAAAATAATGCACATTCTCATTGGTGAGTGGTATGCCCTTGAATGCTATAAAATGGTACATCAGGGACACATATCTGAAATAGTTGGGAAAAGTGAATTTGCAAAGTACCTAATAAAATCAACAGTATTGAGTGACAACCAATACTTTTTTTCAATAAAAGCAAGGAACAATTGCCTAAATCTAAATTCTAATCCAGCAAACCATAAAGACAAAAAAAATGTCAACTGCAGATTGTGTAACTTACAATGGGAAACGCAAGCACATATATTGAACCACTGCACCCTGTCTCAAAATGCGCGTAGAAATAAACATAACCATGTACTTGAAATAGTACATAATTTTTTTGCAAGTAAAAATTATGACATAGATATTGAAAAGACACCTCCTAATGTACTGACAACATTGAGACCAGACCTCATTATTAAGACCACACATAAAAACAAAACAAAGCTATCACTAGTGGATATAAAGGTGCCTTATGATGACACCTCCAATTTTACTAATGCACGACAATTAAACCTTGACAAATATAGGAACATATCAATAGAAACTGGCAAAAATAACAACTGTAAAAGTGGTGTGTACACAATTATTGTCGGATCTCTAGGATCTTGGGACAGTGAAAACAATAACGACCTACAGCAACTAGGACTAGGCGATGATGATATTAAAACACTATGGAGAATGTGCATTAAAGCGGCTGTAGAATCTAGTTATATGATCTTCATGAATCATGTAACTAATAACAAGTAACTATTAAAATCTTATATCTCATATTTACAATTAATATTAACTTCATACTTATTATTAGATTATTATATTGAATCTTGAATTTGTGGTTAATTGTTGTTTAAGTATCTTTGTTTTTTTTATTTTTTATTTTATATTGCTGTTGTTATGGGTGAATAAGTCATATATATATCTGAGATTATTTTGAGTCTCACATTTATGGTTAATTGTTGTTTAAGTATCTTGACTTTATATTTTTTTTATTATTATTGTGTTCATGATTAAATAAATCATATTAATATATCTGAGATTATATTGTTTCTTACATTTGTGGTCAATTGTTGTTTAAGTATCTTGACTTTATATTTTTATTGTTTGTTTTTTATGGATTTTTTATGGTTTGTATAATTAGATTATTGAGTGACTCTATTTATGTAGTTTAACCTTTTATACTGCTGCTGTTGTTATGGTTGAATAATAATATGTATATCTGAGCTACACATGCGAAGATACTACACATCTGGTCTTTGCCATTTAATTTTAAGGAGAGAATAAAGAGAGAATAACCAAACTTCTAATATAACGTGGAGGAATCCCAATAGTGTTTTGCAGACAATGCTGAGAAGGCGATGGAGCTGGGCGTGAGCTGAGGAAGGAACTGGAGATGGAGAATTGACGTTGCTTGCCTGGTTATTTCAACCGGACAGATGAGAATAGAAGATAAAAAGCCAAAGAAAACTTGATCGAGTCTGACCTACTAATGGTCGGGCTAGTCCCCTTAAAAGGACTCACTGACTCTTCAGAGTCAGTTTTTATTGAAATAAAATTTATATAAATCACATTGCGTCAAAGCCGTTTACCAGCCATCGCAATGCTTAGTTTTAATTAGACAGTCGGATTCCTCTAGTCCGTGCCAGTTCTAAGTGGACCGTTTAGTGTACAACGACGACTTCAAATTCGAAAATCTACAATCAAAGCAAAACTCGCAGATTAATCAATTCGAAAAAGTACCATTTCAACTCCATTTTAAGTTTCCTCAAAACAGTATCAAAACAGTTCAATTTCAAATCAATAAACTTCTTAATTAAGCCCATCATACCCGGTCCTTAGAGCCAATCCTTTTACCGAAGGTACGGATCTAATTTGCCGACTTCCCTTACCTACATTGTTCTAAGACTATAGGCTGCTCACATAGGAGACCTGCTGCGGATATCGGTACGGTTTGAAACGAAATTTATAACTGCTCCCTCAGATTTTCAAGGGTTATCAGCGGTGCTTCGGACATCACGTGAAACATGATGCTTTTACATTTCGTCAATTGCAGAATCTGCTCGTGTAAATTCTGGTTTACTCTGTGTGCATTGTCTAGTTCGCGCTGCAGGAATTGGCGTGTATCCATATCTACAAAAGACTTAAACTAAACCATGTAATATTTTACAAATGTCATTTAACTCGTCAAAATATGTCGTTCAACATGATGAGATCTTTATATTTGTAACTTGGAGGTTTGGGTTAACTCCTTTATGTATATAGTCACTATGGTTTGGATCATAAAAGGAGAACTCAAAAAGAAACAACACGAACTAAAACATTTTATTTTTAATCATTTTTAAGGTTCGCTTCACTATAGAATTTATTGTTTTACCGTCTTGGGGCGGTCCGTGCATAAGAATGTTCGCAATGGTCATCAGATTGATCCTTTTCCCTCCTCAAACGTCGGGGAAGTATTTTCCGCGGGACCACCACGTTGATTTCCTTTGATCTCACGTTTAATCTGGGATCGTCTAGATTAAACGAGGTGTTATACGGCGGAGCGTATCCGTCCGCGCTTGGGATCTTCCTTGCTGCTATATCTGCGTTGACCTCGTCGAGATAGCGTCGGGCTCTTTTTACTTGCGCGTCTGTCTGGCGCTGATGTTTCTCGAGACGAGCTAGGAGGAACTCAGTTTGTCCCCGAATCTCGTGGGCCGGATTGCGCCCGGGCTCCCGCTTTATGGCGATGTATGGCAAATCGGTATCCTCGAAATCCTGTTGTATGACAAATCGGGACTCCTTTACGGACGAGACAGTGAAACCGGCGTCCCACATGGCCTGACGACATCGTTTAGCTGCGTGTGCGGGAAACCGTACAGTGACTCTGGATGCATCAATCCAGGAATGGTCTTAACAAAAATCTTTGATATTAGTCGAGTCGTTAATCATTATATATCTTCAAATTGCAATATTGTGGGTCGCCTGAATGGATCCGTGAACGTGTTGGGGGTTAATCGAGCGTCGTTTTTTTTAGAATTGATTCTTATACATATGCTGCCTTTCGGCCTAATTATGCGAGCTAAGCTCAGCACTTATCACTTTTTGCTTTTTTATTCTACGTACACAAATCTGCAACGCCGATGAGTTACCAGCGTTGCCTCGTAACAACACTATACAAGACTAAAAGGGAGGGGTATGACACTATTTGTAAATGAGATGTGCTCCCGGTATATGTGATAGCATGCGATCACCGCATTCGGGCATGCTATCCTGGCCAGAGATACGATCTCGGTCTTGGTCAACCCAATTTTAGAGAGAGGGGCATTATTCTTCATATCCCATGTGCCCAGGCATCCAATCACTATAGCAGATATGGTGGCAGTTTGATTAAAAGCCTTTCCAATCTGCAGGGCTAAATCTTTGTACTTAACATAGTTGTCTTCCCGCGCTTTTTCAAAGCTTTCAACCGAGTCATAGGGTACTTTTAGGTCCAGGACATGTATATCCTTATTCCTTTTGGACCTAATTACCATGTCAGGTTTCAGATTTGTTGGAATTGAGATATATTTGGGAGATTTTTCCACATCAATCTCAAAACCAATTTTCGCTAGGTAGGCAACTATGCTCACCAGCACATTCTCATGCTTAAACCTTCTAGCATTTGGTTTTGCACGACAGTGATTGAACACGTATGCCTGAGTCTCCTCGTCAAGATGACAAAGTTTACACTTTGTGCCAATGTTATATTTCAGACGATACGCGCTATAATTAAGATTTAAGAGGTTATTTCTCGCACGTACCAGGACTGAGATCATAGCATTGGCCAGGATAGCATGTGCAGATGCTGTGATTGCATGCTATCATATATATCGGGAACACATCTCCTTTACAAAAAGTATCCCTCCTGTTTAGTATTGTTGGAAAAATTTACGAGGCAATGCTGGTGATAGATCGGCGTTGCAGCTTTGTGTATGCAGAATAAAAACAGAGGAGTAATTAGTGCTGAGCATCGCTCGCATATTTAGCCGAAAGGCCGTTTTTTGTTAAAATAAAATTTTGAAAAAAAAAAAAAAAAAAAAAAAAAGTACTGCACATCATTAAGGGTATCACTTGCTATTAGGTATTTAGCAGCGAGACTATCCCCAATAGAAGCTGCAATGCGTCCCTGCACTCTCATTTTGCACCATTGCTCAGCATAGTGAAGACCCACGAAGTCGTGGAGTTCTTTAGAAAGCGTGCTGAGGTTCTGGTGGTTTATATAAGAGGTGCGCGTTTTGTAGGTCATCTCAAGTGAGAAATTTCCTCTACAAATTTTAGGGTAACACATATACAGAACTTCCTCTTAAGAGCAAGCGCAGATTTTTGGAACTTCACAAAGAAGGAGGAGTTGGGGAATACCTTGTTGACCTCGCAATTTATCCATTTAAGCCCAGCTTCAAAGCTTTTACCTCCTCTAGAGTGAGCTAGCTATGCTATTAACATTTTTCTGAAGCTGAAGTTGGATGAGTGAAACAGTCTTGTTATTCCGGAAATGCTTTGGATTAAATATTCATCGATATCAGCGGTTATACCAAGACCTCCCAGCTTGCAGTATGTATAAAAAAAATAGTTGTTTACTGCCTGGAATTTGTCTCCAACCATGGTCTTCAGAAGTCCCTTGATTTTCTGATCGAAGTCCAGCTGTTTTTCTCGAACTTGTGTAGCTCTGTTCCGATCACAGTCAAGGATTCTATGACCTATTACGCAGTTACGTAAGGAGAAGATAAGCTTCGAATGGATGAAGGTTTTGTAAGCGTTCAGCTTTTGCGAAGGATGCAGGTATGATTTAAATAAAGATTTGGTTAGTGCCAGTGCCGAATCAAGGCGTCCGTCGATATCTTGATTTCGTTTGGAAGAGAAATCAACTCCAAGGTATCTGTATTTGTTATTCTCAGATATCGTTGGTATCTCTTCATTATATAGATGTAATCTATTGATATCTGAGTTAATGTCGTTGATCGACAAATATCCAGATTTTGAAGGTTTAAATTTAAGGTTGGCAAAGGCTGCCAACTCTACAGTGCTTTCCAAGGATTTCTTGATTTCTGGATAAGAGTCTGAAAGAAGTACCAGGTCATCAGCATATGCCAAAATACTGATGTTTAGGTCGTGAAGACGGAAAGGATATTTATTCAACATAGATTTAAGGATGTAGTCAATAGACAGGCAGAAGAGTGTCATTGATAACGGGCATCCCTATTTAACTCCCTTAGTAATTGGTACAGGTTCGGATAAGGCTCCCTGACAGTCGAATATAGTCTTCACATCCTTATATAGTTCTTTTATCAAGGCTAGTGTTTCACTCTTCAAACCCATACTAGCCAGTGTATACCAGATCAGGTCATGAGGCAACGAACAAAATGCATCAGTGATATCAAGCCAAACAATGTGCAGCTCAGTTTTACATCGTTTAGCTCGGTCTATTGCGATGTGCAAAGTTGCATTATGCTCAGCACATCCATCTGGAACACCAATCGCTTTTTGGTTCGGGCTATTAAGGTTGCCATTCCTGATCCGTTGTAGTAGGCGGTTATTTAGCAAAGTCGCAAAGATTCTATAGGCTGTGTTCATGATCGCCAGAGGTCTCCATGAGTTAGCTCTGAAGTTCTCCGACAATTTTCCTGGTTTTAGGATCATGACTGTTCTATATAGCTTCCATTTCTGCGGATATATCCTATTTCGTAGTATACAATTGCATATTGCAGTTATCAATTCATGCTTTGGAGAGATCTTTTTCCAGTCTCCAACTGTAATAAGGTCCATTCCAGGGGCGGAGCTATCCAAGTTTCTCATGATGTGGGACAGATTTTCGCAATCAGTACATGTATCAGTGTCCATATCCTTGTAGAAGGGTAAGCAAGATGGGGGAAACATTTGGTCCGAAAAGGGGTCTCTAGAAATCGGTGGGTAAGAGCGTTAGGGTGGGGGGACCTAGTGAGGGTTTGATTCGCGTTAGCGAGTGCGTTTCGAAGAGTACCGATGAAATATTGGGTGAATCGAACAATGTTCGGGGAGTGCATAAACGAATATTATTACTAATGTTCAGTCATTACCAATAATTGCTAATATCAAATACAATGTAGTACTTATACTAATTGTCGAGAGAATTTTCCAATGTTAATAAGAATGGAATATCTATATTAATTATTAAAGGGATAATTAATGCTAATAAAACGGAATAATTAATTATTAAAAGAATTATTAATGTTAATAAACATGGATTAACTATATTAATTATTATAAAGAATAGAATAACTATGTTAATTATTATGAGAATTATCAACATTAATAAAAATGGACAGAATTGAATTAACTAGTAAGGGGATTAATTAACCTTGATAATATTAATAATGACTTCAGTAGTTATTTAGAAAATTTGGGTACGATTATATTATGGTTATTCACAGCAACATTCATTACGTAATAATATAGATGTTATCAATAGGAATCACAAATCGCTCTACCAACGACACCAAATTTAGAATTTAGGCTTACGAAAATCTTTGTAGTTGTCCTATGACGTTAGCATGGATATTCCAAGTAATTACTGACGGTGAAGTTAGTGTGGTAATTAACAGTGGTGCTACGACGATATCTAATCATAATTGTAGAGTAATAGCCGATTATGTAATTAGATTTACCCGCTATCGGTAATGTAGTTAGTGTTTTCTTAAGAACTTATACTGATGTCTTATGACGTTGGCAGTGGTATTGGTGGAAGATTCCACTTCGATTCCTATTGCATAAGTCGTTATTGGAGTAGTTGGCAGAGTTGATGTTGATCGGGCTATCGAGGCACGAAAATTTCTATAGTGAGTTATGATGTCGCGTTGATTAGTAATTAACTTGTTGTAAGGTTGACGATTTGAATCATCGATTGTTCTCACTATGACTTCCTCGCTTGGTGACTGAATTCTCTCGCGTATACTATGGAGATGAATCTACCCCTAAAAAACTGGCCGACATCATTATAGTTAACTCATTTACTGCGGAATTACTTCTCCGAATTTAGCTACAGCGTTGGATATATTACACTACTCTAATGGTTTTCACGATCGTCGCTACACTATGAATGGAGTTTATTTGCCTATTACGAACTCATTGGAATTTAAACTTTCCTTCATCTGTGGTTAATTCTCATTCTGAGAGTCATTTTGTGCGTGCGATTCACCTTTCCTAGGTGGAAAATCATGGATATTATACGTACTATGGTTTTATGCATTTCACACTGTATGATGGTTCAGGGTAGAGCAGTTATGTGGACAGTTTATGACAACTATTGTTTACTTGGTTTTGTGTTCGGTGTATGGTATCGTGACAAGTAAAAATGACTGACACTTCCTCAATTTATCGCGTTAATGTACTATCATTCTCGCTTTATTAATACTTCCTATCCCTTCTGCCCAATTCCTGAAATATTTTACTTCGAGCTTTGAAAAAAATGAAAATGCCTATGAGATCGTCATGCAATCTTTGCTAATTCCCCTATCTGAGGTCGCCCTTCCCATAATTTTAGTTTCTGCTCGCCTCGGCCGATTTTCAGCGGCCGTTGCGAGTCGTTCAACGATGCCCAGCGTGGAGGTCCAGTGCATATTGCAGACCCTACTGCTGACTACCGAGGTTTCAATGAGGCGCGACCCACAAGCGCAACTAAGGAACTTAATCCACCAGCCGGCCCTAGATCTGCCCCACTGATAGCTATTGAAATACTTTTATTATATATAAGTTTAAGGGACTCGAATATATGTAAAAATAAGCATTAAACATATAAAAGCATTGAGAAACATGTAATTAGAGACATTATAAACATTAAAATTTACAAATATTACGTTAATTTTCAAAGAAAAACTTCTAAAAATACAACAAAAATCCTCACTTTAAAAATTTCGAATGAGTTCAGTAAGTTTTTCAAACAGTAAGTTGTAAAAGCATAAGTTAAAATAATGAAACTTGTCACTGTTTTTGTGTTTGTGTGCGACCAATGAGCGATTTTTCGCGATTTTTAGGGCTTTTTAATTATTTTATTAATCTTAAATTATTTTTATTATTTTTTCTACATTTTTCTCTATTTTTTGATATATAATTACTTTATGGTTGAATTTTATTTATTTTTTTATTATTATTTTCTTATGATATTATTTTTAGCCTTGTTATTTGTTTTCTGGTCGCCACTTCTGCCTGTGTTTTTTCTAAACCTTATTTTGTAAGGTTTTGGCAGTTTATTTCTTTTCTCGTATGTTTCTGTATGCAGCTGTAGGCTTTTTACGAATTTTAATTACTTATTTGTTTTTATTTAATTTTGTTATGTTTTTAATTTGTTTTAATTAATATGTTTTATTTCATTTTTGATCTCTTCTTGTGGTGCGTGCTTATGTACAGTGACTTGTTTCATTATTTTTATTTTTGTTTTAATTTTTGTTTTAATTTTGGCTCTAAGCCCAACAGTATCGGTTTCATCGTGATTTCTTCGTAATTATCTATTGGTGATTCTGCAGAGGTTCCTGGTAACTCGCGTCTGGATTGCATAATTCGACGTAGATTTAAAAATGGTGATCTTCCTGTGTGTAGCAGGGTATATTTATGTGTGGTGTGTACAGTGAGTTGTTGTGGTATATCAATTCTAACTGGAATGGCAATCGACTACGCTGAAATCAATTTCCTTAATTTCTTCCAAAAACAATTAAATATCCATCGACGACATTATGGCACATTTAATTCCTGTCCCCGAAATCGACGTATGGGTGCATACTTGCATGTGTGCATGTTCATATGATCTATCCAGGGGTTAGACATTTCAATCGATTAGGTTCACTCTAAATGTCAACGAGTTTATTAATGAATAAGTTTATTTTCCAAGTCTAAATATTATTATCTGATGATTATTTCTATTCGGAGGCGGAATAATTTAATGTCAATGATGGTGGCCATTTTTACCATATTTTGGGTAGTTTTAAATCATTTAACCTTAGTGCTGAAGATAGTAAGTGTCGACTTCTGGGGAGTAGTTGTGAATAATTAATGCCATTCAGGTCGGTTCCTTCTCACCAATACGGTGGCTTACGTCAACTCATTCGGATTATTTTAGTGGGTGAACCTACACTATTCATTCATTTGGGTCTTGGATTTCAGGTTGAGGTTAGAAGGTTCCGCATGGATAGTTGCTATTTGAATGGACATACCTTAGGACATTTCATTTATTTGATATTTCTTAAATATAATTTTATAATCGTTAGTTGTGAATGTATACTCGATTAAAGTTTTTATGTGCTGGTTTTTGGGTAAATCTTTGGATTTGTTTCGTATGTGTTTTCAGGATCAAATACTAACTACAACACCTTAATTATATTGGATTAATATTTACCACTTTACTCGGTCATTGACGGCGAACTTGGTTGTCTATCTTGGGGATTAAAGATCTTCGCTCGCCTGATTCTCATACTTGCTCAAACTTGATAGATTTGTTATTTATTTGTTGATCGGTGATTTTGGGGATGTGAGGAGTTGGGAGGCCTGAAGATGATCTGATGTCCCAATTATGCGTACTATGGTGAAGCTGATGGCACGATTAACAAGTTTTCCTTTGATTAACGGTTTGCGATGTCACATGTTGAGAACTTTAAGTTACCCGAAATTTTGGATGTCTGTTTGATCGAAAATGATTTGGTGGGATCAAATTTTAGGGTAAAAGATTCGATTTTATTATTATTCTATCGTTTTACTCATAAGTTATCGACGTAGCAACGATTTTTTAGGTAATTTATGTCGAGTTTACAGGTCATGGGTGATGGCGGAATAGCCAAAATTTCCCTTATACGGAAATAATGATTTTACGTTTCAGCTACTGCGTTCTCAAGCCGTATCCTTCACGGGCACGAATCATTGGCGGACTTACACCGCCCTTACAGGATTCGATAAAGTGTGTAATATTTAATAACTTGTGGTGTTGTTGCGGCTATGAGCCGGAAGAAATTTCGACAAATGGGCATTTTCAAAAATGAAGTTTTTATTCAATATAATAGACATTGTTTGAAATCTGACATTCAGCATTTTATACGTCATACTCAAATCTTTTCCCACGCAAACACCTCAAACAGAGCTCATATGAGGTTGTTTGGGTGCGACGTGGAGAAGGTTTCCAAAATCATCTCTCCACTCACATTTATTTCACGAATTGATACTGGTTAACTGATTTGTTCAGAGTAAAACTGATTCAGAAAAATCTGATTAAGACTGGTTTTAAAAAAACTGTTTTCAGAAAAACTGATTAAACTTATCTGAAAATGAATCGGTATATATACCTATTGCACGACCCTAACCTTGCGTGTTAGATTTGATTTAGTAAAACAAAATTTGACCTTGTGATTTTCTAGTATATTCAATTCTTAATTTTTAATTTTTTAATTGAATTGTTTCCAATTCAATTTATTTAATTCTTGTTCCATTTTTATGGATTTTCGCATTTTTTGGTAAATTGTCAAATTTCGGTCAAATTTTCATGTCCTCGTGTTATTTTTATGTTTAGTTCGTGCGATTCTTGTTGCATTTTGTTATTATTTTATTTTACTTTCGTGTTTCTTGATTTTATATTTAATTGCTTTCTTTCTCATATTTTAGCATGGTTAGTTGGTGTTTTATGGGTCTGATTTTAAATCTGCATGTTGTATTTGTGTGCGTATTACCGATCCATTTAAACAATTTCGTGTCTTGGCCCAACAATAGTTCATCATTCACTCTAGATTCGAAAGATACAAACGATGTTTGTAGCTACCAACACGTCAAAGTTCAACGACAAATAACTTTGAATGTTCAAATTAAAAACTTTTTAATTTGCAGGCCTTTTGACAAATCTTAGACCAGTTTCTTCTCAGACCTATAATTCGCAATGTGACGAATATTTGGTTTCCTGTTCCATTCTATAGTAAATTCTCTGTCGAACTTTCTCATATCTACTACTTAGAATATTTTCGTTTGATCTTCATATTGTGGGGTTATGGGTAATCACTATGACCTTGACCCCAACGATACAATTTATCTGCCTGAGACTGGTTACACGTTGCTAGGCAACGCTGATACTGTAACCAATGGGCCTGTGACCGTCAAAGGTGAGCTTTGTTTCCAAAACCGCTAAAACCCAGTCTACAGTCGGTTCAGCGAGCTACCGATGGAAGGTCTATGCTCGTCTTATCTTTTTTAGGTTCCTTACTTACTTTACTTTATTTCTCACTGTATTTACCCCTCAGAGAGTTATACTATTATATTTATGTTGTGAAAATAAACAAATGACGACGAAGATTTTATTCATTCCTACATCACATCATCAAGGTAATTGCTGTCCCGATTGTAACTTATGCTGTTTATGTCGTTTTTTTCTGCTCGCCCTGGCCTTGCGTGGGACTTTGGTTGGAAGGGTTTTGGGGGCGGATTTGTCGTATTCTTGTAGGTTACTTGGGCTGGGCGAATACTAGAGGGTAGGTAAAGGCTCGTCCCTCCTGGCACGCCGCTACGGCTACCTCCAGCCCCCGTATCTGGATCTTCTGGGTTTGGTTCAGGGCCCTTTCTTCCTGCCAAATCTTCTGTGCCGCGTCGATCTTCTGGTACAGCCGCTTTACTTTCGCGGCTCGGACCAGGTAGCTCTAACCCGCTGCAGTTCGCGGCTTAGTTGGAGGCACTGTTGGTGCAAGATGTGTTTTCTTTTCGGAGATCTTTTAATTCTGTGCCAATTTTCTTCATGGGTTTGCTCATCGTATGTCTTTAATCACAAAACAGATTTAGGAATAATTTTCGGAAGCAAATTTAAAACACACAAAAAAAAAATAAACAAAATTTTAGTTTCCACTTCCTTACCATTCTATGTTAATCGTCATCTCCAGAAAAAAAAGTCGGTTCGTACCCTCTTTATTTAATTCTCGTGCGTTATTTTATTAATTGTATTATCAAAAGAAATCATTCTTTAACACAACTAATTTTTTAAAAGCTATCAACATCATCCGAATTTCTAATTCTTGTGCAGTTAATTGTCAGTAGACGTGTTCCTCTAAACCCCGATCTTCCAGAATATCTCGGATATCTGGCTGGAGAAGGCTTTTCGGGACCAGCAGGTGCACGGGGGCGTCACTCTTCAGTAGCGCCGGATCGCTGTGATCGTATGCAATTCCGTAAGCGGGCAGGTGCCCGTCCGAACTAGGAATACGCCCGCTGGCAATATCCCTATTGATTCTGGCGAGGTGTTCCTTTTGTCACCTCGCTAAGAATCGGTATCTCCATTCTAGTTGCTCCAATCTGTGTAGTTCCATTTCTGCCTTCTGTCGAATTACCCGAGCTGGATTTCGGTCCGGCTCCCTCTTGATTAAGATACTGGGGAGTTCGACATCTCCTTCCGGACCATTAGTTTTCCCGTATGGCCACTCGGGGGTACCATATGTCGATATAGTATATCCCCGATATCATAGTGCTTGCCTATATCTTCCGGCAAATCGGGTCGGCACGTTAGCGTAGTGCGATCTGCATCCTTCAAATCACCACTATAGGTACCTGACAATTACCAATTTTTAATGATTATAAACCTAAACCAGCTACTTTCCAGATGATAAGAATAACAACACAAAAAATACATATTAAAAGTGTTTTGAAACAATCTTGGGCTAAATTGTTAATCAGAAACTAAAACCAAAAAATGTGTCTAGATAATCACGTTTAACTACAGTGTTTATTTAAATTAAATTATTCATACTTAAGGTAATTCAATTTATTTCCAATAAGAATATACTAATAGTAACTATTATATAGGTAATTAATATTAATTAATTCTAGTTTCGATATTAGGTAAATCTAGCAGTTCTAACCATCCACTTGCAATGGATGAGGGAACGTTAAATTAAATAAGTAATTCAAATTATTATAATAATATTAAGATAAAGTTTACTCATACCAAAGGTTCTATGCAACCTCAGCAAATGAATTTTTAGATCAATAATTTTAACTACTAAAACAACCTAACCCAAATACATCGATCGTGGGAGTGAATTCAGTTTGAAACATGAATTAAAACTAGTCTCCAATTTCCGAAGGCATCAAAATCAGCAAACACTTGCTGGGTAATTAAGTTTTCTATTTTCTAGTTTAAAATATATTTTTTCTTTCTTTTCAATTAAGGAGTGGGCAACTGGTAAGGGATGACAAAAAAACTCCGACCATTTGGTTCGGCGGAAATGCCCTGACCAAAAGGGTTTTCATTACCATTGTAAGTAGCCCTATTCTTTCCTAAGTTTGAGGGTTGGTGGTTTTACTCTAGACTACTTATGGTTTGATAGATCATGATGCATATTGGTGGTTGTTAGACAAAAACGAAAGTGTAACATTCATTTTATTAGGCAACAACATATGGTTCGAATTAGCCGTACTTGAAGAGAGATCTTCTTCGACATTGTTGGCTTTGGGTGTGTTGCCACGTAGCAGTGTTGACTCTTCTGGCTGAATATGAGTGGCTAATCTCTTCTCCGCTTCTACCATCGATCGTTGGATAGAAAATTACTTCTGATTGAATTCTACCCGCCGGCGGTGTCGTAAATTTTCTCTCCTCGGTATTCTATTTATTCCATCAACTCGCTGGGTGTGCCTTATTATATTTCACCCTCTAGTTACTAGCAGTGAAATCTCTACCCGTTTATCTATTGAAAAAAGAAAAGAGAAGAAAAACTCTTTATCGATTTTTTTCTCACGGGATTTTTGGTATTTTAATATTAAGCGTTGGCAAATCCGCCATAATTATTTCGATCGCCATTTCTCGGCCCCCATTTTTACCTCTAATTATGAATTATTTGAGGTTTGATTTATTAATTCATTTCTTGGATTCCTTAATTTGTTTAGATTATTAGGTTCCACGTTGTCTGGGAACGATCCTCTGAATAATCGACCTCGGCAAATCGTGTTGATCGAACCTCCTCCAGTAATCGTCGGATTCTACGAGGGATTCTTTGTCTCCAATCTTTACACGTTTGTGGATTCATGCAGACCTTTTTTCGATTTTTGTTCTAACGAATAAATGATCTGGATTGTTGTTCGAAATGTTGTTATTTTAAGCTTCTGTTCAAACTACACAGGGCGTGTAGATTGATAAAATTATCAAGACAAAACAAAAATCGATTCTGATCCTATAACGCCAACTAGGTTTTATATTATGACAATTTATATTGCGGGCGTGGTTCATAGTTATTGGGAGGCCGGTGTGTGTTTTCGAGTTCTTTTATCCTAAACATAAAATGATTACTTAATGACTGGGGTCTCATGATATTTTTATAAATTGAATTCACCATTAGGTAATAAATAATTCGAACATTTATTTACGGCTTACTTGTGATGGGGATGAGCTACTTTTGGGTCAAAATTTATTAACGGGTTGATTTTGGGGAAATAATGGCTTTGGCGATTTTCCGGTTAGTCCTGTTGGGCCAAAACACAAACGGCCTTGTAAATGTTTAAATGAATCGGTAACACACATGCAAATTTAAATTCAAACCTATTAAAACACCAACTAAACCCTATCAAATATGAGGAAAAAAGATAATAAAATATAAAATAATAAACATAAAAATAAAATTAAAATAATAACAAAATGCACCAAGATCCGCACGAATTAAAAATAAACATAACACGAAAACCCAATGACTTTGACCAAAATTTGACAATTTATTAAAAATACCAAATTTCATGAAAATGAAATTTAAATCAAATAATTTGAATTAGAAATAATTCAATTAAAAATCTAAAGAAAAAATTGTCAAATAAAATTTCAAAATAATAAAAATTAAGATTAGAATACACTAGAAAAATCCAAGGTCAAAATTTGTTTTACTAAATCAAAAAGAACACGCAAGGTTAGGGACAAAAAATAGGTATATATACCGATGCATTTTCACATAATTTTTAATCGTTTTTGAAATCGTTTTTGAGAATCGTTTTGAAATCACTTAACAGTTTTTAAAAATCTATTTTAGGGTGAGTTTTATTTTGGAACTCTCTCTCCACGTCGCGTCCTCGCAATCTCGATGGAGCTCTGGTTGGATGTCGGCGTGGGGAGAGTAGTATGTTGTATGATGAATTGTTCGTTGGATCAAGTACTTGTTATATTGTTTTATTATTAATAAATTATTGATATCATCCAACTTATTTTTCTATAATTATTTTATGTCGAAATTTTTCCGGCCCACAGCCGAACCACATCACAAGTCAGTAAAATCAACATATTATTCAGATTCGTGTAAGTGCGTGGAATATCGCCGATGATCTGTGCTCGTGAAGACCCGGCGTGCGGAGCGCAGGGATCGGAACGTCAATACTATCCCGTATAAAAGAAAGGAGGAATAAGGAAGCGGTCTTTTGGCTACTCCCTCGTTTCTCGTTTTCTTTAAATTCGACCTAAATTGTTCTACACACGGCTCAAAATCACCACATCGAGTAGTCCAGTGGGCACTCATTAAATATAATATGAAAATAAAATGCGTTTAAGGCTTATTAAAGGGAAAAGGTGACGGGAATAAAAATGAAATAAAAAAAAACGAAATCACTGCTATGTAATTAAAGCAACTATCCCTATAAATAATTTCGAAACGATAGTTTAAAATTATTACTAAGCAGTTACCATGAACCCCCGGTAAGGTCGTAGATTTAATGATAATCGTTAAAAACTTAAATCACATTGCGGATCCAAGATATATTTTAGAAGCAATAGAAAAGTCCTTTAAAACCTTTATATTAAAAAGTAGATACCAATTAGGACTTACTGAGTCCAACCGCCGATCCAAATGGACTCCCACATAAAAATAAATGAACCTAAACAATTAATAAAACAAAATTCAAAACACTGATCAGGTAGAGGAAGATTTATTACATTCAATAATCCAGGTCGACAATCCCAGTAAAATGAACCGAACCCAAAATAGAGAGTCTGATATCAAAAATCCATCCGATATACTAACCGAGTCTATCTAGCGAGTAGAGTAATTTAACTATCGTACAAAATTCCTTTTTTTTCTGAATCACTTCAATATTAACTGGTAGTACTACGGCATCGGTGTCCAACATCCGATTAACCCTTTCCATCGTCAAATCATAGGCTCCTTATCCAAAAATTTAGTTTTGACTAATAACCCTTCAGTAGATTTATTAACTATAATGACTCCCAAATTACAACCGTCACCATGAATAATCCATAAATTGCCCGAAATCAAGATTCGATGGCAGAAAAGGGGAAAATTCAAATGTCAGTTTCCAGCCTCTAGCATCTCCTAGAGTAGAATAATAAGTTCGTAATTATATAATATAAAACATACCCGGCTTTGTCCACACATCGATGAATGTAGTTCGTAATTGCGTGTATTAAGTGGCCAAACCTCAAAAGCTAGATAAGTGCCACAAATAAACTAAGAATAATTAATTTTTGATCCACCATTATGGAAATCAAACTGCCACGTCAGTAGAAAGTCATTTTTCAATTCAATAGTCTGCCTGGGAATCGATATATAAAATTTACATAAAGAAACATAAATTAAACTAACTTGCCGTTGACATTTAGCAATATCGCTTCCATGAAATCCCCTCACCGTGAATGTTTACCATCACACTATTCACCGAGCGGTGTGCAACGGGCACACACGCACCCATTTCTAATTCCATAAATAGCTGTGCACCCGAGACTAATTATTGGTGAAAATGACTTCTAGAACGAAATCGAAAGAATACAAAGACACAGCGAATGGGGAAGCCAGTAGTGGGATAACGTCAAACTTAAGTCCACAACCGTTGGGTAAGTATGAAATATTATTTCCTAATTTCGAATGATCATCCTAATTTTCCTAGATAAATTTTCTATTATTCCAAGGTTATATAGACCCGGCAAAGAGATTTCTGGAAGTCATTATTATATATTTGGTTGTAGATAATTTTGAATAAATGTATATTAATTCTTGCGTAAATCTTTTATAGGCAAATTGTTAGTTACGTCTAAAGGAAAATGTATTAAAAATTATGAGCAAATTTCTGTTTGATATTTCTTAGGATTAATCTCAATACCTGTAAGATAATATTCACATGAATTTCTTTGTAATCAGATTTCAACCTTCCTAGTAATAAAGGTATTGTATTAACTATAACCCTTTTGCAGATAATGTTGAATTTACTTTAATAAACATCAATCAATTGTAGACAAATTACTGAATTCACCGCAAGGAACCTATCGTAATTATTAGGAGAATCATTTCACAAGTCCATTTTATGATAAATCCTTTTGACGATATAGTAAAAAATGCTGAATCCCCGTAAAAATTTTTAGAAATTCGATTTCCTTGATAATTTTTGAAACCATATGCGTCTCGAGATATGATCAAAGTTTAATTGAATGATAATAATCTAATAGTATATGAGTTTTGGTTCTCTTGCAGTTATATTAATGAGTAATTACATATCGAATTATTACTTTAGAACCATCAGGACCTTTTGCTTGGATCTCCGCATCAGAGGCCGACCGATGGCGTCAGGCATGGCGGCGTGCCCATCCGGAGAGGTACCCCGACGTGCCTCAACCAGGAGAAAATAGATGGGAAGATACGCTCCTCATAGAAGCTACAATGCGACAATTCCGGAAAAAAAGACACCCAAGTGACCCCAGTCCGGCCCGAGACAACCTCGTGAGGGCCCAAGCACTCCTGGCCCATATCAAAGAACACCAGCGCAGGGTCAACTCCTTAGTTGACCAAGCCAGCAGTTACCTAGCAAACGTGGAAGACGACCTTGCCTGCGGACGACTCGCGGACGTCTATCCTTCCAGTCTGAGACCGACTCGCAACACGAAACGACCCGTGTTTATCATTCGGGGCTGGTCTCCCGAAGAAGGAATCGAAAAATAGTTTTCCGGGACTCCGAATCCCAGTGACTCTTGAAAGTCGGTTGTGTAATTTTGAACAAAATATATGACTTCTGAAAATATGTGTTCACTATTATTATTTTGTAACCTAATTTTACATCATGTGTTTGAATTAATCATATGTTTGAGTATTTCTAATAAATAAATGAGAACTTTAATAATTCCCATTATAGTAATGGAGCCTTCACAAATATGAAAGATCGAACTAAATCGTATGAAGCAAGCCAACAAAGACCTTCTCGAACAGATCCTACAGCTAACTCGAGAAGTCCAGCAAGTTAAAGCCACCTGGATAGACCCCAGGAAGGTCAAATCCCTATACCAACGACTTACGACAGCCCAAAAAGGGTGGGCCGAAGAGAAACAATTGGCTCAGAGTCTAAAGATCCGGATGAAAGGGTTGGAGGTTGCCCTGTCCACCTGTCAAGAAGGGGAAGCGGTAACCTACCCCCTCGTGTTTGCCCCGGCTCAATTAGCATATCGTGAACCGGCGGCGACTCCAACCCCCATCGCAACCCCCACCACGACAACAACCAACAGTTACAGACCCGGACGAAAAGAGCGAGCGAAGCGCCGAGCTGCTCGACTATTAAATAAAGACCTAACTAATACATGAATTGAGTTTACCGTGTGATTTGAATATACGTGTTCATATCTTTTACTCCCATTTTATTTTTCTCGATGAGCAAAGACCAGATTGCCTAGATAAAATCGACGATCTACATAGGGACACAGCAGATTAAAGCGAGCACCAGTCTTCTAACGACAGCTCGTTGGACCCATGGGATTGTCCGAGCAATTACAGCATTAGTAATAGCGCTCACTTTTTGCGGACAATCCACCCTCTCGAACACATTTCCCACGTTGCCTAGCAACGGGTGCCGAGTGGTAACTAGAAAATATTTATATGGCGTTACCGGGGTAAACACAAGAACGTTTAAAACAAACGGCAAAGCCCTGTAACCCACCAGTCCTATTTTCCGAATTTATTAGTATGCTGTAATATTGTGCTCGACTAGGCGGGGTATTGCAATCTTATGATTTTATTCACCTATTTATTTGATTTGGATTCTATCTTAATTCGTCAATCGTGGTTGTTGAGATTACTTATTTAGTTTGGGTCTTATTATTCTTTTCTATATTCGATAGCAGTTACTTAAAGGTCTAATTTTATTTTTCATAATCAATAATGATCTTTTAAGATTAATAAAAGCTCGATGCATCGATTTCCGCAAGTCCCGTTCCCGTAAACCTCAAGTTGATGTTAGGAAATTTTTTTATATTGATGTTAGAGTTTAAGATTGTCCACTGGACTACTCGGTGTTAGATATTTTAGCCGATAAGTAATAATATTTTAGGTCGATTTTTCGGGAGTAGGTGAAAAGGTAGACAACCAAAAGGTTGCCTACCGATCTCCCTTCTGCCCTTATGATAGAGAATGAGTTGACGTTTGAGTCCGTCGTTACCCACGGCGAGATCTCTCACGGGTACGAGCTGTTGGTGGACTTACACCGCACTTACACTGCTCGACTATTTATGTAGTATTTTAATAACTTGTCGGTCTGTGGCTTTGGGCCGAAAAATTTTCGACATGGAAGAGTTTTATAATATTATTAATGTATATTTTCCAATACAAATTTCGATTCCATTCATCATTGACGCTCACTTCATACTCAGTTACAACAACAGCAAGTCATTCTTGCTTACATTCGATCAATGAGTTAGCGAAATTAACAACTTGAACATTTGAAAATATTTCCTTCAATACATTTAAATCTATTCCATTAGAGTAATGCTTCAAACTGACATCAGGTGAAACTATGTGAATGAAATTAAAATATATTAAAATGTATTAAATCTGATATCGCTAAATTAATAAATATTTAAAACTTACACTCAACAAAATCCATTTTGATTATCCAAAGACATTTAAAATTCATTTAAAACCACTTTGGGTTAGGGTTATGATGTGGGCGAATGTAATCGAGAAGGTTATCTCACATATACACTCCTTAAAGCACACTCTACCCTCTTTCTCACTAGCTACCGATAGAATGACTTACACTTCTACACAATTACCAATTATCTCACCCTGCGCTTGTTTCCATTTTACCGATTTAATTTAACAGAAAAAACTTCTCAACACTTTTTGTTTTTCACCCACGGGAGTTTAACTCTAATAAACCAACAAACTCGTGACTGCTTCTATTTTAAAATATATCAAGAAATGGGATATTACTAAAAAGATTACCGCAATTTAATTTACTATAACTATAAATACATTCGTTCATAATTTTATTCATACTGACAATCAAACAAATGACTAAATTGACAAGTAAATAAATATATACATTTATTTATTATACTGATACTCTATGACGGAAATTCAAAATATACAAAAAAACAAGGATTTCCATAAATATATCACATTAAAAAGTTAATCTTGATGACTTTCATCGATGTCGACGGGAAATTGAGGACTCATAGGTTTTCGCTTGACATGTT
The DNA here is from genome assembly GCA_022537955.1 of Schmidtea mediterranea. Lineage (NCBI taxonomy): Eukaryota > Metazoa > Platyhelminthes > Tricladida > Dugesiidae > Schmidtea > Schmidtea mediterranea. Next base: position 123,461,627 of record CM039679.1, read on the forward strand.
GCTTTGTAAGGCCTATTGTCGCAGTTTTCGGCTTTGCTCTCGAGGTTTGCAATTGGTATCTAGCTGTTGTTTTCATGGAAATTTTAGATTGATTTACCATAGTGATGGATAACTTCATCGCACCTTCTCCACTAGTTCGAGAAATTTAAGCCAGTATTCTGTTGGGGTCAACGATTTCCCGATCCTGTTCTGCGAAGCATTTAAACAAGCCTTCAACACTTGATTTTGAGATGAATGCATTTTCAGCCTGATGCCTCATTTGCCGGCTCTTATTCTACTCCAGTTTTGCTTTGACGCAGGTTTTTGTGGTCGACTGAGCTTTTAACGAGTTTGTATGGTATGTGGTGGGACGGTATAATGTTGGAGATCTGTATCAACTCATGTTTTAGAATACTCTCAGTAGCTCATCCTTCGTATATACATTCATTCGGGCCTTGCTTCGATCCACGATGACCAAGCGCTGCGACTGTAATTTTCTCTAACTTTTGCGCATTCGCTATCTTTCTGATTGGTGTATTTGCTTTTCTGTGACTATTAAGTCTCAAGGGGCCATGACCCGGTACGTTACTTTTTCACAGTGCTATTCATAGTATTTTCGTAGGTAGACCTATCTAGCTAGTTCAGACTGCTATATGTAGCTAGTTGTAATTCATAGCACTTGAACTTTGATCTGTCATCTGTAACTAACATTGCTGATGTCAATTTAAAATTCCCTTCATCTTGTCGGTAAACTAGGGATTTGAGGTTTACGTATCCTTTGCTAAATGTCTGCAGTTTTTAAACGCATAATTTAATCATTTGAAATGTAATATTTGCATGTCTTAAGCTGGGCTTCTAATGTCTGTTCTAGTTGGATCTTGTACTTTAAATCACTTTCATTACTCCAGAATTACTTAAAGCTTTAGTTCCAAGTACTGAAGCACACTCATCTTAGTTATACGCTTCAAAATCGAATAAGTTTTATTATTATTTTTTCGAAAACCGTGCGAGCAATACATTTAAGTGTTGGAAAATTTCTTTATACTTATCCATTCCCAGTCATCTCAAATTCTCCAGCAGGTTTAATATCAAAATTAATACTTCCTAAATATTATATAAATAGTAATACTATCAATATTAGTTAGCCTTTATTTACACTTAACAGTTTGGCTCTCAATCAGAATTTTAATTGACTTGTGCTAGAAATATCTTTTGGATTTTTGATCAGTTGCTGGTTGATCTCGGAGTTTGAAGATTGAATTTTCGTATTTGAGTTCTGGTATTGTAATTTCTAATTTTCGGGTTTTAATGTATGGTTGTTCAGGTTTTCTTTGATCATGGGGTTTCATACTTACGGGTTTTTTCTTTGGTTCTATATTTTTCAGAATTTGGTGTAGTTTGAGTACGATTAATCAAGTGATGAGACTGGTTTCGGAGATTACCACTTATAATATGTGTTGTAAAATGCATTTGAACCTTCCCTCTTTGTGCTAGATTTTTGTTCTCTCATCTGTGTGCGTGATAGTTTTTATGTGGTTGTGACTCATTGCGCACACAGGCGAGAGGTAATAGAGTTTAATTACCTGTCTTTTTGGTTATGTGCGAGTTTTTTTAAATTTGTGTCTTCGAATTATTCGAATGTTGGAATTTTCTGTAATTTCGAGAATTTTGAAGGTTTGTTTCATTATATCAATTTGAATATGAAATTTAGTGAAAAATAAAAAATTAACTTTGAAGTATTTTTGTATGATGAAAATAATGAATAACACTGAGACGTTTGCTTTTCAAAAAAAAATCGCACAATTGCTGAGCCTTATTATCAGCATTTCCTATTCCAACAAAGAGATAATTTTGTTCTTCGATGCTGCAAAGTATTTAATGATAAAAATCACACCAGATAAAGATGTTGAAACCTTAATTATTATTGACACTGGAATCGGGATGGCAAAGCAGCTTTAATTAATAATTTGGAAACAATTGCAAGATCGGGAACTATTTATTTATTTACTTCGGGAACTATTTATTTATTTAATTCAAGGTAGAGCTGAGATTGTAATGAATATACAATTTGGGAATAAATAATTTGAGTTTATCATTACTTGACTCTTGTTCGATTTAGGCATTGCAAATGGTATCGGTGTCATTAGCTGATTAGCTTCTGTTCTATTTCACTCAATTAAATTTTCTTTTGAGTCATTTGAGATTGATTATTTCTGCATTGGAGTTTCAGAATACATTTTCTTTGTATTTGAGGATTTCAATATGTATTTTTCTGATTCTTTCATGGGCTTCTATTTTGACTTTTCGATATTGGGGTTTTGATTTAAATTATTATTTTGACTTCGTGTGGGCTGTTGGGTAGTTTTTTTTAACTCAGGGTTATTATAACAAGGATGATCTTGAGCCACTGTTTCATATTGCTGCATATACATTAACATTCATTTTAATATACAGCTTTATCTACATACAAATTTTCGCTTTATCTTATACAGTGTTCTTTTCTTCTAGAAGGTCTTGGGTTGATTTCGCCATCAAAATCTACTTCCGCTCTTAATAACCGACTTCTTAGTTTTTGTATAGTTAGTAGGTTAAAAAAAAGCTTAAGTATTTTATCTCGATTAAAAAGCCTAGAAATAAAAACTGGTTTGAATCGACTACAGGTAAATTTGTCATACTATAATCAGGGACTACGTTGAACTCTCTTTAAAGAGTAAGTATCTGCGTTATACTCTTAGCTTGCCGCCAGAGCAGTTTCTAACACCTTGATATGTATGGTGGGTTACATGGTTCCGTTACATTTGTCCTGTGGTTGCCCCAGTAACGCCATACAAAATGCTTCTAGTTACCATTCGGCACCCGTTGCTAGGCAACGTTGGAAATGTGTTCGAGTGGGTGGATTGTCCGCAAAAAGTGAGCATCATTACTAATACTGTAATTGCTCGGACAACCCTCGGGTTCACGAGCTGTCGATAGAAGACCTGTGCTCGCTTTTCTCTGTCCCTTGCGTACGAAAGTTCAAGATCGGATTTATGCTGACTGTTGGAGATGGTAGTACGAGTATTCATGATGATGATTGTATGCAAATCGTAACTTGGAATTAAATTAACCGTAAATACATCTTATTTATTCAAATCAATAATGAAAAAACAGATAGCGTTCAGGAGCTAATGTGATGGACTTGGTAGTCGTGCTGCTCGGCGTCGGGCACGCTCCTTGCGTCCCAGCCGACGATTGTTTGACGGAGTGACGGAATGGTTCGTAGATTGAGGATCTTTATACGGCCTCTGTGATGGGGCGAAGACAAGCGGGTACGTTACCGCTTCCCCCTCACGACAGACTGCTAGAGCGACCTCCACTCCCCTGATCTGAGTGCGCAAGCTCTGATTGAGCTGTCGCTCCTCCGCCCAACCTTTTTGAGCTGCGGAGAACCTGTGATAAAGAGTTTTCATCTTTTTCGGATCTGACCAGGTTGCCTTGATTTGTTGCACTTCTGAGTCATTTGGATTACCTGGGTGAGTAGATTTGCATTCGCATCTCTTGCTCGATCCAATTCGGTTTGCAGAAATTGGATGGTTGCCATTGCTATAATAACAAAATCTTTAACTTTCTTTACGGACTTAATTAAATCGAAATCATGATTATTGCAAACATAGTCATAAAATAAATTCACTAGAGAAAAGGAATTAAGACGAACGATAATTAGAAGAAATATTTTTTGTTAATTACACACAACATGTCCTTTGTCCGAGAAATCAGGATTCTTCGGAGAATTGTCTTTTTAAGTTCTTCCTCTGAGTAGATACCGGATATGGCCGTCGGGTATCGCGGGCCGGTCGAGGTGGATGAGCCTCCGCAATACGCCCGACGCGGATGTCCTCTTCGACGTTCGCGAGGTACATCCTCGCCTTGACCACGTTCAGGTCCACTTGCTCCTGCACCCTTTCCCATTGAGTGAGGAGGTTCCGCGCGTGCTCGTGGGTTTCTTCGGCAGGGTATCGCTGTCCATTGGGCCAACAAGGGTCCTTTGCCAGGCCCAATATCTGCCACGTGGTGGGATATGGCCACTTTGGTTGAAGCTCCTTGAAAATGGTTGTGGCCTGTGGTATTTTCTTCAGATGCTGTTCCTCGACTCCTTGGGTGGGGGTCCAATCGAGCGGCATGATTCCTTCTGAAATGACATTGTGGATAAACAGTTGAGTATAAAGAGATAAAAGTTAATCTATCTAAATCGTCCGCATGATTCAATAGTCGGTTATTTAGGGTTCGTGGAAAAATAGAAATTTGATTATCACTTTATTAGTTGCTCTAGAAATGCTATACTAAATTTATTTGGGGTTTATGGAAAATAATTCCTAATGTAAAAGTTGCTGAGGGAAGTACTTCTAGAATTCGTAAAACGGGAATAATCGTTACTGGATATTCGAGAAAAATTCATCGCAATCGCGGATCATGATCTCTATCTAACAACAGTAAATTTTCCTATAATAATTTGTACCCTGAAATCTACGCGGTATTTACTAATTTCTCTTCGCTGTTAATATTTGGGTTAATAGGTTACATAATAAGTGTAATATTACAATTTGAATTATCCAAATCTAAATTTTATTAAATTCCGTTAAATCTTTAATGGTTAACACGTTTTTTAAGCGACGTAAATATGACTGTTCGTCCGTGAAATTTTATGTTGTAATGTACTTCATTAGTTATCTCAGTTCATAATTCTACTATCGTTTGTAATGGCTATAATAATTTTAAATCAACGGTACATCTTTGCTGCCACTAACTGACTTATGGTCATTTAAAGTTTAATATCAGTCTATTTACCATCTAAAGGCTTTATTTTTAGTAGATTACAATTACTAAATTTTTATTTATGGATTAATCATTAATTAAAAGGTCTATAACGTTACGAAAATTAAATTAATGAAGGGGATTTATGAAATATTACCTTGTAAGCTCGGATTCTTTGATAAATTCTTTATAGTCGTAGAATTCCATGTGATGCGAATAAGTTTTCGGTTAATCAAAAATGACTTAATTGGATATTTGAGGCGTGTATTTCGTTGTTAGATAATGTCGAGTAACTTTGTTTACTTCTAATCCAATTTATGTGATCCGAATGATTTCCGGTTAGATGGTTCGATCGATGTTTGTCAATGACTGATTTTCTAATTTTAGGTTGGTCAATTATGCGAGATTTCAACTGTTAACAATGAGCGGACAATATTGGATTCAGGTAAGATCAGATGTTTATATTATTTATAGTTTATGTTAAAAAAAATTTTTAAGATCTGACGTGGTAAATTCGACGAGAAATTGATTTCACTACTATGGTTGAATCGATATTAGTTTGTCAGGTTAATGTGTTAATTATTTTATATGATTTTTTATCAACGTTTAGGGAAATACCTGGAAGGTTTACTGGGAATTCTTGGAGATGGGATCTTTCTAAAACACTTTATGATGGAATATATTCGGATCTTATAATGTTCGAAGTAGTGGATTTTCAATTAATCACTATTCCTCATCCATCACAAGGATATTTGCAATGCGCTTTGGAGTTACTTTAGTTTGATGTTGGTGGTAAGTTTGTTCTTGCCGTTGCTAAATTGTGATATTAATGTAAAGTCATGACTCCCTTTTTTTATTATGTTAATTTGTATGATATCAATATATATTTATAATCACCTGGTTTGTTTTTATTGATCTTATAAGCAATAGTCGCATTAAATCTCGGTTTTATGGTCATCTTTGGGGTTTTTTGTCAATAATTTATGTTATACTGATTTTTAATTAAACATTATAGTCAAGTTAAATTTATTAAATGTACGTATGCCACAAATTTTAATTTTATTTCATAATAATAAATCAATTTATTTATATCAACGATTTCAAGTTAATTTATCCCCGTACTTTTTCCCTTTAATAAGCCTTAGACGCATTTTATGTTTATATTATAGTTAATGAGTGCCCACTGGACTACTCGGTGTGATAATTTTGAGCCGTGTGTAAAATAATTTAGGTCGATTTTACAGAAATGAGAAACGAGGAAGCAGCCAAAAGACTTCTTCCTTATTTCTCGTTTCTTCTATATAGAATAATATTGACGTTACGACCCCTGCGTTCCGCACGCTGAGTCTTCACGGGTACATATCATTGGCGATTTTCCACGCACTTACACGAATCTGCACTGTATATTTTTTACTAACTTGCGATATGTGTTGGCTGTGGGCCGGAAAAATTTCGACAAAATAATTTTATTTAATTATATAAAAATCATTTATGAATATTATAAGTATTTATTAATGCATATAACAAGTAAAACATAAAGTTACCATACAGTCCATTCCATACATAAAAATTTTCATAATAACATAAAATACCTCTCCCCCCACGCCGACGTCCAAGCAGAGCTCTATCGAGGTTGCGAGGAGGTGACGTGGAGAGAGAGTTCCAAAATATACTATCTCTCACCTAAAAAATCTAAAGAATTGCTTTGAAACTAGGTTTAAAATAACTAAGATTCAAAATTTATTCAAATGGTTTGAAAAATGGTTTAATGGTTAAATTTTATGTGAAAATGAATCGGTATTTATACCTATTTTCTGTCCCTAACCTCGCATGTTAATTTTGATGTATTAAAACAAAATTCGACCTTGTTATTTTCCAGTGTATCCTATTCTTTATTTTTATTATTTTTCAATTTATTTTAATAATTTTTTATTTAGAATTTTTATTGAATTATTACTAATTCAAATTTTTTGATTTAAGTTTCATTTTCATGAACTTTTATTGATTTATTAATTTTCGGTCGAATTTGTTGGGTTTTCATGTTATATTTGTATTTGTATCGTGCGGATCTTGTTGCATTTTGTTATTATTTTAATTTATTTTTATGTTTATCATTTTATATTTAATTCTCTTTTTTCTCATATTTGGTAGGGTTTAATTGGTGTTTTAATAGGTTTATTTTAAATTTGCCTGTTATGTTTGCATCTGTGTTACCGATTCATTTAAACATTTTTCAAGGCCGCATGTGTTCTGGCCCAACATGTATTTTGTTGAGTCTACTGGTGTTGGAACACTTCTCGAAGTACTTAACGCTGTTGCTACAGCTTCTAACTTTCTTCTATGACTGTCAAATTTTCGAAGTTGGAGTTGTAGTTAGGTGACTACTTTTAGCATTGAAGTCGGCTTGACAGTTTTCGAATTTATTACAACCAGTCCTATATTACGATTCCAATTAATCCAAATTGTTCATATGAAGTTCAATCTTATTGATATCTCAACGGTGCTTAGCCCTAGTCTCCCGTTTGATTCTCAAGGAAATTTAAAATTAGATGGTCATAACCGTTTAGTTACAGAGATGGTTAATCAAAGGTGTCACTCAAAATGTTATTAATCAAATCTACATAAGAAAGTTCCCAAATATAATAAATAAATGGACAGTTAGAATGTTAATACATCCAAAATATCCGCCCTCTTAATCGCCAGCATTTCGTATGAATTGTCTCTAAAGTTCGATGTAGAAGAATAAGCCCACACATGTGGTGCACAGAGAAACTTACCGTGAATTGCGATGGCTGTGGGCGCCTGTATGTGTTGACCGTCATTTAGAACATTTGGCGATACTGCGTGCTAAAGTTCGACTTACGCTTCATTGACACACCCGGGAGTTTCACATTGGATACGGCTTAGCATCTCCCGTCTGGTCACTCTGGGTCTCCGTGAGTAACGACCGGTAACCGCGATCCCAAAATCCCACAAACTCACTCCCTCCAAATCTTCCATTGATATGTTAACATTTACAGGAAAACAAACACCTAGAAAGAATGACAAACACCTACTAATTATACAAGAACTAAGAAGTCGGTTATTAAGAGCGGAATTTCTTTTGATAGCGAAATCAACCCAAGACCCTCTAGAAGAAAAGAACCATGTATAAAATAAAGCGAAAAGTTGTATGCAGATAAAGCTGTATATTATGTTGGGTCAGAACAGAGTTTTGTTTGAATGAATCGGTAACAACATGCAAACACAACACGCAGATTTAAAATCAGACCCATAAAACATCAATTAACCATACTAAAATACGAGAGAGAAACAATTAAAATATAAAATCGAAAACCAATAAAATAAATTAAAATAATAACAAAGTGCAACAAGATCCGCACGAAATAAACATAGAAATAACATGAAACATGAAAATTTGACAATTTACCAAAAAAGCAGAAGTCCACGAAAGTGGAACTAAAATTAAATAATTTGAATTTGAAACAATTCAATTAAAAAATTAAAAATAAAATTGTCAAGTTTAATCACAAAAATAGTAAAATTAGAATTAGAATATACCAGAAAATCACAAGATCAATTTTTGTTTTACCACATCAAATTTAACACGCAAGGTTATGGTCGTACAATAGGTATATATACCGATTCATTTTCACAGAATTTCAATCAGTTTTGAATCAGTTTTGTAACTGGAAAACTCGGATACTCGTCTTGCAGCAAGATTTACGATTTTACAATGTGAGTGAAGGAATATTCGAAAACTTCCACGTTGCGCGCAAACAACCTCGTATGAGCTCTGTTTGGGCGTTGGCGTGGGGAAGAGTTTGTAATGAGGTTTCGAGAATGTTGAATACCAATTATAATTTAACAACGTATTATGCCAATTTTGAGTCAAATATGCACATTATATTCAAATAAAAGTTTTAATACTGAATGATTAATGTCGAAATTTTTCTGGCCCACAGTCGATACACCACCACAAGATAGCAAAATCATCATACCCTAACCAAACTGTGTAAGTGCGGTGTAAGTCCGTCAATAGTTTGTGCCCGTGAAGGCTACGGCGTGAGAACGCAGTAGCTGAAACGTCAATATCATTCCGTATAGGGGAAAAGGGTGAAGGGAAAATAGTCTTTTGGCTAGTCCATCATCACCATTTTCCTGGAAATTCGACCTAAATTATGATAAAAACAAATCGGCTCAAAATCAGAACACTGAGTAGTCCAGTGGGCACTTATAAATTTTTAATATTGACATAGTTTAACCTAGGATCAATTAAGGGAAGGTAACGGGGAAATTAAGGTCGAAAAATCGTTGTTATGTCAGTAAATCATGACTTTTGAAAACTAAAATACGAAAAATTTAAGTGAAACTTAGCGAAACTCAATTTCAATTTCCTAACGGTTTCTAGATTGCATCGATGTAAAATTTACAACAATTTAAAATCCTACAACCGTAATTGTAAAATGACAAATGGAACCCCGTAATTACAGCCATCATCCAATAATCGCCAATAATTAGAAAGACAATAAACCCTTAGTCCGTTAAACCTGCAAGTGTCCTCATGACGTCCAACGTTTACGTAAGTGAAAACTCTTGAGCAAAAAATGAGAGTCATAATCGTTTATGAGCATTATTAATTATACTAATAGGTTATCAGAATGAAACGTTGAATTACCGGAATAGATAAAATCATTACTAAGCCTGAAATATAGGGACGAACCAGAGCGACTTCAAAGGGTTTTACAAACGATTATATTAATGTAAAGGCCCATGTTTTCCCGATTAAAAAATTTTTTAAATAACTTACAAATCACCCCGAAATAATCAACAATGAGTAAGACAAATGAAGTACTTCACATAAATTCACACAGTAGAGATTCAACTACAATTAGAAAATCACGCGTCGTAAGAGTACCACAATGAATAATATCCCAAAATATCTCCTCGCATTAGACCTTGAGAATACCCGAAAACCACGATAAAGGAGATTCACTGGAGTAGGTACGGAAAACCACCAAATAGAGAATCGAATGCGGAGCACGATCGAAATGGACCTAAATATTGATAATTCTACAGCTAATTATACTAACAATTAGAATATACTCAGGTAGTCGATAAAATAATTCGAATCCGATCCCACTAATAGTTTACGGATAGAATCCTATCTACAGAGCAGTGCCATTCCGGTAAACTAAATAAATGATTGTCAATAAATAAATTTCACTGGAAAATTACCCACTTGGAAATTTAGGAAATTTAGCCAGCGCTAAATTGTGAACTCGAAATTGTGAAAACGAATTACCAACCAGTATAATCCGATTGATAGCGAATTGACTTGGCATTTCCCTAAAATGCCAATCGAAGAGAAATTAAACTACAATCAGTGTGCAACATTCCCACACCGACACACGACCTTTGGTAGTAGTGTGAGTGCAGACAGAAAATTCGATTTTTTCTTTGATTACGAAATGCGCACACCCATTCAGATATAAGCGATTCACCTGTCTGGAATATTAAATCCAACTATTCAATGTCCAAAAATTCACGATACCAAAACTCTTCGAGTAATGGTCCACGAGAAACCGAAACCGAACCAATCTCCATGGAAGCCCAAGGGAGGGCTCGAGAAGGTAACTATCATGAATTACTAGGTATACGAATTAATTGTTCTTTCGAAGCCCAGATCCATGAACTTGACACGGACGACTACGCACGGATCCCGAGGATGACATTTGCCTAGAATTCGATGAAACTATTATGTCTTTTAAATACATCTTATACCTCTCAGTTTGTTCCATGAAATTCATGTAATCGTCCAACTGAAATAAATGCCATTCACAAGCCCAACGAAACCCATCTAAGGTTTTCCAATGTAACCCGCGATCCGATCCCAGCTAAAACTTTCGTAGGAAAAGGTGCGAAATCCAGCTTTCGTAGACCATTAGTAGTCAAGATGTATGCCAGAGTACGAAATAAGTTCAATTTATATATAATTTTCAGTTTTTTTGTTGTTGAGTTAGTCCTTTATAGTAGTGATATTTTGTATGTAACATTTTAAATTTAAATCGTACATGTGTTAATTTACATTTGGAAGAGTTAGCAGACATCATTTAAATAATGATTAGGTTAATTTTGTTTTAAATTTCTTTAAATATATTTCTTGGGTTTTACTATTAATCATGCTGGAAAATAAGGTAAATTAATATAATAGTAGCCTTTTGATTCCTATGCTTAGATCAAATTTGAATGAACAATATCTCGGTTAGTAATACTTTCCATGATAGCCTTATTTATTTTCGTAGTTATTTAAAAGTTTTTCTTATGATTATTTAGGGTAGAAATATACATATTTTCATCTAAAAACGAGGATTCTAAATACCGGACATTTTACTCATAAATGAACGGTTAATGGTGCATGAGAGCTGGGGGTCGTTACAAAATCGCGAAACTATTAAAATACCGTCGACGAAACCAAATCTAGTCTGTTGAAAACTACCGTAACGACAATACTGTCGGATCTCGACGAACAGACCTGGATAAGTGTACTCACCTTAGATGACCCAACAGTATAACTATGTCCTACGTAAATAGACTATACCTGCATTCTTACCCCATAGTTTAGGAACGTGATCAATCAATTCCTATAGATCAACGAGAAGACCCACGACCCGATAAACGAAAAATTTACCCACAACAATTCGGGCTACTAATTATTATCGAGTCAAACGGATAAATTGAAATAAATCCTACTTTGTTTTCTTGAGACAATTCATGGATCGACGCGTCCCGGATTACGCTACGATTCCCAGCGCACTCAAGCGCTCGGTGTCGGCAGGCGATGTGGGACGCTGGATTCTCCATCAGAAAGTACCGGATGGGGGGTCAAACGAGCTCCGAAGATACTGACCTCCCATTCCTCGCCATCAAGCGGGAACCCGCCCGCAATCCGGCACGGGAAATCAGGAGACAAGCCGAATATCTGCTCGCCAGATTGGAAGAACATCAACGCCAAACAGACAAACAAGTTGCGAAAGCGAGGCACTACTTGGATGCGGTCAATAGAGACATAGCCGCCGGACGAATTCCAAGTACGGATGGGTACGCCCTTCCGTACAATACCTCCTTCAATCTGGACGATCCACAACTAAAAAGTACTACCATGGGAAATGAGAAGAGTAAGCCAACAATCAGATGGCCACCGCAAACACCCATACGCTCGAGAACACCCGAGGTGGAGTAGAGATCAACATCGTCCAAGAGAGGACTAATTAGCATTTTTAATAGAAATACATTTTTCTTCTCTTCAATTTTCACTTGTTGTGTTCAAAATAGAAACTAATAAGAATAAATAGTTAAATGGGATTAAGGCAAACTCTGCGGACATAAGAACACATAAAAGAAATGAATAATATTTACGAGATGATATATGATATAATGTCGAGTTTCAATTGTAGATATGGACCCATATCAAATCCTGCAGCGGGAATTACAGCAGGCACGGAAAATAAACGCAGCACTCAATCAATAGATCCTGCAACTGACCAGAAAAATGCAGCAGATCAAGGCCACCTGGGTGGAGCCGGATAGAATGAAACGTCTTTATCAAAAGATGACGGCTGCACAGAAGGGTTGGGCTGAGGAAAAACAGCTCAACCAGAATCAGAAAACCCAAATTCGAGGCCTGAAGGTGGCGTTATCGGCGTGTCAAGAGGGCACGGCGGTGACCTACCCCTTTGTGTTTGCACCAGCACAATTAACCCACAGAGATACAACGGCCGCAACGAAGCTCGCAACCAAGCCAATCAGACATCGGCCTGGAAAATCCGAGCGTGGTAAACGCCGTGCAGCTCAAATGAAAAACTAATAATTCTTTTGATATGATACTACGCTGTATTTAATAAATGTTTATAATTGACTATATAAATTTGTATGACTTGTGCTAAAAACAAACTTAACGAATTTGAATCAGAAACAAATTAGAGAAGAAATTCAATAGTACTAGGTATACCAGGGAAGGATCAGGAAAAGAAAGCACACGTAAACGGTAGTGTGTTGAATCCATCTTGAGGTCGGGCCAGAGTAGTTCCTGTGAGGCGCTCACCTTTGGCGATCTCAAAACCAATGGTTACATTACCAACGTTGCCTAGCAACGGGTAACCATTGGGGCGAAAAAACAGTTGTATTTGGGGTCAAGGTCACACAAACCGTAAACCCCACAATTAGAATGAATGTATATGTATATGCAGCAGTATGAAACAGTGGTTCAAGATCATCCTTGTTAAAATATCCCTGAGTTCAATAAAAACTACCCAACAACCCACACGAAGTCAAAATAATAATTTAAATCAAAACCCCAATATCTAAAAGTCAAAATAGAAGTCCATGAAAGAATCAGAAAAATACATATTGAAATACTCAAATACAAAGAAAATGTATTCTGAAACTCCCATGCTGAAATAATCAATCTCAGATAACTCAAAAGAGAAATAAATTAAATATCTCACTTCGCTTAAAAAAATTAAATTAAAAAAAATTTAACACCCCCCATTAAAAATATGATTTAGGTGGGTCTTAAAAATGTTTTCAAGCCAAATACCATAGGGTACATCGTCTTAGTGTACAACAAGGACTACTCCCTAGGATATTTGGCTTGAAATAAAATCTTTAAGACCACCCTTAAATTTTATTTTCTAGGGAAGTAAAATTTTTTTTAAATTTAACTAATTGTTTTAATGAAGTGAATTATTTAGTTTAATTTTTGGTTTAATGAGTAAATTTTTAATTTTTAAAATTTTTAAAAGTAAATTCTCGATTAAAAATCCTAAAAGTAAAAATTGGGTTAAATCGCCTATCCTTTTAAATGGTTATAATATTTTGAACTAGTCCTCAATACTTACCTACTTTGTTCCTTCCTATTGTCACCTACCACGAATCTCGAATTAGAGACCGAACAACAGAGTAAATAACCCTCAAGTGGCGTATAAACAAGGGAAAGACAGAGCGGGAATGTAAAAGCGGCTCTTGGAAGAGTAAGCACTAAAATAGCAAATAATTTAAATCTGTGATGAATATTTATAAATAAAATTGAGTGTTTATTTTTTTTATAATTTGAAATCATAGTTGCATTAGGAGTTAACAAATATTGAACGCAAAACAACGTTTCATGTTTCGCAAAGAGAATAATAGCACATACCTTCTAACAGCAGCTCTCTGAACATACAGAGCGTCTGTGCCAGAGCAATTCTGGAATTAGCGCTCACTTTTACTGGACGTCCCATCTACTGTCACAGGACCTACGTTATATATCAACTGGTAACAGTCAGGAGCGGTATAATTATGTGAAGGGTTTTTGGGAAGGTATTATGGTCAAGATCAAAGACCCACGTGGCCAACTCTTGCCTTAATTCTTTACCATTTCAAAGAATAAGCAAGTTTCTCCACCTTTAAATCATATCTTCCGATAATTTCTGACTATTTTATGCATTATATTTCATAATCATTCATCCTAAAAAATACTTTTTTGTCAAAGGGTTACCTAAAATCGATGTTTTTTGACCACAAAAAAAATTAATCGGCTATTAGGTAATATGATCTTGACCTCAAATGACCTTGAACTTGACCAGGGAGGGTAGTAGCTATAATCGGGCATAGTATACTACTTATATATTATTTAAAAATGCATCAATATTAAAAATAATTAATATTTCCAATTCCAGATCAATTCTCCTGAAATTGATCTTTCGCTATACATTCAACTGAAAAATATTTTATTCTTCCTGATCACATCTCATTGTTTATTTTATCTATCAATATCTATATATTTAGTCAGGGCGACCATTAAATGTGTAAGGCTGGTTTTCTTGATTTATAAATTAATTCTGGTTGTAATATTATCATTAATTATGGGAAATATCCAAACGATTGTAGAAATAATTGACGGCAACTGTTTGGCAGCGCAAATCAAATTGACGGAGTCTCTGCCAATTAAAAAAGAGCGCAAGCACAAATCTCGCGACAAGTACCATAAATCTGATAACTTATTTTCGGTTTTCAATTCTCCAAAAATCCCCAATTCGGTAATAAAAAAAAGTGCTTTATCAAAACGGCAAACTCGACCTAAGCTTCAAGGCAGCAATTTGCAATCTATTCCAGAGGTGGAGCTGTTTACGAATGATATACTCGAATCTGAAAGTCACGTAAATAAATACAACAAATCCTCTGGATTTGATAACTTCTGTATGAGGACTTTTGAGAACAATTCTTTAAAAAAGAAAAAACGAAAATTTAGCAATGACAACTTGGATTCTGATAATTTTGATAAGTTGTATCTTGATTCCATCACTCCGGAAAAAATTCGTAAATATTTCGCCAATGAATTAAACTTTGAGTTACCCTTCATTGATGATTTGGAATTCTTCGAAGGTGAATGGTACAATGGGAGCGACAATATTTGGCTTCATATCCCAATTGATATCCCTATTTCTAGTAAGTTAATTTAAAATTCTTTTTACACGATTTAAAATTTTATTCAAGTAATTATAAAATAATTAAATCGAAATGTATTTTAGAATATTAATAAATTTTAGAATATTAATGAAAGAAGAAAAATATTTTCTCGGACAATATCATCATATTAATTATTGATTAAAAGAATCACAGAAATTGACATTGAATTAAATAAAAGAATGTGTCAATCCTAGCTGACAATGACAATGAGTATGTCGAAGTATATTGTAGTATAAAATATAAGTTGGATTGCCGCTTTCTTTTATCTAATCAATGTTATTGTTGTGTGATTCTTTTAATCAGTTTTTAAGTTTTGCTTTGTTTGTTCCAGTATTCAAGAGAAGGTTTTTGGTATTGATGAATAGATGTAGAAATTCAATCAATAAAAAACTATCAATGATTGAATTAGGTTTGTGTGATAAAGATATGAGGTTTGTTTTTGGGTTTGCATTTTGCATCGTCATCATGTTTATTGGTGGACTTCAAGTCTTTCTTAGAAGGTTTTCAGATTTTGGTTATGAATATTTAATACCACAATACAATATCACATACATTGGAATGACGGCTCGTCATCACGGTTCTCAAGTTCTTGATAACTGTCTACTGAGAAAATTGATTAATATGAGTGAACACAATTATTGTCTGGAATTTGTGTTTATTGGTGGATTTCAAGTGTTATTTAGATTGTATTTCAAACATGGTTATAAATATAAATGTCATGGGTGCAATGCCACATACATTGGAATGACTGCTCGTCTGTCCCTAAGCAGTTACCAAGTATGGTGCCAGGTAAATCAAAAAAAACAGCCAACCAAATCCAGGTAAGTGAAAAATGGGCAGAATTAATATTTAGTACAATATTATATACAGATGTTACAATCTATACATCACACATCATGTAACTATGATGATGTAAGTTGTAACATGTATATGTATTGTGTAAACAGGTACGAAACTACTAGTAACTGTTGAAATTTTTATAAATCAAAATTTCGTTTCCTAGACTTTAAAAGTGCAAATTCATTGATTAAATCCTCAAAGTCAACTGAAGTAAGCATATCTGCCTCGATTCAGAGTAGAGATAGAGTCCAATCTCTCCTGCTTTATTGTTGTTATACATAGGTTTCTGAGTCTTTTTATCTGTGAAATGGATCGCTCAAAAAGTAATTGAAAAAAGAATTGTAGTAGCTCGTCGTGGTGGCCCTTTCCATGCGGTGCCCTAAGTAAGTGTTTAGTGTGCTTATGGTTAATCCGGTATAAATTGGCGGTTTCTTTTATACATTTAATATTGTTCACCGAAAACATATACATGGCTACCATATATTTTCCCAATGAATCACTTACCATCAAAACAAGACTTCTGATAATCATGAGGAGATTGACCACACTTCGCGCAACTAAATTGAGATACTCCTCGAAGATATTGAATTCGCATTTGGTATTACGTCATGAATTATCAGCTAAGTTATTTTTTTATTTTAACCTTAGTACACTGCGGTAGTATACGTAATTAGCACTTTGTCTTTTTATATTTTATAATGTCAATACAAACAGTAATGAAATTTAGATAAATATATGTTCAATTCGAATGCAAAAGTAAAATTTCTTTTTGATGGATCTTTGTTATTGTTTTCGGCTCTATGTTAAAATCCTTTTTTAGCCTCATGGCCAATCTTCTTAAAGTTCGAAGAAATTCTGGTTTCATTTCAACTCTGCTTTGATCTGAATGATAATTAAAAGTAAATTTTGATGTGGCATACATCGATGTGGGACTACTTTCCAGTTTATAATCAGTTTTTGGCTTTATATCAATCCTAATGTAATTAACATATTTTTTCAAGTAATAAAAATACAAAAGACTGGATTCGTACACGACCTAAGTAGAATTTGGAATTCACTAATAAACACAAAGTTTATTGCAATCAACACGATTTAGAGATAATTTTAATATGCAAATGACACATTGCATTTATGAGTTGATTTCAGTACAAAGTTAAATCCTACTAAAAATAATTAAAAATACGTGAAATTCATTATATTGAAGAAAGGAGCGGAAATTTAATAGTTTAAACATAAAATGAACAAAAAATAGATGAGAAGTGTGAAAAAATATAAATTAATAAAGAAGAGTTAGTTTAAATAAAAAGAAATAAATTAATTTAATATACGTGATTGGGTCGAAAATATAAAAATAAATACAAAACTATGAAAATTATATTAGAAGATTATACAAATAATTACCGAAAAAAATGGAAATCTTATTTAAAAAATTTGTTTCAATGCATCAATAAAATAAATGTAAACAGACAAATATATAAACTGAGATTATTCAACAGAATTTTAATCTTACGTTAGCTTTATGGTAAACCATTTTACATAAAAAAAGTCGAGACTTTTGGTAGCCAATATCAAGCACATTGAGATTGAATATTAATAATCAATACATGTAAGCACTTCAGTGGTCTCGAACCCTCAAAATACTTTTGTATGTTGTGAGGTAGTATGGATAATTATGTTTTTTATTAATTCTACCATTTCCGACCCACAGTCAAAGTCATCTCATAACAATTAATTAAAATTATATACAAGGGATTACAGAAACGTTTCCAAGGCAGTTAATATGTTACTTACCTTGCCCGTTAGAAAACTCCTATTTGGAAAACTGAATATTATAGCATTTTGGTGATCGTACTCAATAGAATGAGGGGTCTTATGTAAGGTCTTTGGGTCTATCGCTGGGTTATAATTCGGTCGAAAACTAGATCTAGAATTAGTTGTTCCTATTCTTCTAAAAATCCCAACACCAGGTAGCTCAGTGAGAATTTATTAAACCAAAAATGAACATAAATATAAGGTTTATAAGTTAAACAGGAATAAAGAGTCAGAGTGGAACAACTGGTTGAGATTGTTGCAACTCAGTAAGAATCAATACAGCCTTCGAGAAAAGAAAGATCCGAAATAAAACCAAAAAATAAATTCATTTAAAATAACTGAACTCAAATGAGTAAACGAGTAAGCTACAGTAAAATATAATAAATGAAAGAAGGAAATGATTGTAGTTATTAAAATTAGACGGATAGATGGATAAAACGATAGTAAAATTAAAGTGCAGGAAAGGTAAAAGAGATGAAATCTAAACAGATTAAATGAATAAAATAAAATGACTTGATTCGCATGCATGAGAAAGTACATGTAACCGTTCAATCAAGTGATTGAAATACAAACAAAATGAATTAAATGAGCGAGCTACTTAAACTTGTTCAACAAAAACTATATAATAATTATTTTATATTCTAATATAAAAAATAGTTTTCCAGTAAGTTTTCCTTTAAAATGTTCGCGGTTAAGCCATCCTCAGCTTAGAGACATTGAAGGTAGTTGATTTGAGATAAACCATAAATAGAGCGTTTGCAAAATTATCAAGGACATGACACGTATTTTTGAATAAATATTTTGTTTAAATCTGTAAAAAAAATCACGTGAAAACGGATTGAGTGTATTTAATGATTTCAATGCGCATTTTATTCTGTTCACTTTAAATAATTATATTTTTATTAATAATTTTAATTTAATTAAGTCAATAACAATGCCAAAATCCACTCGAAAAGTTCTTCATCGTCATCATCTTCATCTAAAAAACATATTCATCATCATGAAAACGATAACAAAGGATTATTAATGAAAATATTGAGTTGCTGCTTAAAAAAATAGCCAAAATGTGTTTGAATGTGTGTAATGGTTGACATTGAAATGTTTTTTTTATTATTTACTTGACAAAAGATTTACATGTAACTGTAGAATTAAGAAAGAGGTACACTGATGGTACCTCTCTGTGACAAAGGTTTTATTTTATCACAATTAAATAATTTTGACAATGTGCAAATGATTGCTGTAATTCTAGAATCACAATAAATATCAATCTGTAATTTATCTCATTTTATTCTCAATTATTTGTTTGAATTATTATTCGTTTTTTTGAAACTTTATTTAAAATTTGTTTGTTTGAAGTTTATCTAAAAAATTTCCAGCCAGGCAAAATGTTGAAAATCCAAAATTTAGTAAAAGAAAATTAAAGGTTATATGAATTTATTCAAATTTTTATAAAATGCAAATTGGATTTTAATATATTTAAAGAAATTGGTTAAGATCTATATAAAATTTTTTATTCAGATCTATTCAATTTTTAATATTGGCAAATTAAATTTGTATGTGTGTGTAAAATATTTAAATAAATGGACTTATAACTATTTTTCCTTGTTAGATTGAAATATAATATTAATTTCATAAAAATATATTACGTGGCTTGTTTCAAAACAGAAAAATTATAGAAATATTAACTATATTAAGGATACGTTAATGAGAACAATACTCACCAAAGAGTAAAAACCTTTATATACAAGGCCGGCTTTACTTATAGGCAGAGCAGGCGGCCGTTTTTTAATACTTGCATGTAAAAATTGTAAAACGATATTCGAATTTAAAAAAATATCTTGTGAAAAAATAATAAAAAGAATAATCTCTGAACATCGAAGAGGACTAGAGGAGGCTTGTTCGCGCTTATTTGGTGTGGACGGGAAAAACGGATTTGCTTAAACGCTCACAGTACGATATAGCTAATTTATAAACTATACTTGATAGCTGTAGTATTTATGAAGTTTCCGGTCAAATGGATGTAAATGTACATTGATTTTGAATATTTACAAATGAATAATTAGCAAATTTGTGTTTTTTTGTTATTTTACTTAATTCTACTTGTGTTAGGGGTGACCAAAAAAAATCTTGCTGTAGCAGCAAAAAGTCTAGGGCCGGCCCTGTTTATATATATATATATATATATATATATATATATATATATATATATATATATATATGCACCCAGTCAAAAGAGCGTTGACATAAGAGCGCAAACTAAAGATTGAAAAAGAATATTTAATAAATAGGAACAAGAAAATTAAATGAGATTAGAAGGCATCGTTTGATGTGAACTCTATTTTTTCTTTAAAAAACTAATTGTTCAGTTTCTTTAAAAAACTGGTGTATTCAACTGAACGTTTGCCGGCATTTTAACTATAATAGACTATCAACTGAAGTCCAATTATTCAAAAGTGAGAATATAAACTGAAATGAAATTTAACAAAATAAAGGAAATACAAACTAATAAAAAGTTTATTTATAGTTGCATTTATATGGCTAAGTTTTGGGCTATACCTCGTAAGTAGTCATATTATTTTGTCTGAAGCATGCTTTTTTAATTGACTGCGCTCTTATGTTGACGCTCTTTTGTCGGCGCTCTTTTGACGTGCACTCTTTTGACGGGTCTCCATATATATATTGTTGAGTTATTATTTTACAAGTCGGTTAATCTCTGACTCCTCGTGTTTTCTTTTATAAATCAAACAACCAAAACAACAGTAGTTATAAAAAGAGCTTTCAAAGCCTTTAATCAACCTGCTCCAGAATCCCATCGTCGGCAAGGTAGTTATTCAAGTATTTAGAATTTCCAATATTTTTATTGTGCTCGTGCTGGTAAACAGGTGAATGCCGGGTTGAGAGCGTTCTAGAAATTTATATTTATAAGATTGATTTCACTAAAATCTAAATCAGTGTTGCTAGTACCATATTTCTCATTTATCTCATCTCCTCTTTCTATATACGGTATTCTATAATTTATGTAAGGAAGGGTTACAATACCCTCACTTAATATATAACGCTAATCGTCATAATTATTTAAACCTTTCCTTGAATATTCCTTTAATAATCTTAAACCTCTGGAAACCTATTTTTGAAGTAAGAACCTTGAATATATTTCTACCACACACAATTTCGATTTCCTGGCGATTCCTTACATTCTCAAGAGTTTATTGGAATATTAAATATTCGTCAATGAATAGATCTCTCGATCCGACTCCTCGTGTTCAATAATCAATAAGACAAAATCCCAACAAAGAAATCTTTATTCACAAATATTCACTACAAGATACAATTATTTGCTTTTTCGTAAACACCCTATGGGTATCACGTAATAAGTCACAGCAATCTGTTTAACTTCTTTATCTGTTTTTTACTTTCAACTCATTTCTCAAACTCGTTCAATTTTCCTCTTCGACCAACTGGCAACTTATTTTGTTGTCAGTTCCTTTTATAATTTTGGGTTGCCATTAATTTGGATTAGAGCTAGGGAAACAATTTTTCCCGGTCGGACAATTTATTGCCCATATTTCTAATTCAAGGAAACCCATTAGGCTGACGCTCAGCTCAGCGGCCCTTGATTAATGGGTTCGTCGGCAAATACACTTAATTAATTAATTAATTTGTTTTTTGGCTCCCGACCCTTTAATATATCTCATCTCAATCTAATAGTATTTTATTCGTCTTCAAAATCAAATTTGCCACCGGTTACCATCTTTTCCCCGGAAAAATATTGATTTTTACTTTTTCCAAAATTTTAATTAATTTTAATTGATTTTGATAATTTTAAAATTTTATTATTTTTATTCATGTTTTATTTTAACCCAACAAGTTTTTCCATAGAATGAGTTATTCATTAATTTATACAAGAAATCTCCAAATTTATTCCCTAAAGCTTTTGATTTGAGTCTTTTGCTAATATTGAATTCAATATAGGGTTTAAGCCATTTGGATTTCTTATAAATTAATTTTTTATTAGAAGATCATTCTTAATTATAAATACCAATCCAGCATTCCTCCTTCAACAATACCATTTTTTTTATCACCCTGAGTCTGGAATAATTTCTCTGTAGTCCCCCAAAATTATTTTCCTGTTACCATTCTGATTTAAATTCTTCAGGCCCCGTGATTTTCTCTGGACAACATGAGAAATATCTGGTTTTATCATGCAATGATTGAGGATACCTTAAATCAACTTCATATACAAAACGCCCAGGAGAATTTTCTTTTGTTTTTGATATTTTTTCTTTTTATCTCATTTCATTTCTCCTGTTGGCAAAACCTCAATCATTGTGGTCGGATATAGAGAATTACAGTCGTAATAATACAAGGAATTTCCAAGTTAAGAACAAACCTGAACAAGTCTATTCCCAAAAACTCCAGAAACTCCACCTAGAACACCCTGCTCGAAAAATAAAAGCATATCATGCGTGTTTTTCTTGAAATATTTTAATTTAACTTTTGTAAACTTTAAACCAACCGCAAAAGATAATCCTGAGACCGAAAAATGGTAACAGGGATCAAATCCGTAATCTTTCATGAAAGTATCCCTGAAATTCTCGACAAACATCCATCTTCAGATAATTCATGGTATAATCCTTGATGCTTTTACACCCCAACAAATCCCAGGATTCTTTCGCGTATTCAAAATCCTTTAAAGGAAGATCCGATTACTTCAGATGAATGTAAAAATCCCCAATCTCCGGTAATTTCTTCTCGTCCATTTTATCCATCACTTCCAAGAAAGTCCGTGCTGCAATATACTCATATGGATAAATCCCTTTCCTTACCAGGATATTAAAATATTTATTGTAAACCTCACACTCTTCCGGTTTTAAAAGAGATGCGAGGTAATCTAAAGACGATGGCATCAGTCAAAAAGAGTCCAAGAACCTCACTGTTCCAACACTGAAGGAAATATATCTTTCATCTGTGATAGAAATTATTTTAGTTACATTAGGAGCTAAAGCCAAGAAGATGAGATGATTATCATACCCAGTCCCATTATGAAAATATATTGAGACGAAATTTATTTTCTTTGCCTATAAATTACATGAGTTATAGGTAATGATCATGGTCCATCACCTTATAATCTTCTTCTGTGAATTTCTTTTCGCAATAATAACAACAAGTAGATTTATTATATTCCTCCCGCTGTTCTTTTGATACATCTGTAGAATATTCGGTCTTTAAAAGATTTTTAAACTCCTCTGATCAATTATTGATAGTTTCCGCAGAATGTAAAGCCGCATGCTCCCCAAAGTACTCGAGGTAATGGGATTTCATTAACTGGGGATAATTACTCTTTATGTATAAATGAGATATAAATGAGATTTATATATAATACTTAATCTCTTATTCTCATTAATCCCGAACACATTTATTTTAAGGTCTGGATTTTGTCTACAGAATTTCTTTTTATTCCATTCAAATCAATAGGGAAATCAATTCCCTCCTAATTCAATTCATGCTGGTATATTTTGAATGGCCTAGGTCTGTATGGATGTTGAGTCGTTGCTTGTGGATGTAAATACGCCAGAATAGAACATACGAAACACCTATTGTCTTTATTATGAATTTTCTAAATCACGTTTAATTTAAAAGGGAGTTTTATATACGTTCCACCAAACCGTAATTTATACTGGAATATATTCAGAGATATGTGTGAATTCCTTGAAGACCCATTCACTACCCTCAATTTCCTCATCAAACACCCGTCCATTTAAATACGATACCTGATTTAATATTTCTTTCTTGATCCCCTCTTCATTAAGAACACAAGAAACCGGAGAAGTATAACAACTTGGAATAGTATCAAAATCATCGTCATTATCATGTTCTTGGTTTCTCAACATATCCACTCTTCTCTGATAATATGCAGGCAATCGTTTTTTAATTAAAACTCCTCTTCTTCTTATTCCTTGTTTATTTCCTCGCTTCCCTTGTTGGTTCTTTATTATTATCAACTATGTTCATGTATTTTCAAGGATATCTATTATTGTTTTATCTGTTATGATCTTGTAATTTCATATTAAAAGGGCCATTAAAATATCTTCTATCTTTCTTAATTTATTTAAACGATACTATCTAATTTTCGTGGATCTCCAGTAAACTATTGTTTATTTCGTGAAATTTTCTACTTTTCTCCTGTTGATTTTTCTCCATATTTTGCCAGCAATCTGACGGTGTTCCTGTCCCTCTTATCACTCACATTCTGGTTGCTCTTAAGTTAATTCATGTTTTATCGTTTCTAAAATTCATACTTTGTGTTTCTATTTTCCGTGTAGACAAACCGGTCACTTTTCAAAGTTTCTGTCAGTATTTTCCAGTTGTTATCTGTCTGCGTTTTGGTGAAATTCCGTCCTAAAATTTTTTATTTTTGATCGTTATTTGTTTCCATCTAAAATCGTCATTCATGCTCAGTTGAGTGTGCTCCTGAGGATATTGGTAGTTTCTTAATTTTCCTTGACATTTGTTTTCCGTTTCACAAAAATCATTAAATCTCAGCTTTGAGTGATCAAACTAAGTTTTTCGCTTCTTATTTCGCACTGATCTTTTCTTACTGTTGGTGGGTTACTGGGTGTCGACGTTTGTTTAAATCTCCTTACGGTTACCCCGGTAACGCCATATAAATATTTTCTAGCTACCACTCGGCACCCGTTGCTAGGCAACATTGGAAGTGTGTTCGATTGGGTGGATTGTCCGCAAAAAGTGAGCTTTATTACTAATGCTGTAATTGCTCGGACAATCCATTGGTCCAACGAGCTGTCATTAGAAGAATTGTGCTCGATTTAGGTCGTTTGGTCCCCTTTCTGTCGTCAATTTATCATTAGAGTTTGTCGGAATATCAAGAAAGATTTGACAATGTTACGTTAGAAACAGACTTAACTATTATATTTTGTGTGTTGGTTACGGTATTGCTAGCGCTATAAATTCGAAATAAATACATATAGTCTATAACTCAACAATATATTACACACAAATCAAATACATTTTTCAAGTTTATTCGGCTTTGTTCATCAATCGAGCGGCTCGGCGCTTAGCTCGCTCTTTCCGTCCGGGTCGATATCTGTTCGTAGCTGGGGTTGTTATTGAGGTCGTTGTGGGGAATGCTTTAGCCTCCTGGTAAGCCAATTGGGCTGGAGCAAATACAAGGGGATAGTTTACAGCTGCCCCATCTTGACAGGCGGACAGTGCAACCTCCAACCCTTTTATTTGGATCTTCAAACTCTGGATCACTTGCTTTTCCTCAGCCCATCTCCTTTGGGCTGCTGTAAGTCACTAGTAAAGAGATCTGGCCTTCCTGGGGTCTATCCAGGTAGCCTTGACTAATTTTACTTCCCGGGTTAATTGGATAACCTGGTCGAGAAGGTTCTTATTTGCTTTTCGTACGTGAGCCAGTTCCTTTTGTAATATTTGGGAAGACTCCATCTCTATAATAAAGAACGTAAAGATTACTACTGGGCGGTTTTACAAATCTCAATCATACTACATAAAACTACGCTGAGGAAGTAATAAGTAACACAAGTTACAAATATTAAGCATGTATTTCCAGAATCAATTAGGTTCAGAATCCTGGAAGAATTTCTTGATCCCTTCCTCCGGGGAGCAGTTCGGGATCACGACCACGGGCCGCTTTCTATTCCGGATCGGTCTAGGGGGGTTGGATAGGCGTCCGCGAGTCGTCCAGCCGCGAGTCGTCCGGCCGCGAGATCGTCCTCTACGTTGGCCAAATAGTTCCTGGCCCAATCCACTGAGGAATTGACGAGGCCCTGATGGTTCAGGAGGTGGTGTAGAAGTGCCCGGGCCCGCACATGGATGTCATGGGCCGGGCTTGGGTCGCTGGATCGACCCTCTTTCTTAAATTGTCTCATTGTAAGCTCCACCAGGAGCGTATCTTCTCGCCGGTTTCCTCCTGGCTGGGGCATGTCGGGATGCCGCTCCTTGTTGACACGCTTTCAGGCTTGACGCCACTGGTCCGCGATGGATATAGGGACCAAATTAAGAGGTCCAGAGTTTCCTAAACAACAAAATTATCATGACCCTGTGAATTGTTTATTTTCGGAATTCGTAATTCAATGGAATGTACGGCATTACTCTCTGGGAGTATAGTGTTTTGTTACTCAAATACCCTTAAATAGCTATATCGATATGGGTTGAGGAAGGAAAATTATTCCAAGGAGTCGCAAAAGCATTTGCAAAAATTTTACTTAACTATCGAGTACTTCTAACGTAATGAACTTCACTAATACTACGAAATTTATGTAATTCTTGCCCACAATTATAGTATAACCTTCGAGTGGATTATTTACACAAAAATCCCTATGATTACTGGAGATACCAAAATTGGATTTCGGAATTTTTCCGAGTATTTGATTAATCATTTCCAGGACGCCATAAAAAAAATATTTAAGAAAAAATCCTGGTAATTATTACAACACATTCCCTATTACGAAATTAACAAATTGTCTACAAGCGTTATGTTATTATTCCTGTTCGTTTGTGAACGTACCTCCAGAATTCGCTGTCAGAAATTCCTGTAATTATTGCGCGATGGTTAATGCCTCTATTAAAATGAACCTAAAATTGATTAGAAGATTTAGGTAATTGTTACCGTATATTATTCATATTGAGTTAGAGTCATTTACAAAAATTTTACAATAAAAAAAAATAAAAAAAAAACTTATCTGCAAATAATCTAGGTAGATATTATAAATGAAGTTATAGTTACCTATCACGGGTTGAAATAATCGACACGCTACATTTATTAAAATAAACTTGAAATTTCTCACCAAGATTCACGTAATTATTAATATATTTTTATTGCAAAGGATTCTATAGCCGTAAATACATAACTTCAGAGTTATTTAAACTAAAAGCAAAAATTGATAATGCGTGCGGTCTAAAACAACAAATAAGAAACAATATTATTAAAAAACAGATTTATTCTCTCGCTGTCGTGACCTATCATTTTACAGTCAGTTCAACTTACCATATTTATATAATATAAAATATTTATTAGTCTATATTTAGTAATTTCAATTTACTATAATTATTATTAATTGATAATTTTTATATTTATATTAAAACGTCAATAACTAATATTTATTTTTAATAAATTGTTTAGTTGCTATTATTAAAAAACAAAATCCATTTTTAAATGAACCCAACCGGAACAAATATTTGAGTTATCCAAACATGTTTAACATTGAATTAATTTAAAGAAATGCCTATGTCAGCGTTACGATAATTTTCCTGGGGTAAAAATCTGTCTAGAAAAGTTTTATCATTGGAAAATGGAAATTAAGACTTACTACCCAGTTGTTGATCCAGATTTGAGATTAGCTCTTTGCTTGTGGTACCTATGAAATCTTGTTGTTGGTGCATTGTTAAGCTAAATTGGATAAGTGTCTGATCCTTAATTCCGTCGGTGACTCTATTTATGGAGCTTACGCGTGGGGACAGGAGTGTGCATGTGCATTGCATCTCGTTCGGTAGTGTGTAATATTGAAGGTGAGAAAATTTGCGTGGCAAATCAATACCACGAAGAAATCGACGGCCAGGTTGATTTAATTTTTTATTTATTGGTGAATTTACTATTATGACTTCCAGCTGGGACAATTAATCATTTCTGTCTGCATTTAGGGGATTTATTCTGTCTTATTCTCCTTGGATTAATACCCGATGTGCTCTCACTATTGGTGGGTGAGGTTGTCTCTATTGATTTGCATACTATCAGGTTTGAATTTACCGTTCATGGGGTGGAAGTAGGGGGCTCAACTACTAACAGGTTTGTTTACTTTTACGAGATTTATTCCTAACGTCATTTTTTAGTTTTTCCTTTATTAGAATCTTTTAGATTAGAGCAAAATCGTCAGCTTTGGTTATATTTATATTATTCCCTAGATTTGGATAGGTGATTAAATAGTCAGGTCTATTTTGGTAATATTTGATATATTAGTCGAATTTACATTAATTTCTAGATTTTGAGTCGGTCAACTGATACTTTCAGTTATGCGGTAGTTAACGGCAAAATATCTTTATTTATTATGGACGTCGAATTTTATTTAATTTTATTTCCCAATTGTTGACGTATAATTCTCGAATGATTATTCACGGTTGTATCTTATGTATCATTCTAAAGCGATTCTCTTCCGGACCTTTCCAGTTTTGATTTTGTTTTTTGGCAAGTGATTAAAGGATATTCCGTTTATTGGTCGTGTTTTGGTAAGATTTTGGACTTTATTCCTCTATGTTATTTAAATAATTCTAGACGGAGTCTTATTGCTAAATTTTATTGGGATAATTTTCGGGTTTGAAACTTAACTTTACTGTTACCGTTATATCAATTTTAGACAGGTTTTAGCCGGTTAGTTTGGTATCATTAACTGGATGTTGGTGGAGTTTAGGGATTAATCTTAGGTGGAATCTCCTTATATATTATCGGAGTTCTTGGTTCGCAGGACAAATTTCGGTAAGTATGAAAACTCTTGCTTCCTATTGTTGCTAAGTTAACTTTGTAGGCGTGAATGCTGACCTTTGACTCAATGTTACAGGAAGGGTCTTATTCGATTTGGGTTTATTTTCCATGTTGATGGAGAGTAGGAGCACGGATTTATTTCGGGAAATAGAAAACATTTTTAATTTATATTGTTGTGGATTTTTGTATTTATTCATTTAATAAACCGCGTTTTAATTGTTTAACATTCTGATTTGGTTAGTCGGTTATTATAGGGATTACAAACATTTTGGTGTCGCTTTATCGGGTTATCTACAATACTTTTATGATCCGACAAATCAGTTATTTTATATCGAAATTTTTAATTTACTAGTACTAAAGGAGACGCTAGCTTTTGGGGTTGAGTAAATTTTTGTCTTGTCAGTAGAAAACTCTTAATGGTAGTTGATATATTACTTCACGCGTCGTTTTCCTTTGGGGTGTCATTACAAATTCTCACATTTAATTTTAGCATTTATGATGTTTATTTTCATATTGAGACGTTATATTCTGATCATAGCAACAATTTTACTTTATTAATTCCCTTCACCTTCCCTTCGATTTAGCCTTAGGCGCATTTATGTTCATATTACATTTAATGAGTGCCCACTGGACTACTCTGTGTGGTGATTTTGAGCCGTGTGTAGAATAATTTAGGTCGAACTTAAAGACAACGAGAGACGAGGAAATAGCCAAAGACCACTTCCTTCTCTCTTCTTTCTTCTATGCGGAATAATATTGATGTTTCGATCCCTGCGTTCCGCACGCCGGGTCTTCACGGGCACAGATCATCGGCGATATTCCACGCACTTACACAAATCTGAATAACATTTCTGATTTTAATTACTTGTGATGTGTTTTGGCTGTGGGCCGGAAAAATTTCGACAATTAACGAATAATTAATGAAAACAAAATGATTTTATGAATTATAAATATTTTAATAATATTAAAAATAATATAACAATTACTTGCTCCAATACATAACGAAAATCATACAAAATACCACTCTCCCCACGTCGACATCCAAGCATAGCTCTATTGAGATTGCGAGGATGCGACGTGGAGAGAGCTTCAAAATAAAACTCTCACTCACTTAGTAAAATAGATTTTTAAAAAACTGTTTTATCAGTAAAAACGATTAAAATTGTGTAAAAATGAATCGGTATATATACCTATTTTTTGGCCCTAACCTTGCGTGTTCCTTTTGATTTAGTAAAACAAAATTCGACCTTGGTATTTTCTAGTGTATTCTAATCTTAATTTTTATTATTTTCTAATTTATTTTGATAATTTTTTATTTGAAATTTTTATTGAATTATTTCTAATTCAAATTCTTTGATTTTAATTTCATTTTCATGAAATTTTCATTTTTTGTTAAATTATCAAATTTCGGTCGAATTTGTTGGGTTTTCGTGTTATGTTTATATTTATATCGTGCGGATCTTGTTGCTTTTTTGTTATTATTTTAATTTATTTTTATGTTTATTATTTTAAATGTAATTGCTTTTCTCTCAAATTTTGATAGGGTTAATTGATGTTTTCATAGGTTTTGAATTTAAAGCTGCATGTTATATTTGCATGTGTGTTACCGATTCATTTAAACATTCACAAGGCCGTTTGAGTTCTGGCCCAACACTGTATATCTTTCATTCGTTGATTAGCTTTCTATGTAAATAAGTAGGTCGTTTTTCATAGTTTTTGTTGTATTTCCTTCTATTTATTTCCTCCCGCAATTGTCAGAATGTCGTCCCGACGTTTTCTTACTTGTTATTGTTTCTAACAGAAATATTGTATTTGTACCCTTTGTTCATTACTGAGTCCCCAAATTTGTACTTGGTGGTCGAGTCATTTGTTTCATTTCGTTTTGTAGACAAATTCATCGTTTTCCAAAACTTTCCGTTAATCTCTCTTTTCTTATTGCCCCAGGTTTGTATATGGTGGCCGAGTCATTTGTTTCCTCAAACTATTTATTTTACAAACTATTTTTTTTACAAATCCGTTTTGTTTACAATTTTTATTCGATAAACGAATTCTTAATTTTCTTTGTTCGCTTGCATAAGAAAATCATCAATCTCCGCTGAAAGGGTTCTGACAAATTTTTGGTTATTTTTCTTTTCCATTGGCTTTTGCTTCCTGTTATTTTTTCGTGCCGTTTGATTTTACCAAGAAAACCACTTTCAATCCCGACTGAGCCCCCAAATTTATATGGTGGGTTTCTGGGTGTTGAGATTTTAAAGCTATATGGTTGTTACCCAGACAACCCCATACAAATATTTACGGTTACCACTCAGCACCCATTCCTAAGCAACGTTGGAACTGTGTTCGAGTGGGTGAATCGTCCGCCAAAAGTGAGCGCTATTGCTAATGGTATAATTGACCGAACGATTCATAGGTCCAACGAGCTGCCGATAGAAGGCCTGTGCTCGATTTCGATCTTTAGGTCCCATTGTTCTTCTATCTCCTTCAAATGTTAATCCATACTGTTATACTATTTATCATTACGTCTATTACCAAAGTCCTTCTTATCGTTGTTCGTATTATCGACTTTTACCATGGCCTGTACACCCTTTGTTATGTTAAATATCATCACAGTATCTCTCTTATCCTCATCCCTATTATAACTACTATGTTCCCTATTATTGTTACTAGTTTTATCATCGTTACTACTATGCGTTATCTTTATTAATTGTTAGTGCTATTACATTTATTATTATTATTATTATTATTATTATTATTATTATTATTATTATTATTATTATTATTATTATTATTATTATTATTATTATTATTATTATTATTATTATTATTATTATTATTATTATTATTATTTATCCTTACTATTATCATTATCCTTACTATTATCATTATTATTATCAAAATTTTTGTAGGGATTCGTCCTTATTCCTCAGCTTTGTGAAAATATTTTACTTACATAAAAATTTAGCCGTACTCCATCCTTATTTTACAATTTTCGATAAAGAATTTTTGTTACTTCGGAAATTTTTAGCAGCGTTCCGCCTTATTTTACAGTTTTATCAGAATATTATACAAGCAATTGAGCCTCGCTCCACCTTTACTTTACAATTTTCGCTAAAGTATTTATTAATTCGGAAAATTTGAGCAGCGTTTCGCCCTTATTTTACAGTTTTATGATAAATATTTTAATTATTTCCAAAAATTTGTGCAGCATTCCGCCCATATTTTCCGTCTCAACTCAAAATAATTTGTTTAATTCTTATATATTATTTAATATATTCCTTTTCATGATTTTAGTCGTTCGGATTAATCTTTTTCCGATGGTTATTCATTTTAGCTGTTGCAACGATTTCGCAATTTTCCCCGCTACTCTTTCCCTTTCTTTGTATTTATGATCTATTTGTGTTCACATTGTATTTAATGAGTGCCCACTGGACTACTCGGTGTTAGTGATTTTGAGCAGATTGTTGTTTAAAATTTCATGTCGATTTTATCGAAATTGAGTGCAAGAAAGTCGAGCCAAAAGACCAACCCTCGAGCTACCCTCTTTCGCTTTTAATATGGTCTAGGTAATTGGTATACAGGAGTATCTTAGGAGCAGAACGCTTTTCCAGCACTCAAAGGCTCCAACAATCAATATCCGAAATGAATTAGGTAGCATGGAATTATGATCGAATTTCATCAGATTGTTATTCCAAACTGGAAGAATGTCAGTTATTTTATATGGTAGTGGTTTAGAAATATCCTTTTCCCTGTAGTTACGATTTAAACTTATTTTTCCAAAATTTTTCTAATTTTCATTTTCTCCTGAAACACTTCGTAAATATTTCGTGACGACTTTCGATTAATTTTTATTTAATTCGGTTTCTGCTTTAGCCTTCTCTGCTTCCGCATCTACTCTTTTAGATTCCTTGGTGTCTTTGACCGTGCTTGCTATTCCGGCAGCAGTTCCTGTGACTGCAGTTAAGCCTCTGAAAGTCAAAGGCAACAAACCCGCCAGTGGAAGAATTCCTCCTTGTTTGATTTCTAGATTTTTATTTCCTTTATTTTTTTTTTGAAACATAGATTTTTTTCCTTTTGAATTTAATAGATTTTGGTTTATTGGAATCAACAATAGATTATATTTTCAATTGGAAATCTTCACCATCATCACCTGTTTCACATAAAGCCATTTTTATAATTATAAAATGGTTATCGAGTTTAAATTTGAAAATAAAAAGAAATATTTGGGTAGTGGGATATATGAAGATAGCGAGTATGAATGAGAGGGATTGATTGATGCTTTGTTGGTTGAAAAACCAGAAAGTGTTAGGACTAATTTTCTAAGAGTTATAAATACAAAACCTGAGGAGATACCTGAAAACTAGTTTTCTGAAATTTTCTTTGGTATATTCTTCCAAGGATCTCTTCTCCTTTTAAATCATATACCTTATAGATAATTGGTTTAGTATTATAAATGTTTTTTAGTACAAATATTTCTTTAATCCAAGAATATGTTATTCCTTTCTCAAATTTTAATATTCTTACTCTATTTCCAATATTGAAATTTTTTTTTCAATTAAATTGTTATTTGTATTATTATTTTCATTTGTAATTTCTCTAATTATTATAAAAATAAACTAAATCATCTAGAACATCAATCGAAATTCTATTTTCTCTTTCTGTAAATTTTTTGTACATTAGGTTTTTAAGTGTTCTGTTGAATCCCTCGATAATAGGATCGCGTGATGGTCTTTGTGTTTTTTCATCAGGTTGATTGAATGTCGAACAGATTTTATATCATTTTCCTCTAAAAACTCTTGGAATAATTTATTGTAGAATTCTTTACCATTATCAACATATTAGGGATTCTATTCAGATTTGATTCAAATACATTTTCAAAAGCCTCTTTAATTGTTTCGCATTTTTATTTAGTAATGGAATAGCCCAAACATATCTAGTGTATAAATTAATAATAGTTAAAATGTATCTAAAGTTTTTATTATTCTTAGAATTAACTGTTTCAATTAAATCTGCAGACCAAATATTGTCTTTATCAAAGACTTTGACTTTTAAATAGTTTTTATTATTTCGATATTCTTTATGTAGTTCATTCGCTAGAGTAGTATTTTGATTGTCTGGGTTTGTTGGTATTTCTGCACCTAACATGATCTTAGCTTTCATTGCTCCTTTTACAATAGCTCTTGAAAATTTTTCTCCAATGGTTGGGTCTTCAATTTCATTTAAATCTTGAATCAAATCAATATCTGCTTTTTGTCTTGAACGAATATGTATCAACGAGATGTATCAACTTTATTTATTGGATCTTCTTCGGGTTTAGGCGAATATCGAGTCTTGTTCCTGGCGGAACACCTCTCAAGTTTCCAAGAGAAGAATCATCAAAGCTGATTAGGCTTTTCATCTCAAACAACATTTAGTTTCTGAACAATCTCCATATTCTAATCATAACGAACGTAGGAGACGTGCTGCGGATCGTCCATTGTTTCATTCTTCATCGTTTTTACCATTGAGATCTGTCATTACCCAAGTTCCTTCATGAAAATTTCTCTAATGAAGTAGTAGATGAAGACTTTAGGAGTTTCCCGCAATTTGAAGGTGTTGCATTTACTAAATTCATAAAATAATGAGATTTAATTTCTTATAATAAATATTCTGTTAAAATTATTTTATTCGATTTTGATAAATTCTTCTTTGCTCTTAAAGGTCTTAAAATTATCCAATTAAAACATCTTTTTATTTGTTCTTCATCTTCAGAATTAAAACTAGAAACTAGTAATGTGTGACTTATATGCCAATAAGAATCTTGATTTTCCAAAGTCATTCCGTCATAAAACTAAAATTCAATCCATTGAGAAAAGTAATCTATTGGACATCCTAAATATTTCATTAGTGTTGGGCTTTCTTTATTTTGTTTCAGTGCTCTTGTAGTTCCTCCATATAAATGATGAGATAATTTAACTCTTGGATTTTCATTATATCGTTTTTTAGCCCAC
Organism: Schmidtea mediterranea; assembly: GCA_022537955.1. Classification (NCBI taxonomy): domain Eukaryota; kingdom Metazoa; phylum Platyhelminthes; order Tricladida; family Dugesiidae; genus Schmidtea; species Schmidtea mediterranea. The sequence goes on from CM039679.1 coordinate 123,496,061, forward strand.
TCAATAATTTTTTCTTTATTGTTTTGTTGATATTCTTTTTCTCACCTTTTACACTCTGAATAATAAACATAACAATCTCTTATCAATCTACTCCTAAATTCATTTATGGTTTTTTCAGTATTACATTTTGTACATACTTTTCGTGATAAAATAGCTTTCAAATTTCTTTTTTCCTAATAAACGTTGCTCAATATACTTTTGTTCTCATATCTTATTTTCTATGCTTTATCATTCTTTACACGTACAAATAAAATAGAATTTTTCTTTTGTCATGATTGTTCTGAACGATTCATTTGATTTTTCAATTTTACATTTTGTGCAAATTTTCAAAGACATTATTAAAGATATTTTTTAAATTATGAATTTATTAAATACTAGCATGTTCTTTTAAAACACACTTGAGCCCAGTTGACCCAAAAATGAATATTGGTGGGTTACAGGGTTTCGAATCTTGCTTATCTTTCTGGTTGTCCCCAGTAACGCCATACAAAGTGATTCTAGCTGGTTCAGTCATGTATTGTGACAAGGGAGAATGATAATTTCTAAGCTACAGGGTTATTCATTTTCATGCCGCAGGGATCGGTGTAAGAAATCTTTATGGGTTGACGAGAGATAAAAATGCGAACCATTTGTACTTTTATCTAATTCGATTACCGGTGGTTCATTTATCCCTAACATTAAAGTTGATGCGTGTTTGAATGTCCACTAGATATATTTGACATTATATAAAATAATTAGATAGATGATCTGTTAAGTTATCCTTGTAACACAACCTTTGGGTATTTATAAATTTTCAACAACTTGAATCGATTAATAATTTGATGATTAGACCTTCAAGAAAAGAAAACAAAATAATTTTAACGATTTTTATTTATAGAAAAATAAGTCAGTTAAAACCGTTACCAAACTTGCGCTTAGGATCTGATCTTTTGGTTAAGTAAAAATACTTGTATAATTATTCAACGAAATATTTTCTCCACAGAAAAGGAACTATGGATTGCTGGCAATCTCCTAATATAACCGAGACGGAATTTTGGTTAGTAATTTCTACTTAAACATTTTATGGCACGACTGCCTTGTTGGATTGATGAAAAATACGTAGCCAAAGTCAACAGGATCTCAGAAGTTCGTTGGTCGTGAGAGCTCTAACGTTCGTTAATAACTGGGCTTCTAGATTCGCGACCGTTCATCTGGAAAGTTTATTCACTAACGCTCTAGATCATTCCTATGCCTCAAACATTACTATGACTTTGATATCGGATTAAATCGAAGATTTACTTGAAGGAGCTTCATTGTCGGTCGTGGGACGCAATCTTAAGGTTTCGTCTGGACTATTCGGAAAACGCATGATTTAGAAATGAAATAAATGGACAGTTATCGTTGATTATAACGAAAATGCACTATTGACATCCCGACAAGCCGGAAACGCATGCCACTCACGATTCGGATACTGCAGCGGATATTTATGTCACCGGAAATGTCGATTGGTAAGCGCGTGAATTTTTCAATCAATAATTTATACATCTATTTCATGTGATGAATGTTCAATTTGTAACTATTTCATGGTCGACATTTATTACAACGAATTTTGCAGTGATTCAGGAATTTTATACTACTTACTTATCTTTCGCCGTCGGTACAAGGGATCTTCTTATTAAGGGACGATAGTGTTATTATCGGTTACTATCGGGTTGTTTGGTAATTTATTTTATTTAATTACTTAATTTTTATGCATATTTTAAGGGATTTTTCTTTGTCGCTAAATTATGGATTTATTTATTTCATTTTTATGATTGAAATTGTATTCGACCTCTACTGGAGTTATTTACATCAAGTCAATTCATTTGTCTCTTGGATTTCCTTTGTATCATTTTTTGGACTTACGTGAGTGAATAGTTTTTAATTTGTTGAAATAAATTTTTCGTGATTTTTTCATTTTAATATGCTAAAGTAATTTGTACACTAACTAATAAGGGATTTTTAGTCATAATTAATTCAGAGATGGAGTCAATCACATTATTGTCAACATTAGTTGGGCTGGTTCGAATCCTAGTTCGAGAATATTCAATATTTGGGTTGATTCCGTATAAGTCGAAGAATTTATGTTGTTCAGTTTAACTCTATCTTGGTATTAAAGAAAGCTTGTCTATTAAATCAATTTGATTAACTTGGCTTAATATTTGTTTGAATTACTGACTTTAATTGTTGATTATTTTTCCTCAAACTTCATTTACTGATACTCAATAATTTACTATAAGTTAATTGCGTAATTTTTCCCAATAACACTCTACTTTTAACTATAATAATTTGATGAATTACTTTAAACTTCCTTTAATTTTTAATCAATAGTTATCTCAATGTTTGTTAAATCAATGAGTTACATCAGTTTTGCTTAATAATTATTTTAATTAATGGAATTTAATCGATGTTTAATCATTTTGCTTTTAATTACAATTACTCATTTTTACTCAATAGTTACTTTAAGTGATAAAAATTTAACGAATTACTTTAGTTTTTGCTTTATATTAACTAACAACTAAATTTAGTTGAATCAATGAAGTACTTCTATATTAATTTATTTGAAATGCAAATTCAATTTAATCGTACCAATACTTTTTATCTAATTTATTTCAAAATATTAATCAATATTAGCTATATCAATGATTTGATTTTAATTTATTCCCCGTACCATTCCCCTTTAATAGACCTTAGGCGCATAATGTGTTCATATTATATTTAATGAGTGCCCACTGGACTACTCGGTGTGATGATTTTTAGCCGTGTGTAGTATGATTTTAGGTCGATTTTATAGAAAGGAGAAACGAGGAAGCAGCCAGCGACTTCTTCCTTATTTCTCGTTTTATCTATAGGGATAGTATTGACGTTCCAACCCTGCGTTCCGCACGCCGGGTCTTCACGGGCACAGATCATTGGCGGTATTCCACGCACTTACACGAATCTGATTTGTATGTAGATTTTATTTACTTGCGTTATGTGTCGGCTGTGGGCCGGAAAAATTTCGACAGTTTAATTTATGAAATATAAATATAAAACAATTTATGTATAATAATATTTATTAATTATAAAACAAAAATAACAGGTTACCATTCTTCGTCAATCCATAAAATATCATAATTCACATATCATAAAATAAAACTAAAATACCTCTCTCCCCACGTCGACGCCGAGCAGAGCTCTACTGAGATGCAAAGAACGTGACGTGGAAAGAGGGTTCCACCATAAATATTTCTCACCTAAAAATTCTGAAAGTAAAATTCTTGAACAAAATTAAACGATTTCAAAAATGGTTCTGAAAAATGGTTTAAGATTTTTAAAACTGGCTAAAAATAGTTAGTTCGAAAAACGGTTAAGATTTTCAAAAAATGGTGTTTGGTTAAGTTAAATGTGAAAATGGATCAGTATATATACCTAATTTTCTCGCATGTTAAATTTGATGCAGTAAAACAAAATTCGACCTTGTTATTTTCTGGCAAATTCTATTATTTATTTTTATTATTTTTTGATTTATTTTTATAATTTTTTATTTATAATTTTTATTGAATTATTACTAATTCAAATTTTTCGATTTAATTTTCATTTTAATGAACTTTTATTAATTTTTCCACTTTTGTCGAATTTGTTGTGTTTTCTTGTTATGTTTGTGTAGGTATCGTGCGAATCTTGGTGCGTTTTGTTAATATTTTAATTTATTTTTATGTTTATTAATTTATATTTAATTCTCTTATTTCTCATATTTTATATGGTTTAATTGGTGTTTCAATAGGTTTATTTGAAGTGCATGTTATATTTGCGTGTGTGTTTCTGATCCATTTAAACATTCCTCAAGGCCGTTTACGTTCTGGCCCAACAATATCCTGGAAGGTGGTGTTCTCCAGGATACTCTGACCATGGGAAATCTGAAGTTTGGAACTTAATTGTCGCAAATCACCTTGTTTTTTCCGATGTTTTTTAGTTCTTTCATGCACTACTTTGTTTTGTTTTGAAATATATTTATTAAAAGATTCGCAATAGTATTGAGGACGTTTCATTTTTTGAATATACAAATTTTATATAGTGAATTTTTACTAATTATAATGAAATCTATTTCTTTAGCAAATAATAATTTTAATGTAAAAATGAATAAATTAATTTGCCTATTTTTTATTTATAATAATCAAAATACACTAATTATTTTGATAAAAATTTATATTAAAAATTTTATAATAAAATTTATTTAGTGTTTAAATATACTAATAAGTTTATTTTTTTAGTGTATTTATAAATTTATTTAATGTTTAATTTTTATGATTTTTAGATTTATTTACTTATTCTACCCAATATGGTGTTTATGAAAAAAAACTATATTTATTAATATATTTATTAATAAATTTATTAATATATAGTTTTTTCCTGTGAACAACATGAGGTGGAAACAACAACAAATAATGTAAGTTTATTTTTTATTTAAAAAACTAAAATTAAAATTTTCGTTTTATCATTCGTTTTAAACACAAACTTCTTTTATTGTGAGAAAATACTTGCTAACAAAATTCAAAGATAACCTTAGCATATGATTTTTTATAATCTAAAAATAGATTTCGCATTTGGCATAGGCGTTTTCTTGCAATATTATTGGCCGGTTTAATTTAATTTCCAAACATCTTATTAACCTTAGCATATAAATTTTTAGATTATAAAAATAGATTTTGCATATGGCATAGGCGTTTTCTTGCAATATTATCCTCTGGGTCATTGTGCTTCTTAATTCATTTTTGATATAATTAGGCCTTGAAAATGACATTTCTCCAGAACAATTAGTGACTATTAAATTGAGAAACTGCCGCAAGATTGATTCCACATTGAGGAATGCCAGTTGAATATTTTCTTTAAATATTATTTGATACAAGTCGGTATGTGACAAAGTTGAATTTTCTGAAGGCTTATGCGTTTGTCTCACATATGTGTGGAAATGAAATAATTCTTCGGTAAGATTTTGGTTGACATCTTCTGGGTATTCTTGCATTAACAGCTCAACACCTCTTCGAAGTTCTACTTTTGTTAATTTAAGATCAGCAAGAAAAGAAAATATTTCTCTACATCATCATAAACAGGGTATTCTTCTAAAATTTGATTCTAGTGTATCTAATATAAGAATAAATGATCTAATCCTAAATTTATCTCTTGAAGATATTTCGTCTAAGGCATCAGGATTAGATGAGTTTTCGTAATTCCTTGCTTTTTAATTATTTTTATTCTTCTTGCAGTCCTATATTCAGTATTTGGCAACTTGTTTTTTGCTTGTTGCTCAAGTGAATCAAAATCTTCCCTAATTTCTGGTAAAATATCCAAAAGTGACCTGTACTAATTTGCGCAACTAAGAAAAATATTGGGGTTTTGAAGAATTTTATTTACTCTTGAAAAATGATTTAGTATTCGATTCCAAAAATGGAGCATAAATACAAATTCAAATTCTTCCATTTTCTTTATATTGTTATCTGAATGTAAATAATTGACGGCATCAATAATATCATTGTAATTCACTAAAATAGCTTCTGTAGCTTTTGCATGTGCCTCTCACCTAGTGTCAGATAAATATTTAGGCAATTTGGAATGAGGTTTCAAATGTGATTTCAAAACTGTCTATCTATTTGTGGAAGAGGAAAAAAGATATAAACTTCGTTCACAACATTAAAAAAATTAAATGCATCAAGGCAACAATCAACTACTGTACGACCTACTAAATTTAAAGAATGACCAGCGCATGGAACGAATCTTATACAGGGCGAAAAAACTTTTTTGGTGTTTTTCAATGTCTCACCCTCCACAGTTGTTCCTTTTAGACAAAAAACACGGGAGAAAAATTTTGGGGAGAAAATATTGACATTTAGAGGTAGCTCAAGAGCATCAAAGTTTTTACGAATGGTGCGTTTTTCGCAACTCTTATATAAAAATGAAAGAAGCAAATTGTCACGCTTTTAATGCCATCAACAAATATCACTGACATTGGAGTTGGTATATAAGGTAAACCAAAGACAAATGGAGAAGTTTTAGCATCACACTGTTGCTAGGATGCAGCATCGGCAGCCAGCACCGGGCACCCCACTGTCACTTGTCTTACACATTCGTGTCCGATTCATGAATATCTGTGGCAACATTCTATGAAGTTAGGGTCTGCTTTAGGGAGTTAGGAAACAGTCTACGATTCTCCTGCACAACTTGAATGAGGAACTAGAATTGCTGTTCATTTTTTGTGAGCATGCCGCTTAACTCCTGAACCAAAGCTACTCCGCGCTCCGCATGATCGTTGATTACCTTCAGGTCTCGCACAAGTGCAGCTGCATGCTCGTAGTCTTCGTGGCAATTCCACTCCTCCGGATCAACAGCAAGAAAAGAATCTGGAAGTTCCTATCGTTCGAACAGAACATGCGAATGCTTGGTCATGAAGTAAGCAAGTGATTTGCCGCGAACGGACTGAATGTCGATGTTGATTCGTTTTGGCGGTTTGTCCGCTCCGTCATTTTCCTGTCCGGTAAAACATTACAAATTAGTTTTAGTACCAGAGCTAACAGTTCTATCAAACACTCAAATACAAGAAATTAATGATAAATGACATAAGTCAAGTAAACATCAAGCAATCAGTCAATCACCTTGATAGCACTGATGAGTTCGCGCTTCGTTGCAGTTGATAGATTCTTGTCAAACAGAGCCAGTCCAACGAGTTCCTCCGAGATATACCAAAAATGTTTGGCCAATTTAGCAGAAGCTGCCTTGGAGATGGCTGGGTGCACTACTTCATAATCAATGAGGGCCTGAAGGAACGTGAGATCATTATGCGGTGCTGTTGCAGCACAAGGAGCTGTGAACCAGACTTTCATGTAAAGGCTGACCGAGAAAGTGCAGATGTCTCGCAGCCCTTTTACTTCTGTTGGTCTGAGATCAAACTGCGATCGAAACATATAAACCTTCAAACTGTACAGTACTTTGCTCATCTATCGAGCATGGTGCATGGCACCTGGAGCGATGAAACGAATACCTCTTGCAGGGACTCCTCCGAGGAAAATTATCGACAGTTCCGGAAATTGACGATAATCATCCCTTGGCTGCATTATCTGCAGCTGGCTCTCTGCAAACTCCAGTAGTTTATTCCGTGTATCCATCAGGACAGCTGCAACATCTTTGTCATCCATTCCAGTCGAGTATGATGCCTGGTCGATGAACTGCCAGCATGATTGGAACCGCTTGAACATTAGGACCTCCATTGCTGATGATAGTTCGAAACACGGCTCCAATAACCAGTTCAAATATGTGATGGCGACACGCAAGGGACAATAGATTGATGCCAAGCATCTGCTCGAGAAGGACACAAGCCCCATTCGTCAGACCTGTGTTGCAACTCGTCGTGTCAAATTACATGGCTCTCACCCGGTCGGCAATCCCCCATTCATTTAGAGCAGCATACATGGCTTCAGCTTGTGCTTTTCCAGTTGACGATTGAAGCTTGGCTGCTACCAACAACTGAGAAATACCTTTTCCAGAAACGAGGATGGGTAGTCGATCTATGGTCTCCTTGCCCGTTAGGTCACGAAGCATTTTGCCGTCCCAATGCACAACCAGTGGGACGTCAACATAGCTCGGAACTCCTCTCTTAAACGGCCTGATATCATCTCCCGATGATCTTGTCGCTGTCGACGTATTGTACTCCTGTTCAAGGCAAGATCTTTCACATCTTGACCAAGACTTTTTGCCGTTTCTGCCACTAGGTACACAGCCTTACGGTCAGACACCTCCGTTCTGTCCAGCATTGCAGCTAACCCAGGGCTAACCACTTCCAACCTCCCTCTCTTGCGTTGAGATCGAACAGGCGTGTGAACTCCGCCAGTAGCACCCTGCATTTCATCACCTGATTCGTCAGATTCAGATGTGGAGCTGTTGCTGTGGCTGTCCAGTTCACTGAGTTCAGCCTTCGCATCCAACTGCTCAATGCCGTCTAGCCGCAAGCTTGTCCCTAGCTTCAGATGCTCTTTGCCCTTTATTGGTAAGAGTTACATCAAGCCCCAGCATACTTCCTCTCCGACCCTACTCCCTCTGAGCTATAAGAAATTCTCTGTCTTCTTCTATCTTTATATTCTTGAGTGCATCGGCATGGGCGATGTCAAATAAATAATCCAGCCTAGAACAAAATGCCGCTTCCTTAGCCTTCTGTGTCTCAGCTTTACTTGATGCATTTTTCTTTAGTAGACGCCATACATCGAATTCACTCTCTAGCTTAGCTTGGCAATGCTGAACTGCCCTTGTTGGTATTCTTGCCTTTTGCCAAAACTTAGCAGTACTTTCAATCGCAATCGTTAATGCCTCTCGTATTGTTTTGCCATTCTCTTTGTGTTCATGAAGGAAAAGACCGAGTACCTGCCGTAATGAAGGTAACTTCTCACCAGTCAAAACATCTGTATAACTCTCCAGCAGATACACCTTTGTCTTAGACCTGGTAATATTCATTATAAAACTAAGTGAAGCACAATACAATGTATGTCATGATTTGATTTACAGTGAGAAATTATTTATTAATTACTGCTAGCAATCCACTAAGTCCAGTAAAACTGCAACTACAATTCACAGTCAGGTTGTCACTATTGCAGTAACAGAAAAACTATTACAATATTTTCAACCAGAAGCTACACAAAAATGTAAAGAATAAGTTAGCAGATAATCAGAACACACCTTTAAATAATAACAGTAATAAATACTATTCAGAGCTTTCCTTAAACGTAAATAAGAATTCACTATAACTTCACCAGACAGTTAGTTGCACAAAATATTGAAGAAGTAGAACAAGAACACCAAAGGCTGGTTCCCACACACTGAGTAGTAAGTACCAAAATCAGAGATGATTTAAATGATAATCTATTGCTAAATTTTAAACTCAGCAGTAGTGGGGGTTATGTATTTTACTATTTTTGATAATGCGGTCTATTATAAAACTTTGACTTCATTGAGCTATCTCTAAATGTTGTTCAATTGAGCTCATATTTGGCCTAAATTTTTTTCTTATATATAGGAACAAAATAAAAGGGTGAGACAGACACTTTTTGAAAGTTGAAAAATAAGGATCACCCTACTTGAAAAAATGATTTAGTATTCGATTCCGAAAATAGAGCATAAATACAAATTCAAATTCTTCCATCTTCTCTAAAAGATTGATGACCTTCAATCTAGTGTCACCCTTTATATTGTTATCTGAATGTAAATAATTGACGGCATCAATAATATCATTGTAATTCACTAAAATAGCTTCTGTAGCTTTTGCATGTGCCTCTCACCTAGTGTCAGATAAATATTTAGGCAATTTGGAATGAGGTTTCAAATGTGATTTCAAAACTGTCTATCTATTTGTGGAAGATGAAAAAAGATATAAACTTCGTTCACAACACCAAAAAAATTAAATGCATCAAGGCAACAATCAACTACTGAACGACCTACTAAATTTAAAGAATGACCAGCACTTGGAACGAATCTTGCAAATTTGTTTTTCACGATAAATTTTTGATGCATACCATTGTATCTTCCAGCCATATTTGCTGCATTATTATACCCTCGGCATTTTCTGAAATCAATTTCAAGCTCAGTAGTGATATACTTATATACTAAATCAGCTATTCTTTCCTTGAGTGATCTTTTAGCTCAAGGAAAATTAAAAATCTTTCAGTTGGCAAACCGTCTTCAGGTGATGCATATCTAATAATTAAAGTTAACTGATCAGTATGAGATATGTCTGGAGTGGAATTTCTGAAAAGCTAAAATAGCTAGCCTTTTTCACTTCTGCCACAATTGTGTCTTTCACTTTATTTGCCGTGAGTTGAATAATTTCCTCGCATATAGTTTTAGACAGATATGATGGTTTGTCTAAGCCAGAATTTCCATATTGATGAATATGATCTACTAAAAATGGATCGAATTTTACTATTAGTTCTAGAAGACCAAAGTAATTACCGTTATTTAGAGTTCCAAATTTTTCATTGTCTAATAATTTTTAATAATCTAATTTCATTTCACAACGATTCAAATGTTACTTTTACAATATTGACAAGATTCCTCACGGGAAGTCACCTTTTAAATTAACTACTAAAATATCCTTGAAAAGTCTGACTAGTTTTCTTTTTCAATTTCACAAATCTTTTTAACTTTTCTATTGCTCGCAATTTTCCTAAACTATTTGTGTCCTTGTTGTTGAATTGAGATTCCCTTATATAGTGAATCTCTCCTCAACCACTAATTTGATTGACGAAAATTTAAATTGAACTCCTTTGGAACTAGTTAAACAATTTACTTTCATCTTTTGACCGTTCCCCAGGCGAAAACTTCGGAATAAATCATATTAAAGAATAATTAGTTACTTTAATTAAATTTATCAAAATCGGAGAATTTCTCCTTAATTTAATTTATTTGTTTTCGTCATTTTAAGTAATTAATTTATATTTTCTTAATAACTTTTTCTAGGGATCTCAAATTAATTTTATATTATTATTTTCGTACTCGTCTCGTCAATTGGCATCTGCTCATACCCATTTACCCGGGAAAATATTGATTTCGATTTTTTGATTGGAAAAATAAAATAATTAATTAAAAATAAATTTTTATTTATTATAATTTTTTGAAAATCACCTAACTCCAACAAAATTGTCAATCATTAATTGTTATATATTGTCATGAGTTGTTATAAATTGACATAAATAAAATCATTAAATTGCCATCACCGTGGCCATCACCATATTGTAATCATCGTCATCAACTGATTGGTTTATTGTCATCTATATATGTTCATTTTTTACCTACTGTACCCCACTACATAATATTTCAATTTCCGAACTTTTTCACTCGTCCATCTTCTAACACTAAGCTCTGGAAGCTATTCTTCAATAATTCTTTGGTGCACTTCAATAATTATTTCTAGAATATCAATTTGCTCGTCCGGCTATACGGGTAATTTACTTCCCGAGCTCTCTGTAATGGATTATATATTTTTGTTGTATAGTTTGCGATTGTGGGCCCCCTTTTACTGCTTTACTACTCTGTTTTCTTATTTATTTTTGTGATAAAGTCTATGCTTAAGTTAAATGTAATTAATCAACCTATCATAGTAAGTAGAATGGAAACTTACTATGGCAGAAAAAGTCAATGCATAAATAATTTTAAAAAAAAATTTAAAAGAAACAATATTGAATCCAACCAAAGAAATCCCAGTTAATACTGTATTTATTTAGAAGTTTCCTTTTTATAACTTTAAAATACAGTAGTTACTTTTTACACCTCCTAAATGTAAGCGTAATTTAATGTATAAGGGATATGTAAATTCTAGTGGTATTCAGTGAACCCAAGTTATGTTGATTCCTTAGACATTGTCGCGTTCTACTTTAGCCAAGGTTTACCGCACCTGTGTTGCTTCATACAGGGTTCAGAGTATGAATGGAGCGCGCGTATTAGGTTATTATAACGTTGAAGGTCTCCACTGAGACCCATCAGACGTAAATTTATTCCTTTTTTATTTAATTATTTCCTGAAAACAAAATATCAATGAAAGATTGGAAAGGATAAAAAAGACAATTACAAAACCATATTATTATAATAACTATAACCACAACATTCAAATGGTATATTACATATACAAAACTAATTGTACATAATTGCATTATTATTTTAATATAAGTGATATTAATGCAATGCCTCGATATTTTCCTCTTTTGTGTTTAACTTTTATAATTATTTACATTTATCCTGAAAACTCCAAATAAATTTTGAAATTTTGAAATTTTTCCTAGAAACAATAGAAAATTTATCCGACATAATTACTGATAATTATTCGCATCAAATTCACATAAATAGGGACACCAAAATATTTCCAAAAAATTTAATAAAAATTCAATAATTTTTATAATTATTAGAAATTGCCACTTAACATATATTTTACGGAATATTTCGATTATTTTCAATAAAAATAGTGAAGAGCTCGTTAAGTGCAAGTACGATGGAGTATATCGATAAAATCAAACAGCAGAATATTAGGGATTTTATGACTTTAAAAAACTTAGCTAAAAAAATATAAATATCTGTAAGTTTGACAAAGGAAATGGGATAGTTATTCTTGACCATAATGTGTATGTAAATAAGTTGAATGATTTGGTAAATTCTCCTCAGTTTGTGAAATTGCCAAAGGGTCGGAAGAATGGAAAATTGCCTCCTCTTAAGGATGAAGAGTTTGTGCAAAATATGTTAAGTAGTTTTATTGAAAAGAAGCTTATTGATGAAGAGGTAGGTAAGTCTATTCGTTCAATAGGATCGCAGTCAGCAAAACTATATGGGCTACCAAAAATCCATAAAGATGGTGTACCTATGAGACCAGTTTTGTCGATGGTTGTTACTGCCAAGTATAAAATAGCAAAGTTTTTAGATGGATTATTAAAACCGTTAATGCGATCAGAGTTTGAATGTAAGGATAGCTTTCAGTTTGTGTCTTGTATTGCAAAGCTACAAAAACGAAGTATGAATGATGTTATGGTTTCGTTTGATATTTGTAGTTTGTTTACGAATGTACTACTGGTTGAGACGATTGACTTATGCTGTGCGTTGTGGGATGAAAATGATTCGGAACATCACATTTTGGACAGAAGGGCATTTCGTAAACTTCTTGAATTTGCTACTTCAAATGTCAATTTTCTTTTCAATGATGAATGGTATCAACAAATAGATGGAGCCGCTATGGGTTCCCTTTTAGCACCAACGATGGCATCAATATTTTTGGCTATTTTGGAAAAGAAAATTGCTTCTTTCCAATTTGAAAAACCTTTTGTTTATAAAAGGTATGTGGATGATATTTTTCTTGTATTTGAAAACCAGAAACATGTAGAACCGTTTTTGCATTTTATGAACAGTTTACATAAAAACATTGTATTCACATGTGAAACGGAGAGAAAGTCATCAATTGAGTTTTTAGATTTGTTAATTCAACGCAAAGATAAACAGTATGACACAGAGATTTATAGAAAACCAACTGATACTGGTCTTTATACTTCTCCAGAAAGCTTTTGTGAATTTAAATATAAGAGAAATATGGTGAAAGGATTGATTTATCGTTCATGGTCTTTATCTTCTACTTTTGCTAATTCGGTAAAAAGTGTTGATAAATTGGTTGAGTTGTTAATAAAGAATGGATATTCTAAATCATTTTTATTGTTGATGATAAAAGAGACTGTTGATAAATTGATTAAAAATCTTAAGGATCCATGTTTTGGAAAGTCTGAATGTAATTTGTCAAATGGGTGTGAATTGAGTGTTGATCTAAATAATAGTAAAAATGGATATAAAAAAAATTGAGCATAAATATGTGTTAGTATTGCCGTACTCTGAAGGCTTTACAAATTATAAAAAGAAGTTAAGTAAACAGATGGGAAATTTAGAGTAGAAGATCGTTTCTAATTCGTGTAAGGTACGCAATATGTTTATTAATAAATCAAAAACTCCGGTTGGATTGTGTTCTGATCTCGTTTATCAATTTACATGTAATGGGTGTAATGCCACATACATTGAAGAGACTTCCCGTCATCTCTGTAATCGAGTTCTAGAGCATTGTCGATTGAAGGGTTTGACCAATATTAGTGAACACAATAGAGGCTGTAAAACTGAAATAGGAATGTCTGATTTTAGAATTTTGTTGAGAAGTTTTAATAATTATTGAGAACGCGTGATATGTGAAGCATTGCTGATAAGGTCATTGGATCCAAAGATTAATGTGCAAAGTGCTGTGACTACGAATGTTTTGAATGTTTTTAAATAGTTTACGTATTGGTGGGTTACTGGGTTTTGCTATTTGTTTGAATCTTCCTATAGTTGCCCCGGTAACGCCATATAAATATTTCTAGCTACCACTCGGCACCCGTTGCTAGGCAACGTTGGTAATGTGTTCGAGTGGGTGATTGTCCGCAAAAGGTGAGCGTTATTACTAATGCTGTAATTGCTCGGACAACCCCTGGGTTCAACGAGCTGTCGATGGAAGACCTATGCTCGCTTTGTAAGTCCCTTGTGTGTGAGAAGTTTCGAGATCAGAATCATGTTAGTGAGTGCTAGATACGGTGATGGTGTTCCTAGAGATAGAACGACGGTTACCTGACGAAGTGTGAATACTCATGAAATAGCTCCGGGTTTTTTAACATCCCTCAAGTTTTAAAACATCACTTTTAGTAATTGAACAACCTTTATAATTTAATTAACTCATAGATGAAACAAGTTTTAAATCAATTGAGTTTATTCGACAGACGAGCGGCTCTACTTCTGGCACGCTCTTTTTGCCCCGGCCTATAACTGCTGAATGGTGTTTTAGTAGGAGTTACGGCTGGCGTTGGTTTGGTTACTGAATCCCGATAAGCCAATTGGGATGGGGCGAAGATAAGAGGGTAAGTCACTGCTTCTCCTTCCCAACTGGTGGACAAGGCAACTTCCAACCCCCTTATCTGCGTTCGAAGATTTTGGTTTAATTGCCGTTCATCGGCCCAGCCCTTTTGAGTGGCGGTGAGTCGGTGGCGTAGGGGCTTAAGCTTAGCTGGATCCACCCATGTGGCTTTTACCTGTTGTATCTCTTTGGTGAGCTGGATGATTTGCTCATACAGTGCTTTGTTGGCTTGCTGGGCACGGGTCAGCTCTTTCTGCAGTAGTTGGATGGGTTCCATGGCTATTAATAGAGACATTTAAACGATTAGTTATAGACAACAACAAAATTTTATGCAATAAATAAAAGGAATTCTCCTATTAGAACATTCACACAAATAAGAATAATTATCGAAAATTACAAGCTATTTATTCCATCAAAGTTCAATTAAATCAGGAGTTACATTGAGTCACAAGAAGTCTCTATCGTGGGCTGGAAATTCAGGAGGCAGGAAACCCCCTTTCGACCCACTCCTCCGGAGAATAACCGGTTATAGTCATTACGGGCCGCTTAGTGTTGCGGGTCCGCGTGGTTTTCGGCCGGTTGCCGAGTGAGCCCTCGCCTTGTAGCGGATGTTGATAACTGCTGGCGATCCGACCAGCTAGTAGATCTTCCTCGACATTCGCCAGGTATCGGCGAGCTCGAACCACTTGCAAATTCACCTGTCGTTGGTGGTGTTCGAGCTGCTCGAGAAGATGACGGGCCTGCTCGCGGATCTCCCAGGCCGGGCTCCATTCCTTCCATGGACTATCGGCTAGCCACAAGCCATGGTCACTTTCCGATTGCCGGTCGATTTGTTGAGGCTCCGGTTGAGGGAACTCGGGGCATTTCTCCTGCCGGAATCGTTCCCATGCCCATCTCCATCGATCCGCAAGATGGGTTGAAACACAGGCCATCGAGCTGGGTCTCTCTGCATTATGAAGAGTCATTAATGTTATTATACGTTTATGTTTAATTTAATAGCTTTTACGGTAAAAATAGTGCGAATAAATCTAAGGTATACTCCGTAACAGGGCCTTATAATAAAAGATGTACGCAGGAAAACTAACATTATGAGTAGCCAACATTCAACACGGACATTTACAAGTTATAAAATAGTGCTGTTGAGGGTACTTCGAGAGCGATGTAGACATTAATTTCTTTAATCATATCCTAAGTTGAATGTCTTTAGCAATTTTTCAATTGTTAAACGAACTACCAGGTAAATGTAGAATAGATGCATCGAAAACGCCACTTACAATTGAGCTTTTAACTTCGATTTCAAAAAAAATTTACTAACGATCGAGACTACTTTAAGGGGACTCTAAAAGCTCATATTTGAATGAGAATTTGATAGGCCTTACTTTCCACAACTTGGTTAGGGTAATTTAATTACGGATAATTATTAATCAACACTTAAGAAAATTTAAAAACAAATAATAATTTAAATGTAGTTACAATCTGTTACTTTTAAAAACAAACAAAATTTAAATACAGTTACAATCTGTCACCTTTAAAAACAAACAAAAATTTAAATATAGTTTAATCTGTCTATAGCCTATGTCATCAACGCCACCGATTCCTGACAACGATCTCGAAGCTATAGTTAAGACATCAATTACTTGGAAATTTCTGCTAAAATCATCAAATTATTAGGGTTAAGTACTATCTGTTTCTACGAATCGTTTGGTTAGGGGTTATCATAAATGGTCCGTCCAAAATTTCTAGATAACTTACGATCGGATTCATGCTGAATATTTAACGAAATCAAAATTTCCGGGTTAAAGGAGCTCCTATCTGGCGAACTTTCGTGAGGAGTGTCAAGAATCATGGTTAACTTATCCATCTCTGAGCGCCCATAAATCAGAACAGCTATTGTTAAATTATTTATCAAAAATAACGTGGGATTAAATTATCAGTTAAGTAAATCATAATTACATTATCAATTTATAGTTAACAAAAAAAAATAAACAAATGATTTAAGAGTTTATTTGAGGGATATTATTACGTACGAGTTACTTTATTTACATCAAGAATTAATATTACTTGTCTCATCCAAAATAGGTTCCACAATTTCCACGTGGTGTATTGGTAATTCATCGTTATTGAGAGATTGATCAAGCATTTGGCAAATGAATATATTATTCCAACTATCGATTTATAAGAACTAGGGTGATTGGATGTACTTTACACACTGTCTATCGGTGTGCTGGACGGCAAGTGATGTTCGCCGGTAAGATGATAGAAAATCGACATTCGGATGGATTATTCTAATCTGACGATTTCTATTTCTATAAACAATTTCGACATCCGCTTGGACTTCATGACGTGATATTAAATATTGGTATACATTAGATATGTCTCTATTTTCTGAATGATAATTCGAATTCGGAATTGGAAATCGGGTAAGTTTTTTGGATGCTAACATCGGAAAAACCGCATGTGTCATTGCCAACTTCACAATTTCACTGCGAGTGTTCCCATGTTACTTCCAATATTCGGCATTTCACTTTATTTTATTAACATTTAATTAATTTACTCCTCGTAGTTAGACGTTCCGTGATGTTGCAATTCATGAAAGGTCATAGGCACCTTCTTACCCGCAAGTACTGGATTTTATTTTGTTGACTGATACTTCTTTTTAATGGATCCTTATGGTGTTAAGGGGATTGCTTTGTAAAATTTTTATCTATTGTTCACTCCGCGTGATTACGACCTATTAAACAGTTTTATTTTATATAATTTCGGGTTTAATTATTCAACTCTAGGAAATGTCAGCGACTTAGGCTTCTGGCAAATTGGTTTATGATGATGGTCGAGATTTGGAAATCATTTATGGCCTACGAATTCATCGAATATTTTCGGTCGAAAATTAAATGATTGGGCAGTGGAACGGTATCAAACATGGGAAGCCGGCGTCGTAGTACTACCAGTTGATACTGTAGTGGTCCAAATGAGACAGAAAACAGGTGGATTGTTATATCAGTTCAGTTGGTTCTTCAGGAGGAATTGGATATTTCATTTCTATTTAGTTCACAATAAACTTTCCTCTACTCTATCAGTGTTTGGTAATTTTAATATTTTAATTAATTACGATAATTTTACTTTTATGCGGGAGTCACTTCTGATTGACAGTTTGGCTGGTAACAATTACCTTTTATTTATAAGAGATTTTTTAAAGGGCTCCTCTATCATTTTTATTAGTAAAACATACTCTGGATTGGAATTTGATTAAGCCTAATTTACTGGGAGTTCATGGTAATTCGTTTAATAATAACTTAAAATTATTATTCCTCGTCTAAATTTGCATTTGAGTTAAATTCATAAAATTAATTGATTTAATTTCATAGCAGTGATTTCATATTAATTTTATTCCCCGTCACCTTTCCCTTTAATAAACCTTAAACGCATTTTATGTTCATATTATATTTAATGAGTGCCCACTGGACTACTCGGTGTGATGATTTTAAGCCGTGTGTAGATCAATTTAGGTCGAATTTAAAGAAATCGAGAAACGAGGAAGTGGCCAAAAGACCCCTTCCTTATTTCTCCTTTCTTCTATACGGAATAATATTGACGCTTCAATCCCTGCGTTCCGCACGCCGGGTCTTCACGGGCACAAATCATTGGCGATATTCCACGCACTTACACGAATCTGAATAATATATGGATTTTACTAACTTGTGATGTGTCTTGGCTGTGGGCCGGAAAAATTTCGACAATAAAATAACTAATGAAAAATAAACTGATTTTAGGTTTTACAAATATTTATTAAAATATTAAAAACAATATACCAAATTACTTGCTAAAGCATAACATCATACCAAATAAAAATACTACTCTCCCCACACCGACATCCAAGCAGAGCTCCAAATGAGGTTGCGAGGACGTGACGTGGAGAGAGAGTCTCCAAATAAAACTTTCACTCACCTAAAATAGATTTAAAAGTATCGAGTGATTTCAAAATTTTCAAAAACAATGTTTTACGCTTAAAAAACGATTAAAATTGTGTAAAAATGAATCAGTATATATACCTATTTTTTGTCCTTAACCTCGCGTGTTCTTTTTGATTTAGTAAAACAAAATTCGACCTTGATATTTTCTAGTGTATTCTAATCTTAATTTTTATTATTTTCTAATTTATTTTGATAATTTTTTATTTGAAATTTTTATTGAATTATTTCTAATTCAAATTCTTTGATTTTAATTTCATTTTCATGAAATTTTCATTTTTGTTAAATTATCAAATTTCGGTCGAATTTGTTGGGTTTTCGTGTTATGTTTATATTTATATCGTGCGGATCTTGTTGCTTTTTTGTTATTATTTTAATTTATTTTTATGTTTATTATTTTAAATGTAATTGCTTTTCTCTCATATTTTGATAGGGTTAATTGATGTTTTCATAGGTTTTGAATTTAAAGCTGCATGTTATATTTGCATGTGTGTTACCGATTCATTTAAACATTTACAAGGCCGTTTGTGTTCTGGCCCAACAGTATGTTAAATCATGTTTGTTTTTTTAATATTATTAAAATAATTGAAAATTTTAAATTACATTAATTTTTTAAAAATTAGAATATAAGTGAAAATTTTAAATTCATTAAAAGTGAATTGAATATATTTTATAAATATTTATTTATTACAAAATTAAATTAATAAAAAATAATTTGTTTAAATTAAATGTTAATTCATAATATTTTTAGTTGGTATTGAGTACCTGAAGATGATAGCTATGCTATCGAAATATATCGTACGAAAAGTTTTTTATTGGCATTATCTTTTAATTAAATTGTTGCCAAATTTTTTTAATTATTTATTAATAAAAATATTATTATTATTTTTATTATAATTATCAAATATTTTAAATAATCAAATCACTGTCATGTTTATTAAAATTTTAAAATATTAAAAGACAATTTTAAAAAGACAATTTTAATTAAATTTTATTAAATCAATATTAATTGAAAACAAAATCTAAAGAATATTTGCTAATACATTTCCTATTTCGTGTCAACATTTCCAGGTTTACAAAACTCAACACAGAAATCCAATTACAGAAATATAAACAAAAATCTCAACATTTATTAAGTATATTTTTTTCATTCAAAATGTTTTAAAAACTTAACCTCTGTCATTTCAATAGGATTTAATTAATTTATTAAAACAATCGAAAAAGAAAACATATGCTACGAAAATTTTACCGAAATCTTAATTCAACATCAAAATGTCTCTAGAACTACAAATTCTGAATTCAGTAAACATTTCATCGGTAAACATTTTACGTCAATGTTTCCAGTAATAAACAAATAAGGATGATTATCTACATTGCAGGTTTGGCAGACTAAATCACATAGGAGAGAACTATAAATGTCATTTTCAAAATTTCTAACTGTACTTCTCTGGTTCCACTATGAACCTTGGCACTGAAGGATTAAATAGAGAAATCATGAGTCATTGAAATTTTTTAAAAAATTGACAAATTCATGCAATGAAATTTTAGTATATAAAAAATAAAATATAAAAAACATGTATAAACAATAAAAATATTTTTTGAATTATTTTATCTTTATTAGTAAAATAAACATTAGTAAAATATTTTGTATTATTTAATATTGATTTCATTTCATTTTCATTTTCTAATTCATTTATCTTCATTTATTATCAGTCAATAGATCAGTCAGATCAAATAGATCAAAAAATTGTTTTAATCATAGGTCGGCAAACTTTTCGGACCGAGTGTCACATTTACTTTTTAAAATAAACACGAGGACCGCATCAATATAATACGATAAACAACAACTGATATCTTCCAAATATTAATAGTCAACTATTTAATTTAGCGGTGTTAAACTCTTTGAAGTTGTGGGCCAAATCAAAACTTTCCAAACATTTCACGGGACAAAGGTCAAAATTGTCTTATATTCTAGACTTAGCGGGCCAAATTTGGATCGTGAACCAGTCGTTTGACAGCACTGATTGAATCTCTGGAGACAGAAAAAATTAGTTATTGCTTGCAATGAGGTTAAAGTTTCAAAAAAGTAAAATAATGGGTTTATATTTTATTTTACTTTTTCCATAGGTTTCCCTGAGCAGTCAAAGAAGCACATAATAAATGAATTTGATTCTTTTAAGTTCACAGATGAAATTCCTGTATTTGGGGTATCAAGTTTGATCCCGTAATTACGTCTGATATTGTATATCTTCATATTGGCAACACTTATGTAAAAAAAATATTACAAAGTAGAGCGTCTCATTTTCACTAAAAACGTATTTGCTGTTTACCATTAAAACAAATTTTATTTTAATTTTAAATTTTTTTTATCTCAGTTTGAAATCTAAATCCTGATTTATTTAAATAAAGTCAAAAAAGAAGAAAAACTTTTAAATAAACATTTTAAATGAAAATTTTGTCATTTTAATACTACAGTAACAATGATTTATTGTTATATCTGGATAATAAGAAAACCCCTAATGAAAGTATAATAGGCACCTATTCCGATAAACTGCCGGAGAACGCGAATGCAAAAGAGAGGGAAAATTTGGCTGTCGTCAAGTGAAGTTTCACTTGTTATTTTAAGTTGTAATGGCTCACTGTGGACTCTAAACGACCCTTTCACAATACTTACAAAACTGAACAGATTTTGATAGAAGAGTTTCCGTTGGTAGCCTAATAATCTAGAATCCTAAACTATAAAACGCATATGTCAAAACTATCCTAATACAGCATAAGCAATAGGCGTTGTATTGACTGGAAGTTTAGTGTCATACAGATTAACCTATGTGGAAAATCTTTTGTTTAAATCTTTTAAATGAATTACCGAATAACTCCAAATATTATCCCGAGCACAAATTGTCCACATTCCTCAAGAAATTATAGGAATACTATTTAATAAAATCCATGTATTTTTATTATACAATGAAAAGCTTTATTAAATACTTTTGTCTAAATCAATGTCACCAGAATATTTATTTCTGATAGCCCAATATTATTAGCAAAAGAAATAATGACTTCCGCAAAAATAGGAGGCCGATGAACTGACGAGTTTATGAAGGGAAATGGGGTATCACTAAGAAGAATAACTAATCTTATCACGCTATGGGATTGTGTTTTAGTTGATAAGGCCGTTTAATTAATGGCCTATATTCAAATCTTTTGAAGATAGTCGGACACAAACAGTTGATCTTCATGCAAGGTGACATGTCCACGTGTGGTAAACAAGTTTTCATCGACGAGAGTAACGGTTGCTATCTCTGTTTAGAGAAACGCTACCCCTTAATTTATCGATAACGGAACGACCTAAAACTTATTGAAAATCAGAATTAAGTGTTAGCAAAATCAGAATGCTAACCTTTAATAACACATGAGATCATAAATAATTGGATCATAATTGTTGTCAAAAAAGGAAAACTTTAATGACAGTTCATTCCTAGTGGCAAGAAATTTTGAAATATTTAAACACCTTAGGAAATTTTTAGTAGAATTTAGTAAAATGAGTATCTTAACCACCATTTTCTTTAAAAGTGAATGCTTGGGATAGAAATTCATGGAAAAGGTTGTAAATTATTTTAATGCCATTAAATTCTCCTTTGATATTATTTAATAATAATAATAATAATAATAATAATAATAATAATAATAATAATAATAATAATAATAATAATAATAATAATAATAATAATGGTAATAATAATAATAATAATAATAATAATTTATAAAAGACATTGTATTTTCTTCAAAATTTGACTTTTATTAATTTATTTTATGTATATTAAAATCAATATAAAATACAACATAAATTACTTTTTTCCTATTTTTTAAAATAAATAAGTAATAATCGAAATCACTTGAAAAATGCTATGCCGAAAATTCGTGAATACCATAAATAAATCTGATTCATAGTCAAATTTTGTAGAAAATACAATGTCTTTTATAAATAAAAATAAAAATAAATCAGAGGTGAAAAACAAAAAAAGTCCTTATAATAATAATAATAAAATTAATAATAATAATAAAATGGTTTTTTTCCATTTATTTAAATTATTATAAACATGCAGAGAAAGCTTCAAAAATCTTCATATAAATTCATAAGCAACCCACATTTACTATGGACAACCGTTTGTAAAACTTATCCGTCAACCCTTTTAATTACTGTAATAACACCAGAAATATTTTGAACACCAAATTAATTAACATTCATTTAAACAAAAACTTTTGAAAATTAGAAATTAATTCAACAAAATCTAAATTCTATTTCAAGAGTATTGAAGCATTTAAAACAATAAATTCATGCCGAAAAATCTTGAGCAACAGATTATTCTAATTGGCTATCACAGATAAGGTAATGAAAAATTGGAAAAATTCATAAATCCTAATTTATGTTCATAAAAATGCCGCCAAACATGCAAAAGCAACCCATATGGCGACCATTTGTTTCAAGTCAGTATAATGAACATGCTTATTTTTACCATCAGTAAATTTCCGGGCTATCAGCTTCAAGACTTCATCAAGGAGAATGACTGGAAAGGATATCTTTACCACTGCAAACCATTCTTCCACACTCAATGGAGTTATTTGAAATACTTTCTGAAAAATAATGAATTTATTACAATAATAATTGGCAAGCAAGAGTAAATGCAAGCTTTTCATTAAAAAAAAATACAAAAACCGATGTAGGCCTTGAAATATGTGACAACTGTGAAATAAATCTGGTACTTTTTACATACATCAAGATGAAAAATGAGCACATAATTTTGAGGTAATTAAAACTAAATAGCATGTTTGTCCATTTCATTCGGAAAATTAAATACACGTCAAACAAGATATAACCCAATATCATTATAAGAGATCATGAACTGTGTAACACAATCTATCAAAGTTATATCCAATATATCTCCATGACCAATAAGATTTAAATCGTTTTCATCAAGGTGTAAGTGTTATATTTGGGTAGGACAGATATAGTTCATAAGTTTTAAAGAGAAATTTTTAAATAAAAAAATAAGTAAATTGATGTTACTATTTATAGAACTTATTATGTTTAGTAAATGAATGTTACTATTTATAGTAACAGAATGACAAGAGTTATTAATGATAATTGTTTTTATTTTTAAAAATCATTTATAAATAAAGATAACAATTTATCATTGAAGTGACACTAAATCGAGCAATTATCGGCACACATTAAAACAAATTATTTTATTAAATATAACAGATTAATTGAAAAAGTTTAATTTTATAAAAATGTAAAGGAAATATCTCACCGATAAAAAGTCAACTTCCAAAATAAGAAAATGGAGTGACATACTGAGGACCATGGATCCCACCAGCCACAAATTAACCCATGGTGGCATTTTTAGCAATGACTGATTTTCTGACAAACTGAATTAGACACAAAACATAATCTACTTACTAATTATTAAGTCTAATAAATTCATGCACAAATATTATGAAGTTTTTTTACCAAATCAGCCATTTTGAATAGATATTATGAATTAAATTTAAATATTAAAATCCAGTCGTCCCCATTTCGGGTGGTAAAGATAAAAAATGTTATAAATATAATTTAATCAATGAATAAATTATAAGAAGAATATTATAAAATACATTATAGGGTTCCTCAATTATTATTATGACCTTTGCATTTATTAGTGTTAATATATTATTTAATTATATTTATTTTTAATTAATTGTGTTTTTTTCATTAAGTTCCATACATATAATTTATTTATAATTATAGTTTTAATGAATTAAGTACAAAATGATTACAAAGGAAATATGAATCGTCAAACGAGGAAGAATAATGAATTTATTTATTGTATGTCAAATGTTTTACCTATTCTACTTCGTTTGACTATTTACATTTTCATTGCAATCATTTTGTATTATGATTCGTCTAAACTATTATTATAAATAAATAATATAAAATTTAATGAAAAAATATATAAAGTTTACCAAATATGCTTATCTGTCTATGATTAATTATATTAAATTAATTTTTTATAATAACTTTAATTTTTGTCGATAATTTGGTAAATTATTGTTAAATATCTGAAAATCGATTTTTTTTCTCTATCAAATGATGCAAAATTTTCAAAATTACGCAAAATATTTGTTTAAAAACTACAAATTAGCTTTTAAATGCTTTCTTTTTAAATAAATTTTTTAAAATAGTTCCCTAAATGATTTCAGTTTATAATCTTATAAACAGATAGTAAGATATTGAAATTACTTATATAGATTATATATTATCAGTTATATTAATTACATATTTAACCTTTACCACCCAAACCGGGACTTACCAAAATGAAATTAACATTATAAAAATGTCTGATTTCGTAAGACTGAAAATGTCGCATACAAAAAAGTAACGAATGAGGCTTCTTTGAAAGGTTATATTAAATTTGTTTAAATGAGGTATTGCTGGACTATGGTTGATTGGAAATCAACTCTATAAGCAGCATTCAGCAGGAAATATAAATTTGATAAAAATATTACAGAAATTTTTGTTTTAATTACTTGAAAAAATAATTATTTAAAATTTCTGTCAAAGGGGACTCTTGGAACTTATACAAAAAAATTAAGAGAAAAATTATAAAGAGCCTCATTAGTTAATCTGAACAAAAGGGCTCCTATGGTAAAACTTTTTGTTATTTGTGATAGATTTTTCACCAAGATGAAAAACTGTTGAATGAAATGACTTGGGTCAATTTTTTGAAGCAATAACAAATCAGTTTTACATTTAACTAATGAAAGATTTATTCCAGGAGCCCCTTTGTGCATTTTTAAAAAAATATATTATTCATAGATATTCCTGCTAGACACCGTTGCACCAGAGACCTGTGGTCATCTCATGCTCAATATATTGTCCAGCAATATCTCACCTGTTCATTGCATTTAGCATTTCTATTAATACTAGAACACTGAGGGCCATCGTCATTGGCTTGGGGTGGATGAAAATCGAACAGTCAACTCCCTCAAATCGAGATTCTTGGGCCAGGCATTGGGCCTGATGAGTCTAAAATGAGCACAATGAAATTAGCAAGTCAACTAAACAAAGTTTGAAGATGATAAATATGAATCTTGATGAAGGAATTCGTATATTATTTCGATGCCCAAAAGACTTACTGTTATATTTTGTGATACCTTAAAAGGTATAATGAAATGTGAGCAAAGTTTCTATTGTAAAGATTCTGAAAATATTTAGAAGAAATTGAAAAGAAACGTCGTACAAAACAATTGTGAGCAAACCCCTTTCTTTTTTCGCGAGACGGCATTTAATAAACTGGATAAGATCGTGAATGAGCCCACGTTATAATGATCAAGTACTCCTCTAATTTAGAAACCTATTTTGCACTTCATGCAGTAATTTATTTACTATTTTTTTCGGTTACCTGTTCATTGCGTTTAGCATTTCTATCAATACCAATACTGATAAAGCCATGGTCATTGGCTTGGGATTTTGGAAAATTTTACAGTCAATACCATTGAAGCTTTCGGTTTCGGCTAAACATTGCATATGATGTGTCTGGAATCGGGAAGATCATATTATTTAATTGTATTTCTATTAATAAAAATCTCATATGTATAACTTACCAATTGATAGTAATTCAACTGGGGGCCTTTTGGGTAGATAGTAAACCACCAAGCTGCGGCGCCAACGGTTGCAGCTCCAACATATGTACCGACGGCCATATATCGAAAGAATAACCACCCGGTAATTAAAGGCTCTCTTGTTGATCTTGGTGGTTTTGACATTATGTCTAAGTCCGGAGGATTAAATCCTAGAGCTGTTGCTGGTAATCCATCAGTGACTAAATTAACCCAAAGTAGTTGAACTGGAATCAAAGCTTCTGGCATTCCCAATGCTGCAGTGAGGAAAATACTGACGACTGAGACACATAAAATTTACCAAAAATAACTTATTAAAGAGTAAAAAATACCTTCTCCAACATTAGAGGAAATCAGATATCTAATAAATTGTTTCATGTTATTATATATTGCTCTTCCTTCTTCAACGGCAGCAACAATTGTACTGAAATTATCATCAGCTAAGACCATTTCTGAAGCACTCTTTGCAACTGCAGTACCACTTCCCATAGCAATTCCTATTTCAGCTTTCTTTAAAGCCGGTGCATCGTTGACTCCATCACCAGTCTTTCAATAAAAACAATCAAAATTAAGTTTAAAACAAAAATTACCATTGCTGACACTTCGCCGTCCATTTGTAAATATTCAACAATTTTGCTTTTATGAGCAGGCTCGACTCGAGCAAACAATTTCGCTCTTCTAACAGCTTCTTTCTTCATTTCTTCAGATAAATCGTCGAATTCTCTTCCTGTGTATGATTTTCCAAATGTGGTTTCGTTTTCAGAAAATACTCCAATTCTTCGACAAATGGCTTCA
The DNA here is from genome assembly GCA_022537955.1 of Schmidtea mediterranea. Classification (NCBI taxonomy): domain Eukaryota; kingdom Metazoa; phylum Platyhelminthes; order Tricladida; family Dugesiidae; genus Schmidtea; species Schmidtea mediterranea. The sequence goes on from CM039679.1 coordinate 123,522,917, forward strand.
GCTGTTGCCTTATTGTCACCGGTAATAACGATGACTCGAATGCCTGCCATTCTACATTTTACAATGCTATCAAATACTTCGGTTCTCGGTGGATCAAGCATTCCGACAACTCCGACAAAAGTCATATTTGTCTAAATACGATAATAATGTTGAATCTTTACCTAATTTTTTGCTCTATTTTATTAATCATATCCAGTATTAATTTAAACAAGCAATAAAAATTATTTTCAGATATTCAAAATTTTAATATTTTCCAAAAACCTTTTTGGGTTCAAAATTCATGATTTGTGTCGACATAAGTTTTTAAGATTAACATTTCTCAAATCATCGGAAGAGGGATGTTTTTGTGCCAAAAACATACATCTACCGACTTTTGTTTTTGACTTTTATTTCCCGTTTGATAATGTTCTCCAAATTATAGAAATGTTACGAATCGTAAAATCAGAACCCAGAGATTTCATTAAACCAATCAACGAGCAGCAGTGAAGCGCTTAATACTCACATGCTAGTAACTTGTGATCAATAAAAATTCATCGTTCAAATAGAATAATATCAATTCACTATTGTTTAAACGAGTTTTAATATAGTTTATTCTATTGTAAATCTAAAGCTAAATCTTACATATCTTGTTCAATGACAGGTGATAAAAAATATTAATAAAAATATCAACAGTAAAGTATGCAATTTTTGTTTACCTCATACTTATAGAATTGATTTGAATCCTCCAAATTCATTTGTTCTTTTTTGAAAGGATTATCTAGAGTTGCTAATGCAAGACATCTCAACGTGTCTCTTCCAGTTCCATATTCTCCGGTTATTCTCATAATCTCTGATTTGATTGCAGCGGTCATCGGTATTTTTTTGGATCCCACTCGAACAAAAGCACATCTGTCTAAGATTCCTTCTGGTGCTCCTTTGCAAAACATTTTTGGTGATCCTTCTTTTGCAGGATTTACATAGCAACTCATTGATTTTCTATCACGAGAAAACTCCAATGTGAATTCTTTCTTCCAAAATCCCTGAAATTGAAACAAATAAAATTTGCTTCATTAAGAAAAAGATATCACTTGAATGTGATGATTACAGGCCATTCCCAATTGCTTTTTAGTCAGTCCAGCTTTGCTTAAATTATGGACATTCATTTTTTCAACTAAACAAGTCAATGCTGTCTCCGTTGCTTCGCCGACTTTTTCATACGCACTTTTTGTTTCATTGTAGTCTATGGAAGAATCGTTGCACATGGCACAAATATTGGCAATCTCTAGAAGTGTTTCATAGTCTCCAGTTCTTACCTTTTGCCCGTTGAGAAATCTAGTAAGAAATACAATTATTATTATTATTATTATTATTATTATTATTATTATTATTATTATTATTATTATTATTATTATTATTATTATTATTATTATTATTATTATGATTAGCTAATTTATCTTAACCTATTAATAATGATAACAACAATAATATTAATTACAGACAGATTTACACATTGAGTTTTTATTATAATATTTTTATATTTACTTGTATAAAATATTTTACTAAGTGCTTATAATTTCGATAAATTTCCTTGATGTTTATTTAAAAAATTAACATTTTTATATTTCAGTTTTGAAATTTTTAGAATTTTTCATTTAATTTAATTTAATTTAGGAAATATTCAAAGAAACTAATATAATAATTAGCTGATGCTTTTTTGCATCAAGAAAACTTACACTTCTCCTTCGGGTGCATATTTCGAACCGGTAATTTCAAATTGATGAGTGGAAATTTCGGTTTCAGTTATGTTGGAAAACACAAACATTCTGGCGACGCTCATTTGGTTTGTCGTCAATGTGCCCGTTTTGTCAGAACAAATTACACTTGTACATCCCAGGGTTTCAACACTAGGCAGAGATCGGACAATTGCGTTTTTCTTTGCCATTCTGCGAGTGCCTAAAGCCAAACAAGTCGTAATAACAGCCGGTAACCCTTCTGGAATAGCAGCGACAGCAAGAGCAACAGCAATTTTAAAATAATAGATTGCCCCTCGAACCCATGAACCACCGTGAGCAGGATCATTAAAATGACCGATATTAATTGCCCAAACAGCGATACATATGATCGTAATGACCTAAATAAAAAGTTTATTTCCTACGAATTCTTTTAAAATTAATTTAATAATAATATGATAATATGATAAATAGTAATAAAATTAATTCATGAAAACCTCGTTTAACGCGACTTGTTCGTCATGTAGTTAACTATCGCAATACACCTACATTAAGTGCATGTCGCAAAAAGCAATAGCGAAAGAATATCCAAAATGTGATACAAATTCATATTTTCCGTTTTTTAAGAAAAGTCAGCAAATGACACAACAATTTTCAGTTTGTCAAAATCAAAAAAATTAACAGTTCGAGTCACATTTTGGTCAATATCTCATTGTCACACGTTGCGATATACGCCTGGTTCCTTTTTAATCAAATATATTAGAATAGTAAAGAGTAAAAACAATTTAGACTGAATTAATACATTATTAAATGAGAAGCTACATTTTGGTCAAAGATTAGAACTCGAATATTACAATCGCATTTCAAAAATTTATAGATAAAAGGAAGTGACTGAAGATTTGTTGACATTCGCGGTGAACTGAATTCTTTTATAATCTTTCTATTAGTTCGGTCCTACAACAGGTTAGAACTTTTAATATTTCAAATTTGGCAAACAATTAATAATTTGTAACTAAAAAATAATGGCATGTTTAATATTAATTATTACTAATTCGTTTTAATCTATTAGTGTGACCTTGACATTTGAGAGTCAATTTCTAATTTAATATCATTTTACTTTAAAAGAATTATGTTAATTTCATTATTATTATATAATTATCTATTATTATTTAAGTTTGATTGTATATTAATTTGTTGTTTCTGATCTTTTCATAAACAAATATTAATGATTAACATATAATATTAACATATAGACAAATTAACTAAAACACTTAACTTACAAGGTAACACTAACAAAAAAATAGATGCTATGAAAACATAAATATCGAAAAATTATGGCCCATAATTAATAAAGACACGAAGATGCCAAACAAAGGAAATATATTCTAAGGAAATTGTCCTCGTTATGAACCAGCCCCCATAATCTATGTCAAATGCTACGGAAACAATAATGATTTAATAGTTATGATTCAGTTAGTTAATTAAATAATCAGCAAAGTAGTCTATCGGCAGTATGATGAATTCTTTTGGAAGCGAGTGAAGAAATGAGGGACATTGGTAAAATTTTAGTTTCATTTATTGAAAGTGAGAGGATGAAAAGAATAGTAGGATAGTTTTTAAAATTTTTAATCCAATGCAGTATAAACAATGTCAATGATCTTTGGAAGTAATTCCTTGTGACAAAAGGTTATTGGTTAAAGAAATTCTTTAGCAAGCTTATGAACCCTTAAAATATGTATTAAGAAAAATTCAGGCACATGTTATCTTAGCTAACATAGCTTTAAATCTACCTTTGATAATTGCTGTCCAAATTCATCCAGTTTTTGCTGCAAAGGTGTTCTTTCTTGTTCAGTTTCCATCATTTGATTTCTGATTTTGCCGATTTCAGTGTCCAATCCAGTGCCTATTACAACGCCTCTACATTTTCCGGACGCGACATTTGTTCCGCTAAATAACAAATTCTTTTTGTCTTGATTTACAGCTCGAGGATCTGGAATGGCGTCTGAGTGTTTGATAACCGAGACCGATTCACCAGTCAAAATTGATTGATCAATTCTAATTGTTGTACTGAAAATCTTGGTGATTCTTATGTCAGCTGGAACTTTGTCTCCGACTAAAATCACAAATGAAGATTTAAACAAAGAATCAAAATAGATGAACCTGCAATATCGCAAATATCTCCTGGTACTAGTTCTCTGGCTTTAATTTTTTGAACTCCTTTTGCATTCTTTCTATAGACTTTTGCTATTTCAGGCTCATATTCTTTCAATGCCTCAATTGCCGATTCGGCATTTCGTTCCTTTAATTATAATTCTGAATAAAGCAAAAGCACATCAACCAAACTTACTTGCCATACACCGACAATAGCGTTAGCAATTAAAATGAGCATGATGACGAATGGTTCTACAAACGCTGTGATCGAGTCTTCATGCTCTTCAAATAATGCCAACACCTAAATAGAATATATATATATATATATAAATATTAAATTTAAGTATTTTAACCAATGATTTATTACTAATTATTTGTAAGTAACATAATTATTTTATTATCTTTTTTATTCCGTTCCTTTCTAAAGCTTCTAGTTTAAAAACAATTGAACTATTTTTTGTTAATCATAGGATTTACAATTACTGACACACTATTGTATTTTTGTTAAAGTTAAGTTATTTAGCATAATTTGTTTGGCAATTTCTTTTTTAAGTTTTTCAACGAAGTCCTGAAAATTCCTGTTAAATATAAAACAAAATATTGATCGATAGCCTAAAAAATGCAGTGATAAAATTAATTTCAAAAAATCAATGGTGAATTAGAAAAAGTGATAAATTTTGGTTGATTATGGTTAAACTAAATAATATATAATTAGTTGATTTGTTTTCGTTTATATTAATATTTTTTTAAATGTGAGTTGCTATTAAATTGTACTCAATTAAGATTCGTAGATTGATTTGTCTTTGGGTGGTTCATGTTAACGTTGTTGGCTTTAGAGTTTATAACATTAAATACTAACTTATTAATAGGCATGGAATAATTCTAATTGCCATTCTTGTAAAAGCTTTCTTTAAAAATAGATCAATTTTTAGATTTTTTCCTTTCTCTTACCACAGAAGTTTTCCCATTAGGTGACTGCTTAATCTAATTACAAAACAAGATACTTTAAAAGTTTTTAATTTTTATTTATTCAAAAAATCTATTGATGGAAGATGGGAAAATAATGAAAATGATAAAATTAAAATATTATACAAAAGGACGCAATAAATTTAGAATAAACATATATGTGGATAACAATCAAAATTAAAAAATGAATGGTGAGAATTAATTGATACTGACAGTGATAATGACAATTCGATTGTATTATATTAATTTTATTTTATTTAGGACAAGGATAGTGACAACAGTTGTGATATTTATTGACTTTATTTTTATTTTATGTTCATAAGTAATTTATATTATTTAAATCTATACAAAATAACAATATGTGATCTTGACAATCCAATGATAACTCCAATTGTGATTTGTGACAATCTATCAATTTATAATGTTGACAATGTGATTTGTGATTATTTTATTTTATTTTGAAGGTAGTTGAGGATTTATTGATGATTATTTTAAAGTTTTGAGTTTGATGTATATATCTGTTTTTATAATCTTACATATAATAAGAATAAGAACATAAAGTGTATGTGTATCATAGTCAAAATTTGAATTAGAAGAAATATGTGACATTAAATAATTTTACCTCATCCCCATAATAAAAATTAATTAACTTTAACCCAAAAAGCTAAATGAAAACAATTAATTTTTAAATAACACCAAAATATTGCAAGAATAATTTCTAAAATAAAAAAGGCAGTTTTGAATGTCTAAATTGTTTCTGTTTTTATCACTGCAATGGTCAAGGCAAATTATATTAGAAAATTTTGATTATAAAACTAATAATAATAATAATAATAATAATAATACAATAATTACAGTTACATTGATGATACTGATAATATCGATAGTAGAAATATTGGGGAAATAATAATAAATTTAAACAGAAAATTAATAAATATAATTAAGATGATGATCTAAAAATGATAGCAATTTATAACAGACCCTTTCATTACTAATCTCAAGGATCCTAAGAATTACGATGATACTAAAAATAAAAACTTCTGATTGTACTGTAAAAAAATTGTTTCGGAAATATAAATATTATTGATAAGTAATGATCCCCGCCACTTTAAATGAAGAACCACAAAATATTTACTATATAAACTAACGTTTTACTCCGTCAAACCACCCCAACAACTGTAAACTACGAAGACTTGTAAATTCATAATTGATATTGCAGCCTAATTTCTAGCATACAAAATTACATAACCGAGATCAAGAAATATCAAGTATGGACATAAATCAGAAGACAATAAAAGGATAAACAAAATCTTTGTATGATTTTTATTGAAGGTAAACATTATTTATTTTGTATAATTGTTATAATTGACATAAAATTTTAACCAGTGTTTGTGTTTTTATTTATATAAGAACCATCAAGTTGAAATTCTGTGAACTTCAACAGTATTATTTCATTTGTATATTAATTATTGAATCTAATTTTATTAAACAAACCAATAAGATAACATATCTATTCATTTTAGAATTAATATTAGAAATTATTTTACACTTTCAACTATGAACATCAAAAACTTCTATCATAGGTGAATTTCGCGTTTATCTGTGCCAAGTTCCAAAATATTTTTTTATCAAAACAATTCTTTTTTAAACAAATAATCAGGTTTTTTAATTGTGCTTAGAAACTTAACAAGATTAATTTTCAAATTATTCTATCAATCAGAGTACTCTATCACATTATATTTAATTATTTGTTAAAAATATGATATATTCATTCTGAATTATGAAAATTTTGCATTTCTAAAATTTACTAAAATGTTTCAATATTTTTAAAAGAAATAATGTTTTATAAATTTTATTTTAAAATATTCCTACACACAGCATCTAATAATTAAAATATTTTGAAATATTTAATTTTATAAAATAACATATGCCAAAATCATCCATTCATAAATAAGATTTTTAATTTTTATCATATAATATTGTACATTTGAACATTGATTTAATTTTAAATAAATTTCATGAATTTTAAAAAAATTATTTCTTTAGAAATTCTCTCAAAAGCAGAAAGTCCAACGAGAATGACTTCGGGAAAAGTGTGGATCTGTTGTATGTCAGGAAGTTGTAATCTAATTAATTAATATACATAATTTATTGTTTCCAGGAAAAAAAAAGTGTTGAATAAGCATGACTTTAAAAATAAATACTTATTAATTATGAAAATAATTATAATTAATGTTACAAATATTTACGTTAATACATGCGATGTGATTTGTGTTGTCTGATTTCTTATTTTACCTCTTACGAAAAACTCGACTGATTTGATGTTTGGGAAAAATATTGATAAATTTTCGTAATAATCAGTTTTTCCCGGGACCGTTAATGGTGACATTTACTAATTTATTTCATATTTGCTTTTACATCAAACCAATTTCAACCCTATTTTAGAAATTTATTTATTTCATGTCACATTTTAATTATTTTTTAAATTTGGTTGACATTTTATTTATTAAACAATAACCGGACAATATGAACAAAACATCAATTGAAATATTTTAATTAATGCTATTAATTAGTTTAAATGAATTATTAGCTAATAATAATAATAATAATAATAATAATAATAATAATAATAATAATAATAATAACAATAACAATAATAATAATAATAATAATAATATTAATATTAATAATAATAATAATAATAATAATATTAATAATAATATTAATAATAATATTAATAATAATATTAATAATAATATTAATAATAATAATAATAATAATAATAATAATAATAATAATAATAAATTATATTTAATTTATATCTTTTTAAATTATAAAATCAAAAATGTCATCTATGAAGACTACGAACAATTTAAATTTATTTTGACTTGAAATATATAATTAGTGGAGGTCGCAGAAAATGCCAGCTGTTAATAAACTGTTTTTTCATGAGAATCTGTTTTTTTCGCATTACTCTTAAATTGACAGAAGTTTATCGCTTATTTGCCATCTTTCAAACTGAAGAGAAATGATAGAAATCTGTTGGAAAACTTATCAATCACGTCTAACTGATGTCTGCATTAATAAACTAAATAAGAAGGCAATTGTTACGTTGAATTTGTTGTTTGATGAATTTTGACGGATAAAATGGTGAGATTTTATTTGTAATGTTGTTTAAAGTTATAAAATCAAAAAAGTCATTTTATATATATTTCTATATTGTTAGCTGATTCGCAAAGTAAAAACTTTTTCGAGAGAAATTGGATGAATGTATATTATTATCACAGGGTTAATTATATAAGATGAAATAATAATAATAATAATAATAATAATAATAATAATAATAATAATAATAATAATAATAATAATAGTAATAATAATAATAATGTAATGATGGTATATACCACATCATCGTACCCATCTTTATAAATATATCTCTCATAAATACCTGGAATCTTAAAGTTTGTTTTAATATTGTTACAATAAAAAGATTTTTATTCATTGTTAAAATTCTTATCTTAGAAGAAATTTTAATTTCTTTTTTTATCAGTTTATTAAATAAATACAGTTAATTTTCATGAACTGTCACACTTGATAAGTATTGCACTTTATAGTTACTTTACTGAAAATGAAACTTTTTATTTTAAAGAAATTTTAAATAATTGATTCATCCCTTGTGACACTTATCACGAATTTGCTGTAATATTTTTTAATATTTGTTTAAAGTTAATTTTGAATCACTGCATATTTCTCTGAATTAATAAAAAATTTGACTTTGCTATTGTAAAAGTTGACTATTATTCTTTATCTAAATTTTCATTTAATTTGCTTTATGAATTTATCCGAAATTGTAACAGATACAGATCGCATGTAATTTTGTCTGATAATATCTTTGGATAGTTTAAAAAACTATTTAGCTGTTAAATTTTCTTATTTTTTCAATAAATTGTTACACATGTGAAAGTAAAAGATTTCACTTTTTTAAAAACAAAACATTCGGGATGTTTAAAACAAAATGGCTCCGAGACAAAGCCGCTTTTGGCAATGCAGGGCAGACAATGCAGCGCAAAAGATAATGAAGACATTTATTCTTGTGTTGTATTTTACATATAATAAAAATTAAAACATATAATGTAAATTTCAATATAATACTAGGACAGTCTTTGGTTTAATTATATATGTTTACACTTCGAGACACTTGATAGTCTGAAGTCTGCCCCATATCTTTCTATAATAATTTCAATGTTGTCTTTTTCTGTAAGATGAACAATATTTAAACTTTGTTGTAGCTAACGGTGCCAGGCATCCAGCGATTAATTAATTCAAGGAAAGTAGGTTTCTTCCCAGTACTCTATTAATGGGATCAACAAAGCTGGACAGCTGCTGACAATTCTTCAAAGAAACGTCAACTACAGGAACGAAACCAAATAGTGAGAATTTTATATCAATCGCTTATTGTAACCTAAAATGCAAAATTTTTCATTTCATTTAATTTTTATAGTCTTGTTACGCGCGGTATTTCCATGGGTGGCTTTGTCGGACTGTTTCAGAATACTGACTCATTAAATGTTAAATTTTTAAAATTCACTTTTTTAATTTTTCTAAAAAATTTCTTCTTAAAAAAGGAAAGTAATAAGTAATTTAAAATATAATTAAAGTTTTTTTAATTTTTAATTATTTAAACGATAATTATTTATTTTAATTTAATCCAATAAAAATGTTACTGAAAAATTTATGAATGAAACCGGCCAATTTTACGTATTTAAAATTTTTCACAATAAAATAAATTATTAATTATGATAATGTTAAATATTAAAACATTTTTGTGATAATAAAAAATTTTTCAATTAATTTTACACATTCACAGAGTGAAAATGAAACGAAAACTCTAAAATTATATCTTTAATACAGGTACCGGTTTTCTTTGTAAATAATTTCTATGTATTTTTGTTTTAAAAATTTTTATGAAAATTAAATTCTTTGTTTTCGTGCAGCGAAAATGTTATTGCTAATGGAAATTAAGTTATTTAAATAAAATTCATTAAAATTGATTTATATTTTGCTGGTATATCGTTTTTTTAAAAGCTATTTAAGACTTATTGATTCTGTAGAAATTATATTTAAATCCCATGCATAGAAAGTCATTTAGAATAAAAGAAAAGCTCAAGGTACTTGAACGTTTAAGACAAAACAATAATAATGTTGGGAAAACAGCAAGAGATAGATATCTTATACATTTCAAATGTGGAAAACTTGAATTTAATTGATGACAATGGCGATATTGATTCTATATAAATTTTAGAATAAACAAATTTATATTGATTTATTTTTATTTGTTTTATTTTTAATATTATTAAATTTTTGTATTTTTTGAAATGCAAAGACAATGGTCTTATTTTCAAAAAAAATTTCCGGTACTAAAGAAGAGAAAACTAGATAAACAATAGAAAGGCTATCAGCCGAAGGCGTATAAATCAAAACGAACAAGTTTGTTTTAATACATTATGCTTTATGATAAAACTACCAATAAATCGAGTAGGAAAGGTGATGTTAATCTTCATAGTTAAAATGACAATAACAAATTATGTCCATTTTTAATACCGACGAAGTTGGGACTGAATTTATAAAAATTCGGAGTCCCTCTTACGGGTGACACGTTAACTGTGTAAGATAAACACGTGAAAAAATTAAATGCCATGAACGGAAATTATGTAAAGAGATGATTTAACCGCATTTGATAAATTAAAAAATTACATAAGACTTTAAACATTTCAAATTAATTTTTATCAAACTACAAAATAAAAATGGTAATTTATTCATTTAAATTTTGGAACACCAATTTTTAAAATATATTTTTTGCAATTTATTTTGCAGCTCAACTGTCATTACCAGGCACTAAAAAATTTCTTGCAGATTTATTAGTAATAACATCCAATAAAATGTATTAATAAAAAAAATTAATTAAACACTATTAAAATACACTTGGTTAAAGCATTCGGCATGCTTAAATGAGGTTTTCATCAAAGTATCGAAAATGATACGTTCCCATAAGTTTTTGAAAGTCTTAAAATCGGAAATATCTATTTTAAATTTTTATGCCTTATATTGCTTAATAATATTACTGTTTCCACTCAATTTGACATACTCTTCAACTCATGTACAGCGATGACGAGCAGTCTCTATAATGCATGTGGCATAACATACATTACAAGTAAAACGGTGTTCGAAATCGGAACATAAGTCAAACGGTATTACTGAACGCATCACAAAAATGATGTTCTGGTTTTGCGTATTGTATTACTTGTAATGAATATAATTCCATTTACACCGAAGAGATTTTTCGACATCTCTGTACACGAGTTCTAGAGAATTAATTAAATGTTTTCAATATTAATAAATTTTTAAATTTTCAGCACATATTTCAGAATTTAAAAGTAAAGATAAATTATTTTAAATGAACTGTCTAAAGCTACTAAAATTTCGCATTCTTCACTGGATTCCCCAATAAACCCTGGGCTAATGCACGGCAGAATCCTGACATTTATAACCAATGTGAAATATTATTCACCTTTACCTGTCGTCATATTTATTAGTCGCTGCCAGCTTTCCCTCTATCCAAGAACACCGTGAATTTTTGGTCTCTTATGGCAATCTCTAACTTAATAACTGCATTTCATTCTGCTATAATGTACCAAAACTGAATTTTTATTACCAAATTTAAAAATTTTATTTTGGATTGTCGGCTTTCAACATATTCTGCACAATTTTCTTAAAATCGTATAACTTCAAGAAAAAGGTTCGTTACCACATGGATATTGATTAAAAGGAATTCTATCTTATTATTAAAGACGTATTTCTTATGATCCTTACATAGCCACGAAAAGTCACAGATAAATTATCTCAACAGTAAAAGAATCAAATGACATAAAAAGCTGATTTATTATTATTATTATTATTATTATTATTATTATTAATAATAATTCAAAATATATTGAAAATCCCCATGGTAACCAAAACGATTACCCAACTTGATAAAAACAAAGGCGTTTCAAATTTACATTGTTCCCAAAATTTCGTTATACTTTTAAATTTTTCATTATGCCTTACAATTTTATAGTTGATTTAAAATAATTTATGATACGATATTTTGTAATTTTAAAAGTTTAACAGACTACGTTGCACATCAAATTTCCCTTTTTAAATACATATTTTAAAATTAAAATCTTTTAAATTCTTATTTTGGAACCCAAACCAATTTGAGTTTTTGGTTTTCTGACCTCGATCTCGGGTTTACAACTCTTATTTTCTTTATGTAAATTGGTGTTAAATAACAATGTTGATATATAGTATAAAATAAAGATAAACAAAAAACAGTTAAAAATTGATGAATGGCGAGAAAAATAAAAGATTTTAATTAAAAATTATTTTTTGCTTGATTGAGAAACACCTTGCATTAATGAATCTTTATAATTTTCTCAAATAATATATTTGTTTAAATGCACTGTTAAAAAATAAATTTAACTACTGTTGATAATTTATTAAAAATAATAAACTGAAATTTCTGAAATCATTATTTTTTATAAAATTAATTAAATATTATCCATTTTATTAACATATTGAACTTTAAAAGTCTATTTAAATAAAAAATTTCTTCAAAATTCATTACTTTGTTTAAATAGTAAAAGTACAAAACAAATCATATTTTATTAAAATTTTTTAAATAAATAATATAATTTTATTAAAATAAATGAATAAATATGTCACAAAAAAGATATTTAAAACTGGTCTCAGTATTTTACACAAATTTACCGCGGTAGTTCAAATATTCAATTAAAAAAAATTTTAAATTTAAAAAAATTTGATAAACTTAAAAAACTTACAAAGGAAATGATCGCGGCAAGCAGTAAGATTTTCACTAATAAATCATCGAATTGTTCCAAAATCAACTGCCACAAGGCTTTTGCTGTAATAAATTATGATTAACGGCATCTTCACTTTACTTTATAAATCTTACTCTCCTCTGCTGGCATTTCTGTGGGAAAAAAATACAATTAAATATACCGAATCAAATAAAATCAAAAATTATAACCATTAAAACCGAATCTTTCAACCTGTCTTTTAACTTGTTCATCACTCAAACCTACCTCTTCATCGACATTGAAATAATTGAGCACTTCGTCAACGGTTTTCACGTGAGAGTTCTCCATAATTTCGAAACAATCAACAGCTGTTACAACTTTGATCAACTTTCAGATATTTCAACGACACTTTCTTTCTAATAGACAATATCGAGAAAATGCGAGGCAGAAGAAGAATGCCACAAAATCTGAAAATTTTCCACTTGAATCAAATCGATTGAAAAAGTGCATAAAATTACCCAACCAAATCGAATGGATTTTATTATCTCTATCTATGGTGTGGAATAGAATAAATCAAAAAAAAGAAAAAGAAGAAATCAGTCTGTTGCCCAGTTGGTATATTGCGTTGTTTTATTCGTCCGTAGCTTACTACCTGAAGCCATATTCACCAACAGCTACTACTTGTATGGATGTGAAATTGTACATTTGATGCTTCTATTTCTCTCTATCTTGTTGGCGTGCTTTTGTATCAGGAAATGTCAGCACACAAATTCTGCAGGTTTTGGGTTTCCTAATTTCGTTTGGTAAATGTTACGCAAATGCCACTTATTAATATTTGATTGGCATAAATAGATCAATTCTCCAGAATCATCAAGATTTGTCTAATACAATGGAACTGTTCAAATATTTGTTCAATTGACTGACGGCATTTGGACTTTTGACATAATACTTTCTCTGCCATCTCAAATTTATTTGCACAGACCTCCGTTCTTTGAATTTTCAGTAACGTAAACAAACATCAAAACAATAGCATAATAATAATAATAATAATAATAATAATAATAATAATAATAATAATAATAATAATAATAATAAAAAATAATAATAATAATCAAAGAAAGAATGCAAAGTTTTCTTACTATTTAACTAAATTAACTGTGTACAAAGGGTATGTTGATGATAAATTGTTGGTGTTTGAAAATCGTGAGCATGTAAAGCTTTTTTTTATTGACTCTGAAATTAGTAAGTTGTCAAGTTTGGAAGAAAAAAAATCGATCTAAACACTTTGGACCGAAATGTATGTTGTTATTTCCTTATTCCGAGGGATTCAGAGAATTTAGGCATATGAACCTCAAACATGTAGATAAAACCCAGTTTGGGATATTTTCAACGTCTTTCAAAGTTAGTATTATGTTCACTAATAAGTCTACAACTCCAGTTGGTATTTGTTCTGAGCTGGGTTATCAATTTTCATATAATGGGTCTAATGCCACATACATAGGAGAGACTGCCCGTCATCTATGCACTCGAGTTCTTGAGCATTGTCGACTGAATGGATTAACTCACATTAGTGATCATTTTAGGAAATCTACGAGTAAGAAAATAGCTATTTCTGATTTCAAGATAATTTCATAAAAAAGTAATTTTTGGGAACGAATAACTTGTGAGGCGTTGTTGATAAAATCTTTAAATCCTATAATAAATGTTCAAATTCTCAGTCAACAAGTTTTTTAAATGTATTTAAATAATTAAAAATGTAAATTGTGTATATTATGTATTTGATGTATTTTTCTGGGGTGTTATGTAAAAATAATTTTAAATTTTAAATTTAAGTTTTTAAAAATGTTATTAAAAACGAATGATAATTTTATGTTTTAAAAATTAAATTATATGTTTATTTTTTTTAAATTAAAATAATTTTATATTTTGAGATAAGATATGATTACAATAATTATTGGTTAATTTGTTTAAATATTTTCTTATTTTCATTTAGGTTTTGTTAATGTGATTTCTAGCCTGAAGAAGACTGATAAAAGGTCGAAATATAAAGGGAATGTTAAATAAAATATATTGTTAAAATATATAATAATAAAATATATAATAATAAAATATATAATAATAATAGCAATAACAATAATAATAACAATAATAATGACAATAATATTAACAATAATAATTACAATAATAATGACAATAATAATGACAATAATAATGACAATAATAATAACAATAAAAATATTAATATAATCATAAAAATAATTATCGTTAATTTAGGTTTGTTGAAAAAGTTTCAGCCAATCATTTTGTACTCCTAAGCATTTGAGGTGAGAGCGGATTTCCATGATAATTTATACATCGATTGCATATAGATTGATAATTGTGAAACAATGACACTATTTGATTTTTTAAAAATTTTATCAGGTTTCAGTGACCGCTTTATTGTGATTCTCCAAATTTCAATTTTCAGTCTCGCGACAAATTTACCGCGCCGATTTGTCCATATTTTGCTTCGAATTGTCCGGTCACCATTATATTATACAGTAATAATCATTAATACGATAGATACGATAATAATAACACAATAATAAAATAATGATGACAATGACCGGAATAATTATAATAATGATAGAAATAACGATAATGTTTATAATGGCAATGATATGTATAATAATAACGAGTACAATAATCATTGCAATATTGATAATACTAATGACAGGAATGAGAATATTGAGGTCAGGCCAGGGGTCAGCAACCTTTTAAAAAAACCAAAACCACAAATAAATTCGCTATCATTCAATGAATATAACATTGAAATACTAGCATACACGGATGACCTAGTTCTGATAGCCCACTTGCATCAAGATATGATAAAAGCACTCGAAAGAACTGTGAGCTGCGCAAATTTAGTCAGTCTGAAATTAAAGCCATCAAAATCCGGTTATATGACGCTAAAGACACAGGAACAACCTGCATTTCTTTATGAAGAAAAGATGTCTGTTGTGAATAATATTAACCCTTACAAATACTTAGGCGTGGACTTCTCTTTCAAAAGAAGACACTATTAATGCGAGGTTAGAAAATGCATTCCAAGACACTGCAAAGATGTTCCACTCCTATTTACACCAACCCCAAAAACTATCATCCTATAAAATCTTTATGTATTCTAGATTAATTTTTACCTTAAGGAACTCACAAAGCTCTGGGAATAAATGCAAAATGTATCGGCGGGTTGGCAAGGTCACAGAGTGCCAACTCACCAGTAGCAACCATATAGTTTCGAAATTTCCAACATCCAGAAACCTATCAATAAGAATTTTGTATACTTATTTAAAATTTATTCACCTATAAGTATCTAGCAATTTCAATTTCATAAGTGTCAACAATAAACTATTAAAACTCACAATTAATTTAAATATTTTTACTAATTAGTTTTAAAGAGGAGGAGCTCAGTCAATCCAATTACAAAATAATATGCTTAACGTTATAATTATAATATTGAAATATTATTATCAGATGAACTTAACATTTTTATAACATTAAATAAATTTAAAGTTTTGAATTTTTAAAAATTTAGAGATTTATTGTTAATATTTTAATTCATAAAGGTAATAAATAAAAAAATATTGTTTTAATAATATATATTTAAATTTGAATACCAATGTCATCTTCATGTGTAGATTTTTTACTTTATGAAATTCAGAAAAATTTTAATGAAAATAGTAAAAATGTATGTCAAATCTTGCTCTCAAATAATTGGTCAACCTTAAAAGAAATACACAGTGAATTAAAACATCTTAAATCAAAAGAAGTATTTTTTAAAATTTATTTATCTTTATTATTATTTTAGATACTTAGTTGTCTGGAAAATCTAATAAAATATAATATTGTTATCGTTAATTATGATGAGTTACATACTGATAGTTATCAATTTAGCATTGAAAATTTCATTTCTTATATCATATCAATTCGATTTCTTCTAATCGTTAATAATAAATTTGATAATTTACACAAAATAATTTTTGAAATGTTTTACATGTATGGAAATTTATGCACATCAGAACTCCTTGATAAAATTAGAATATATATTGAAGGTTACTTATTAATATTCTGATAATTATTTTTTATCGATATTAAAGATGACGATTGGATTAATCTTGTTATTAATGCTACAGAAGTGTTAATAAATGAAGAAATATTAGAAAATGTACCATCAAACTTTCAAAAACGTAAAACAACAAAGAGAAATCCAAATGTCACATACACTGATGAAATAAAAAGTTTGTTTTAAAATTTAAAATCTATAAAATAATTGTTTTTGAAGGAATTTTATCAAATAAAGAAAATCCTACAGACAGTCGAAAAAGAGTTTTTGAAAAGGTAAATATTTATAAATCGAAAATTTCCAATATAATTAGAAATTATTATATAGTTTCTGTTTAATTATTAAATTTAAACTTTTGTAAACCTATTTCATGAATATTTAAACAAAAGCGATTTTGGAAATTTATATTAAATTCAATATGTTTTTCGGATTTATCTTAATAATTTAACGTTAAATGTAGATTGATGAAACCGAAAGTAATATTGATAAGGAATTACGGATTAACAATGAGCGATTCAGAGTTTTGTGTCGTAATGAAATTTTCATCCAAGATGCAATCCTAACATTAGGAGAGGATGCGGGAATGGTTTTCAAAATCTTTATCGATTCATTCGACGAGGAGTCTGTAACCAGCTACGAAGACCCGATGTCATTGACTTTGTTTTCGAAAAAAGTCAAAAAGCGACTCGCGGATTTCGATGATGACAAATTGGAAGAGTGCCTTTATTTATTGTCAAAAGACGAGTCAGTTACGTACATTGACGAGCGCCTAAACAGCAACGGGATTTTATTGTACTATGATCCTTTGAGAATTGTCGAGCAGTTAGTGATGAAAATTATCACTGAGATTGTGCAAACGATTTACGGTGATAACGGACTGAGGATATTTCTTTTCGTTTTAAATAATCCCTACATCGAGGAAATGAGTTTTCGGAATTTAGTAATCATGTCGGCCAATCAAATAAATCCCCTATTAACAGCGATGGTTACTCGGGGATTCATAACGAGATGCGAATTTTCAAAGACAAAGCAGTATTTCGATGAGGCTTTGGTGTCGTTATTTCATGTGGATTTGTTGAAGATTGTTCGAAATGAAAGGGAGACTTGTTATCAGTGCCTATATCGATTGGGCGTCCGTAAAGAAATGGAAGTGGAGAAGAAACGAGTTGTGTTGGCTCATGTAATTGAAAATAGTGAAAAAATTAAGCTTGTGAAAACAGACGAGGAAGATCCCATTAAAGATATTACGAAAGATGATTTAGAGGCTGTCGAATTCATTAACAAAGCTTCATCGAAGTTGACTTTTAGCATTTGAGCCGAATAATGATTATTTTTTTTATTTAGATTTGATTCCTGTGAATATGGCATTTATAGCAACCTGATTTTATTTAATGCTTTCATTCAGCAGAAGGTCACGTACCACAATTACTAACATCTGTAATAAATTTGATATTGTTCTTATTTTGAATGATTGGTTTGTTCTGTGTTCTGATGAGAAATCATCTAAAAGCTTTACAAATTAATACTAATAATATAAATTTCTGCTAATCTCCTTTTAATCAACTGTTTTATTCGGCTGTTGTGCACAGTACCAACGTGGGATTTTCTCATGGCGACATCGGTGTATAAAGGTGGAGGGACATAGATCAGCTCCACAGGGTAACGTAAAGCTCACCTGTATATCAACAAATTAGCAATAAATCTATTAACCATAACATAAAGTAACAACTCAATCGCCTGAATTTTAAACTTGTGGAAAAAAAGTTATTTTATTCAAAAATGTTGTCTATACAATATGCGATTACACTAATAAAGTCTGGTGACAACATAGTTGCTGGGTCTAAAGCATTTATATTTTCGGTACTAGATACGTTTTAATGAAACGCTATAGGATTGAAATTTTAAAAATAAACCTACAAATGAATGCTTATTTTTTTGATTAATTTTTCCCTGGATCTTTTTAGGATTGAGGATATCATATTTTTGTATTTTATAATAGTAAAAAAGAAAGTTGAAATAGATGTGAAAATTCGGACTGTGGTTTTTCAAATCCTAAAAACTAGGTAATCAATAAAATTGTAATTATCTTAAGTAAATGGGGTAGAACGAAACCTCGGGAGCCCTGAAGTGATAGCCAATTCAGTGTGAGATGTATAAAATGAAAAATTCAATTTGATTTGCAATTAATTATAAGACATGTAAAGTGAAAGAAAATCAACAAAACTGTAAAAAATAGTAGAAAAGCATTAAGGGAGTTTATTTCAAAGGCATACCTGAAGTTAGGAAAGTTAGTATCGGAAATTGTGCAGACTTACGTTAAAATTATACTTGTGCCGAGAATTTGTAATCAATTTTGATAAATCAGAATAAACGTTACTGTGTTGGGTTATTCGATTTTGTTAATTAGAGACACCGGGGAGTCAGACTTTAATACCGAATTTCAAGGTAAATTGTTGAGTAAAATTTAGGCCGTTTCGTGAGTAAACTCAGCTGTCCACAACGAATAAATTTAAAAATTGTATTACTGAAAGCGGCTCTTTGCCTGAACAAATAAATAAATGCGACCAAACTGGTCTCCTCTATAAAAGCTTGCCCAATAAAACTAATATTTCAAATTTTGAAAAATCTGCTGCTAGGAAAAAAGTAATGAAGGAACGAGTAACAATTACGCCATGCGTAAACGCTACAGGTACACATAAATTAAATTTTTTGATGATAGGTAAATCAAAATCTCCTTATTGCTTTAAAAATATGAACTTGCCATTACAAATCATCTAAAAATGCCTGGCAAACTTATACACTTTTTATTGATTGGTTAAATGAAATATTTATACCTTCAGTAAGTTATGTTCTCCCTAATAAACGCCATTATTGCAAAAATTAGATCAAAATGTGATAAATCACTAAAACAACGCTATAGAAAACATTTACTAGCATGTCTTTCAACCTTAGGTGCAGAAGGTGGAATAGTTTTAGCACTTAAAAATATAAATTTGAAAGCTGTTGTTTATTTAGTGGTACAGGCCTGGAATTAAATCCCTATATCAGTTATAAAAAATTCATTTAAACACTTTTTACAGTTAGCGATGAAATTCAATATAACATTCATTCTGATCACTTTTCAGAAGACGATATTCACCTTCCAACATTGTATAATTCGATATTTAATGATTGGAACTTGTCTGATACTGAAATTTTGGATTTCGCAAGTGTAACAAGCGAGACATACCATTTATTTGACCTTGAAGAAAATCCAGGGCTAGAAAATGAAACTGCTCCTGCTGACGAAAGTGAAAAAATGTCGGATGACACTAATAAAAACATCGATAACATATTTGAATTTCTGCAATCTCGTCAAATGGATTTTATCTTAAATGTAAATTATACACCGTGATTTTGTTCATCTGATGCCGAATGTTTCCCTCCATATACTCAAATGGAATTATTTCTTTAATGTAAAATATACGCTGTGCAATTCTAATTTCAACTGGTATCTAGTTTAAAATGTATATTATAAACAAATTTTATTTCAACTTGTCTTAAATATTTTGTTACCTTTAAAATAATGATAATATTGACATTTTGTCCCGCCTCATAACGAGTAAAAAAAATGGTTATTCTCAACTTATGTAAATAAAAGACATTTATTAATTTTTGGGATGGATAAGTCACAAGAAACGTTGATCTTAAGTCTGTTATATTTTTGTAACCTAATAATTAATGCTTTTCTTCTTTTAATCACTAATATTATCTTTCATATGTTAATGTATATTGCATAATTTTGAGCAATTACTTGTTCGGAAAATCTGTGCAGCATTTCACCCTTATTTTCCATTAAAACATAAAACAATTTATCTAGATCTTGAATATTATTAAAATTACTCATTTTACATGATTTTGGTCGTTCGGATTAATCTTTATCTGACGGCCATTTAATTAAATTGATGCAACAATTTCCCAGCAACCATTTTCCTTTCTTTGACCTTTAATGGTTGCTCACTGAGTTACCGAATTTTATAAATTATAAGCCGATTATTGTTTGAAATTTTGGTCTAATTTATCAACGTCACGAGCGATCGACCACAAGACATCTTCTCAGCTTTCCGTTCATTGCTATATAATCATTGTTTTACGTTCCAGTCTACTTTTTCCTCAGACAGACCTTCACGGTCACGAAACTTTTACAAGAAAACTGCATTTTTTCACAGCCCATTTGAATTTTGTATATTTTACTAACTTGCGGTATGTGTCGGCTGTGGGCTGGAAAAGGTTCTACTACATAAACATTTTAGCCAAATAAAAGTATCGATGCATAAAAGTTTCAGTCGCTCCACAAAATCTGTTTTCCGTAATTGAAATTTATATAATCGTCAATTCATATTGTCATTATAAACTCTCAAAAATCAATTATAATCGGATCTCATATACTAAGTGTGGCCAAACTTTTATCCCTTAGGAGTAGGCTTGCCAGAATTTTTAAAAACTCAAATCGGGACAGTACAAAATTTTTTTTTTATTTTCTATGTATTAATTTATTAAGCTTTTAAAAATAAACTAAATTTAATAGGAAAACAAAAATTAACATTCATTTCATTAACTATATATAAAAATTCAGTTAAGCTAATGAATAAATAATAAATTAAAAAAAATAAAAAAATAGAATGAATAATAAATTAAAAAATATAATAAATAGAATGAATAATAAATTAAAAAATATAATATTATTAGCATTGAATACTAAAGAACGTTAGTGTACAAAGTCAGTATTTATTGCTACTTTTATAGATACGAGCTTAGACTTATGGTGACGTGTTTAAGTTAGAAAAAATTCAGAAAGATAGCTGTTATTTATTTACAATTATTTGTTGATATTTAATTGATTCGGTTCAGTTCTTTTGAAGCGGTCACCGACGTCGATGATTTCGCATTTTAATTACGATCATGTCTTAATTCACTGGTGAGTAAGAAATCTGAGTTTCTCTGTTGTTTACTTAATATTTGCTGTCTGATTTTAGGTCAACGTTCGTGAGTCATAATTCATCATCTGCTTATCTGGTCAATAGTTTGATAGATGCTCTATCCACGTTTTGTTTACCGATATCTGCGTTTTTCAATCATATTTATTCGTCGTGGATCTAAATGTGGATTAATACGCCATCTTTATATTCAACTCATGGAATGGATTCTTCTACTATTTCGCCGCTGGATTAATTTTCTTTAGTTACGATCAGGTATTTCGGAACCAACTCTATTGGCTTCGGGTTCCGGTGGTTTCAAAGGATATTCTCGACCGGAACACTTGGCTATGCATGCCAATCGTAAGGCGGATCATTGTGCAAGATAACTCTAGTATCTTTATCTGGACGACGGATCTACTGGTGTACGATGACTTTCAGCATTTGGATTTCGATGCAATATGATATCTTGTTGTTACTTGTAATATTTAATTATTCTCGTTAATTTAATCGTGGCTTTATTTTATCATTGTCATCATTTATTAAGATTCTTTATTATTTATTGTCAGGGTGTAGTATCCGATTCGTTGGTCTAGACTGCTTGGCTAGTTGATTTGTGACAATTAATCCTGTTATTACTAGTCGTGACTACGTTATACTGTGAATTATTTTTAATTTATCTCAATTTTATCATCATTCCTGTTATGGTGTTCGATTATTATTGACTACCTTTTGACAACTAATCGTATTACGATGTTTATTATTCTATATTTTCATGAATTAGTTAATACATTTACGTCAGGTTCGATTTATTAGTATTGTTTTTAGTTACCTTTTATTTATTATCTATGGTCTAGTTATATTATTTAGCCAATTTAATCATTAATTCATCCTTTAATCAATCAATTATATCTTTATCCTTCCACTAGTGAATAAAAGTTATTAATCCCATTTTCCATTTTTCGATTGTCAAGGTTAAAACTACCAATCATTAATGGGTCTATATTACATCGACATCTTCAATCTTGGATTTAATTATTTCTACTCAATCATCGAAAGTTTGATTGTCCATGGGTGCCGGTTCATGGGTTTCGTTAACCCGAATTGACTAAAGGACGATCCAATGATTAATCAGTTTTGAAATTTAACTTCTTTCATTATACAAGTAGTTTAATCATGGATTTATTTTATTTAATCGATTAACAACATTTTAATCATTTTATGAAAATTATTCCTTTTCGTTACATTAATATTCTGGTCATGAATTTAGTTATTATTTTATCATTTTATTTAAATTCAATTTCTTTTCGTTGTATCAATATTTTAGTCATGAAATTAGTTATCATTTATCATTTTATTTAAATTCAATTTCTTTTCGTTATATTAATATTTTATTCATGAATTTAGTTACAATTTTTTTCATTTTACTTAAATTAATTGCTTTACTTCGCATCGAATTTTAATGATGATTTTATCTTTTTAGTAACTTCTTTACATCGCCTCGACTTCAAGTTCCCACTTCCCAAGCCTCATTTTAGTCCTAAGGTTCTTGTGCTTATATTAGATTTTACGAGTGCCCACTGGACTACTCGGTATTATCATTTTAGCCGATTTATAATTAGACATTTTAGGTCGATTTTTCGGGAGATGGGTGAAAGAGAGACATCCAAAAGACTAGTTCTCGATCTTCCCACCGCCCCTATAACGGATAGAATATTTACGTTCGAGATCCGTCGTTACGCACGACAGAGCTCTCACGGGCACACACTATAAGCGGAGAAACCGCACTTACACAGTGTGACTAGTTGTGTTTTGATTTTAATGTCTTCCATGTTGTGTGGCTGTGAGCCAGAAAAATTTCGACTCATTAAATGAATGCATCTCTCGAAATACATATATTGAAGCATTACAGTTGAAATCATAGTTGACCATCAATTCATTTCATTCAGTCCAAAATCATGAGACAAAGAATTCCCACATACACGAGCCAGTAGAGCTTACCTGAAGATACTTGCGTTCGTGATGTGGAAATAGTTGCCGAGAGTTGTTTCTATCGCTGGTAATAAGTTCTCTTGAAAGTAATTATTCACTGAGTGAAAAAGTATTCAAAATATGGTCAAAATTCTGTTAAAATGAATTGGTATATATACCTATTCTGTGACCCTAACCTTGCGTGTTAATTTTTATGCGTTAAAACAAAATTTGACCTTGCTATTATGTGTCTAATTTATTTCTAATATTTTATTATTTTTTCGATTTATTTGACAATTTAATCATTAACAAATAATTTTAATCATTTCTTACTAGAATTATTTTATTTTTGTTCAATTTATTCATGAACTCTTTGACTTTTTCGGTCAAATTTTTGTTATCGTGTTATTTCTATGTCAATTCGTGCATATCTTGATGCATTTGTTACTATTTTAATTTAATTTTATGTTTCCTATTTTATATTTTTTGTTATATGTTTTTCTCACATTTTTAGGTGGTTACTTGATGTTCATGGGTCCGATTTTAAATTTTGCATGTTATGTTTGCGTGCTGTTTCCAATCCATTTAAACAAACTCTTTTACTGGCCCAACATTATTATTATATTTTATTGAAATGAAACACTTATTAACTTTTAGAAAATACACTGTAAATAAACAAATGAATATAAATGTTTAATTGAACGAAACCTGATACTGCATAAGTGCCACCAGTTTTCAAAATTTGGCTCATATGAACTTAAGGCAATTCTCAAACATGATTCCAAATGTAGATCTGTTATTTGCAATCGATTTTTTGTTTTGTGAATTCGCATAAATATTATTAATAACTAATAACGATTATGAGTAACTAACACAAAAGTTAATTACACCAAAGTTCTTTTTTTGATTGAAAAATTCCAATAATTCAATTTATCTCAATATAAATTTTCAATTTTTAAATTTTTAAAGTCAAATTAAAGTCCATTGAAAAAGTTAAACAAACAGACAGAAGGCCAATTTTTGGGAGTAAAAATTAATTTATCATTTGTTTTGTTTAATTCTCATTTTTAAATTATTATTGTGAAAATAAATTATCGAAATTAGGATTTTCAAACATTTATTAAAGTGAAACAAAATTGTTCGACTTAAGCTTCATGGGCTACTTTCTAAGTCTTTGCGGTCAACAGATCAACCGCGGTCGACTTTTTGGCCACCCCTGCCATATACTCACTGAGAATTATCGTGTTCTAACAAAACACTTACTAGTATTAACTCTTTAAATGCACGTCCATCAAAATATTCGCATACATAGACTACTTAAGACTTCGAAAATTTTCACTGCCAAGTAAGACTGAAAATTTGTGAAAATAAAACAATATATATAACTATAATTTGACTTTAACTTTGCGTGTTCTTTTTATTGCAATAAAACAAAATTTGACCTTGAAATTATTCGTTTTATTCATTAATTTTCTGCTTTTTTACAAATTGTAGATTTTCAGTCAAATTTTCTTGTTATTATGTTATCTTTATGTAAATTTCTTGCTGCATTTGATGCATCTTTTGTATTAATTTATTTTATTTTGGGTTTTTTTGATTTTACATTTATTTTGTGTTTTCTAAAATTTTATCGTATTCAATTTATGTAATGCATTGGATTTGAGTTATCTTGGTGCTAGGCTTTAGTCCTATATAACTGATGCATTTAAACAAGTTTCAAGGCCTTTAATGTTCTGGCCCAACAATATTTACTATATAATTTATTAATATTTATATTATATATATTATAATACATTTTGTTGGAGTTGTTCCCACACAAATTTTGTAGTTTTCTTTATTAACATTGTCAGTGGCTGGTCAATATGTGCAAAGGTTTTAATAAATTTTTTATAATAGCTTGTTTATCCAAGAAATTGTCTGACATCATCGACATTTTTAGCAGTTGGATAGTTTTCAATTTTCTTTACATTATCTGGATTTGGTTGAAGACCTCTTCGTGATATAATATGTCGAACTAACGTTAATTCTGATTTTCCCAATTCGCACTTTGAGGGTTTGATTTTCAGATTCGCCTCTCTAAATCGTTTGAACACAATTTCGACATCTCTCATATGCTCATTAAAAAAGCTTGAAAATATTATAATATCATAGATATAAATTAATGCATGTGGAATATCTCACAACTTGAAATTCCTGCCACTTTGAAATGTTGCTGGAGCACCTGTTAAACCAAAAGGTAAAACATTAAATCCATACAAGCCTTTTCCATCTGAGAACGCTGTTTTACCTTTATCTTCTTCTTTAACTTTGAACTGATTATAACCTTTGTTTAAATCAATAACTGTGAAGTACTGTGATTCTCACATTCGATCAAACATTTCTTGAGGAACTGGAATTGGATATGTATCTTTTCTCGTAACTTGGTTAAATTTTCGATAATCAACACAAAATCTTAATTCGCCAACTTCAAAAACTTCACAATCCTCCCTTCCGACAAAACAAACCAACTTATCGTGCTCAAAACGAATCATTATGAATCACTCTTCAACAAACATCTGGCTAACTATACACTAATAAAAAAAATGATTTTACCAGCTTCTTCTCAATCACATTCAACAAAAACTTTCTGTCCTTGCTATAAAAAAAATTAACCTCGAAATCAAAGATCTACTTTTAAAATGTAACTGTAGTGAACCTTTACCAACCAACATGACCATGTTGTCTAAAGATCAATAAGATCCGTTAAAAGGTAAACCTTTTGTTTCTGCTGTTGACACCCATTCCACAACTCTTTCAAAATTTCTTGCTGAAATTCTCAAAAATCTTCTAAACCTTGTCCCTTGTCATCTTAAAAACACAAACCGATTTGCTTCGAAAGTCTCAAGCCTCTCACTTTCTACAAAATCAGAACAACAATACTTCTGGTGATCTCTTGACTTTTCAAATCTCTATGGATCCAAGTAGTGCAGAAATAGGGCAAACGAGCCCGACCACACTGAATCCAGGGTACTCTGAATTTAATTTCCAAATTGGAAATTGACAAAATTTTAATTTTCCAATTTCGGGGTACCCTGGATTTAACTTTTAAATTTCAACCCGAGACCCTTGTGAATTTTCTTCTTGTGAATTTTCTACTGTCAATTTCCAATTTGGAAACTGACAACTTGAGAAAAACTGAATTGGAAATGCGAAACTCGTTTGCCTTATTTCTGCACTACTTGTATAATTGAAAAAATTTGAAATTTTGAAATTTTGAATATTTGAAATTTTCAATTTTCAAATATTCGCATATTGACTACTTCACTTGTTGAATTTTACAAATTTGTAATTTTGTAAAATTTTCAAATTATATAATTTTTTTTTAAAAAAGTTAAGAGTACTCTGAAAAAAATTTCAAATATTTTTTTGGACGAATCTTCTTCAAACGAAAATATTTCAATTCATGAAGAAAACAAATGTTATGAATGCAACAAAACATTTAAAAATATTCAAGGTCTCAAGTCTCATAATAGAAGTCGGTTTCATTTAATAAAGGTGAATGGATTAAATAATGTAAATTCAAAAGAATGTAAAAAATATGGTAGTAGATTTTTAAATTCTGGTTTTAAAGCTCATTATAGAGCATATAAAGGGTTGGGTAGAAAAGAACGAGAAAGATTTTTAAATAATAAAGAATTTGAAGAACTAGAAAAGAAACACCAAGAACTATTTGAAAAAGAAATAAAAAAGCATGGAATTTCTGCAGTTGGTTCAACTGTAAAAATTGGAACACCTCGAGATTCAGATTGTGGTGTTAAAGAATACATTTTATTCAACAAGGATAAAATTCTTCAAGAAATAAATATTGCGATGAAAAAATTTAAATATGTAAAATTTCGAGTTTATTTATACGTTTCATAGAATAGACTTCAAATTCATGACAATCCTTTAACCATTGCAGCAATGTCACCATTTTTCCATTTATTCAGCAAACCTCAAGATGACTCAATAAACAAAATTTACAAAAAAAGAAGTTGTAACAAAGTCAAGTTATATTTCTGGAAGTGACATGAATTTATTTTCATTTAATTTTATTGAAATTCATTTCAGGAAAACAATTCCATTCCAACCTAAAGTTTATATTCCAACACCTGAAATTCTCAAAAGTAAATACATTATAAATGTAGAAAATAATGACAATAAATGTTTTCAATGGCCAATTCTTTCAGCTTTACATCCTAGAAAAACTCATTCACAACAAGTTTCAAATTATAGAAAATACGAAAATGATTACATTTGGGATGTCATTGACAAACCAAACGAAGAATGTTTAGAAATTACAGATTATTTTCTAGATCATCATGTTGACAAATTTAAAAAATTAAACAATTTAAGAAACATATTTACCACTAACCAAATCTAGATTCCAGAAATATTTTTCCATTATAAATTTCTGAACAAACCAATTCTGAAATTGTTAGAATTTTAATAATTAAAGGTAAAACTTTTGAAAGACTAGATATTTATCATTATGCCTGGATTAAAATTTTTCAAAGATTTATAAAAAGTTAATTTTCAAAATCTCACAATAAAGATGTACATGTTTGTGAAAGATGTTTCAACATTACAACAACACCAAACATGAAAAATAAACATGCAAGACTTTGTATTGAAAATAAACCAGCAAAGATTAAAATGTTAAATATTAAATACATCAAAATATTCTTTTTTCAATGGTCAAAATTATTAAAACCATTAGCAATTATTTATGGAGATTTTGAATCGATAAATGATCCAATGAATGTCATTGATCAAATTGAAGAAAAATTAAAACAAGAAAATTATGAAAATTACAATTATGTTTTTATGAATTTGAAACTGAAATTAACAAGAAAAAGAATTTCATGATAAATTTTTCACACACAATAAATCTTACATATCAAATTCCATCAGCTTATTGACTTTATGTAAAAAGTAATTATCCTGAAATAATTGAATCTCGAGAATATTCTTATCGAGGTGAAAATGTTTTGATTGATTTCAGAAAAATAATTAATAATCTTGAACATGAATTCCATGAAATTTTAAAAAATACCGATTTTGAATTAGACATGTCAAAAGAACAAGAATTAGAATTTCAACAAGCTGATAAATGTTGGTTGTGCAATGAAGAGTTTCTAGAGACAGTTGAACAGAGGTCTCTGGAAAACTCAAATGAATCAGATTCAACAAATGAAGATTTAAATATAAAAATTCGAGATCATGATCATTTCATCGAGTACAATAATTATCGTGGTGCAACACATAAATCTTGCAATCTTAATTGTAAAAAAACCATTAAAAATTCCTATTATATTTCTTAATCTTAGTGATTATGATATTCACATGTTTATAAAATCATTAGCTGAAAAAGCAAAAAATAATTGAAATAATTGAAAAAACAAATGGAAATTACATAAGTTTAAATTATGGATATTTTAAATTTATAGACTAGTTAAGATTTTTTGGAATGAGTCTTGATCAAGTTGGAAAATCTTTATCCGCTGATGATTTCAAAATAACAAATAAATTTTTAATTGAAAGTAAAATAGAACCAGAATATTATTTAACATGTTGACAAAAAGGAATTTACCCATATGATTATGTGGATTCATTTGAAAAATATGAAGAAACAAATCTTCCTGAAATAAATAAATTCCATTCAATTTTAAACAAATCAGATATAACCAACGAAGAATATAATCGAGCACAAACAATGTACAAAATATTCAATTGTAAAAATTTGGGAGATGATACAAATTTATATTTCAAATTAGACGTGTACATTTTAGCAGATTGTTTTTAAAAATTTCGAGAAATTTCCACTTTAGAACTTTCTAGTTTTGTTTCTCTTCCTTCAATGGCTTGGAGTATTTTATTACATCAAACCAAAGAAAAATTAGAATTGTTTCTGTTAATAAAGAAAAACATTCGAGGTGGTATTTCTTCAAACATGGGATATAGAAAAATAACAAGTAATAATATTCAACAATTTTTCAATCTTCATGATCCTGATTGTAAAAAGCTATATATAAAACTTGAAGGGGATCAAGTTCAAAATGTTCTTGAAAAAATGAACAATCCAACTCAAGTAAAATATTTTGATGCAACTGCATTATATTCTGGAATAATGACCCAATATTTACCATTTGCAAAATTCAAGTGGGAAACTCCAACTGGTGAATTACTAGAGAAAATATGGTCAACTCCAAAAGATTCAAAGATTGGATATTTTATATAGGTAGATTTAAAATATCCAAAAGAAATTCATGACAAGACAAAATAATTTCCATTTGCACAACACAAGAAAATTGTAAAATATGAAGAATTGTCACCATGACAAAAAATAAGAAATCCACAACAAGATGATTCAGGTAAAAAATTAATATGTGATCAACATGATAAAAAATATTACATGGTTCATTATAGAATGTTACAATTTTATATTCGACATGGAATGAAAATAAAAACCATTCACAATATTATTTCTTTCAAACAAAAACCTTGGATGGAACCATATATTAATGGAAATATTACAAACAGAAATATTGCAAAAAAGAACAAACAACCTTTTCTCGATACAATTTATAAACTTTTAAATAATGCAGTTTTTGGTAAAACGATGGAAAACCAAGACAAGTATAGAACAATAAAATTATTTACAAAATATGATCTTGATTCTTATTTAAAAACAGTTTCTAAAAAGTTTCGGAAGTTTGTTTCATTTAGATATTTAAAAAAACACATGAATAAAATAAATTTTTAAAAATAAATTTTTTTATCTTGTTATATTATTAAAGAATAAGAAACCTGAAAGAATTAAAATAAAATGAAGATCAAGAATATCAAGATTAAAAATTGTTGAATTACAAATTCCAAAATTATAAATTCTTGATTTTCATTTTATATTCTTGTTTTAATATTTTAGTCATTTCTTTTTTAATTTCACGTTCAACTTTTATGGAATATTTTATCTTGTTAATATTTTCATTTATTTCTCCTCTATTTCAATAGGTGATAATATTCCGTCTTCCAAAGGTTTAACTTGATATAAATATAACTTAATTATTCCATGATTTAATTCTTGGCATACTTCACGATAAATCTTTTTCTTTTATGAAGCTAAACCGATTGAAATTCCTTCCTCTAAAAAAAGTAATAAAGCATTTGATCCTCCAAATATTGAAGACATTATAATTGAAACAAAAGGAGCTTCACCAATTAAACTTATACCAGAAAATATGTTGGTTGAAATTGTAAGAATTCCAGTGATTGAAAGACAAGCAATTTTAATTCCTGTATCAGCTTTAGTCCATCGAGATTTTATTTTTTTATAATGTAATAATCTTTCATCTAACTTTTTCTTTTCTAATAGGAATTCGTTTATTTTATTAATCGAAGGATTATTCGTGAAAGTATTATTCATAGGAGCTTTTATTTTTTCAATTGGAAGGTTTTCTATATAATTAATAACATTTTGTTCATTCAAAGATGGTTAAATCTTTCTTTCTTGAAAAGTTGGATAAATTATTTCTTCATTAATCTCGCTTTGTTCCGAAGGCAGTCGAGTGCGTTCCACTTTTAATTATCTATTTTGACGGCTTCTATATTTTTATATATAAAATCTTCTAAATCTTTAAATTTCTTACCAGAAAGTATTGGATTTGATCCTGTGGTTGAAAATAAATCATCTAATTTTATATTATTCATACTTGCTAATTTTCTATATATAAATTCTATTTTTTCAAATTCCCTATAACCTTGATTTATTAAAAGATCTAGAATTATTCCACTCCCGCCAATAGTTAATTTAGACATTGGTTCAGAGACTGAAAATGAATTGTTTCTAAGATGTAAAGTTTTTCGTTTGTTTCCAATTATAGCTCTAATAAATGTTCCTTTTGAACCCATTATTCTAATTTTATTAATTTCAATATTTTGTCCATTATAAAAAAAACATAACAAAGAAATCATCGTGGTGGCGGAATAAATTAAAAGTATGATCTTTTATATGGAGAAAGAAAAATTCCATCACCATCAACCTCTATTTGAATATTTCCTTTATTTAATTTTTTCAAAACTTGTTTATATTTTTTATTTTTAGAAGGACTCTTTTTATTAATAGATTTTATAAAATCACAAATTCCATGACCTTGATATGAATCTAAATAAATTCCTTGACCAGTTTTTATCTCTGGGGCATCAGCGACTGCCTTCGGAGTTTTTAGTTTTTCAATTTCTGCATCTAATTTCTTTGATTCTTTATAATTTTTACAGCAGTTTTTATTTCTCCTACTGCTCCAGCTCCTGCTGAAATTCCTCCAAAAATTAAAGGTAATAAAGCCTCAAGTGGAAGAATGCCACCCCAATGTTCAGCTTCTTTTATTTCTGCTATTTTCCTTTTACCAATATATGATATTTTGCCATCATATTCAATACTAGCTGGTTTATTTGTTTCTATTATTTTTCTTATTTTTTCTTGTAATTTTTCATCATCGTACATTTTTTAATACAAATTATTAAAAATTAGTTTTCTGAAGTTCGTTTTGATAGAATTTGCCTAGAATTTCTTCACCAGCCAAATTTTAATTCCACAAGTTATTGGTTTTGTATTATTAATTTTTGAAATGATATAAATTTCTTTAGACCATTTATGTGTTTAGCTCTTTTCAAATTTATTTTTCCATTTAAATATTCTAACTCGATCACCAATATTAAATTTTTGTTTTTCTTGTAATTTACTATTCACATTATTATTTTCATGGATAATTTCTCTTATTAAATCAGGATTCTTACTTACTTCTGTTCGTAAAACTCCTATTGTTAGTAGTGGGATACCGGCCATCTAGCTCAGAGGCGATCTAGCTCACATACCCCCCCCCGACAAAAATTTTTTCTCTAAGTTTAAAAGTACAAATTTTTTAGAACAAAGACAATGACTCATTCAAGGTCATTGAAACAAAGACCATGACTCATCAAAAAATTTTCAAGGTCATTGAAACAAAACCATGACTCATCAAAAAATTTCAAGGTCATTTAAACAAAGACCATGACTCATTCAAGGTCATTGGATGACTCATCAAATTTTTCAAGGTCATTTAAACAAAGACCATGACTCATTCAAGGTCACTGGATGACTCATCAAAAAATTTCAAGGCCATTCTAAAGTAGGTCAAGGTCATTGGGTGAGTCATCAAAATTTTCAAGGTCATTTAAACAAAGACCATGACTCAATCAAGGTCATTGGATGACTCATCAAAAATGTTCAAGGTCATTCAAAAGTAGGTCAAGGTCGTTGGATGAGTCATCAAAATTTTTCAAGGTCATTCAAATTTTCTCAAGGTCACGGAATTTTTAAACATTTTTAAATTTTAATTTACTACTTATAAAAAATAAGTAGTATATATTTGTAAATTATATTATTATTATTAATATTATTATTATTATTAATATTATTATTATTACTATTATTATTATTAATATTATTATTATTATTATTATTATTATTATTATTATTATTATTAATATTATTAATATATTTATTATTATTACTTTTTATTATTCTATTAATACTTATAAAAACTTTAATTATTATTATTATTATTAATAATTTTATTATAATTTTTATTATTATTATTACTATTATTATTATTATTATTACTTTTTATTATTCTATTATTACTTATAAAAATTTTATTAATACTTATAAAAACTTTAATTATTATTATTATTATTATTACTTTTAAAAACATTTATTAATATTAATACTTATAAATACTTATAAAAATTTTATTATTATTATTATTAATATTAATAGTATTATTTATTATTATTATTAATTATATACTTATTACTTATAAAAACTTTAATTATTATTATTATTAATATACTTATTACTTATAAAAATTATTAATACTTATAAAAACTTTAATTATTATTATTAATATACTTATTACTTATAAAAATTATTAATACTTATAAAATCTTTAATTATTATTATTATTAATAATACTTATAAAAACTTTTATTATTAATATTATTATTAATTTTATTAATAATAATAATAATAATAATAATAATAATAATATAATAAACAAATATATAAAAACAACTACATAAAAACAAAAACAACTTTACAAAAACAACTTCATAAAAAACAAAGAATTAATTATAAATACATTAAAATTTATAGTGTTTTTACATTTAAAACATCTATAAAGTAATGTTTCGCGTTTCGTCACGCTGCGGCTTTTGCATGAAATTATAAAAATGTAATTATAAAAAATTAAAATTTAAAAAAATTATATCTAAATTTCATAATAAAAATGAAAACTATTACAAGTTTTCTAGATAAAAAAGATTTCAAATTAACAAAATCAGTTTTTTAAAAACATTTATTATTCTGATAAATACACGTCATCAATGTCAATGTTATCTTCGTTAAAACCATCGAAAAGCTGTCCATTATCGCTGATTTCGGTAGAGTCATCAAAACTAGGGCTCAAACCACCGAAAAGCGGCTCATCCAAGAAATTAACTTGGTCACTATCTATTGCATCAACCCCAAAATAATGCCCAAATGCGATACTGGTATTTTTCCCCACCCACAATCGCTTATCATCGTTATTACTCAAAGCGATTTTACTGTTTTTAAATGTGTACAGCTGATGGTTTCGCGTCCCTATCCTACTTTGAGGTACTGTGAAAACTACGTTCTTATTGTAGTAATCCAAATAAGACTGATGTTTGATGTCAGTCCCCAACAACTTCACCCCCTTAGCCCTCATTGTATCAGATTTACCTAATAAACTATAGCACTTGGGTCTTAAGAAAACCCACTCCTTATACCCGAAGCCTTTGCTTTCATCTTTAAATTTTCCTATCACAGAATCTAATTTCCTCGAGTATAAGGGATGTGCCGGGTCGTAATTTGAGGTATCTAAAAGGTTGTCTCTTATCATTGCCGGCTAAAGAATGTCAAGCTTACAGTGCTTAACCTCAAGAAAAAACGAATCAGTGTCGCCCGCAACGATATTTATATCACAGTTGAATTCTGATCGATATTTTGCCAATTCATTATATTGTAATTGGTACATCCGCAGCTTAGACAGGTCTAGTACTGATTGGCCAATGTAGCTAGGCCTGTCTAAACATATAGAATCTTTGTTCAGATGAGCAGCAATCAAATCATCCACTATTTTAATGGACTTTTTGAAAGTCGGTTTTGAAGCATATACAATCATCTTTTCAGCTGAATTGCATAGCCTCAAATTCATCCGTTTTTTCAAATTCTCAACGGACTTCCCATATAGGCCATTATTAAATAATTTATACAAATTTCTATAAAGCTCGCACTTTGTGTTTGAGCGTAAATCTGTATTTCTTTGTATATATTCTTTAAAAATAGGTGCTTGTTTAAATTTAATTGCCCTATGAATACACTCAACTTCTGCACCCAATTCTATATACAGCTTGAGAAGTCTCCAGTGAAGAACATGGTTCTTCTTACTGTAATGCGTGAGAATTAACTTCTCAACTTTTGAATTGGACAAGCACATTTTTTCAGGAGCAAGCGGAAAGTCATTCAAATACTGATGCACACGCTCAGGGATATTGATGTCAACTTCCATCGTATAACCATACGGAAGGAATTCAATATTCGCATTCACACATTCACTCAGCACATCATTCAGATTATCATGCACCCAAACAAAATCACCATATGGAAGGTTTTGGCTAAGTGCCCAACCATATAAATTATTAATGTCGATATACAAGAGTTCTGTATCTTCAGAACTTGCAACATGATGTTTGTTAACAAATGTTAACCCACCCCGTATTCCACCCTCATAGAAATTAAACATTTCCATGTCCTGCAAAAGTTCTATGGGTTCCTTTAATGTCATGAGATCGGACGCCCATGACATTCCAGGAATTCCATAAAAATTCAGAGGTTCTAAACCATTGTAAGCAATAACCTTTGCGCGAAATTGCTGAAAATAGTCTGCAAGGAGGAATACGTCTAATTTTAGGTAAGTTAACATATAGTCTAACATTGTAGTGCAATTTTGCTGTGTCCAAATTAGTTGGGCGGTAGCATATTCATCATCAGATACAGAATCCCATTTTGGAGGTAGTTCATAAGTCGATTCATGGACCTCTAGTGATACTGCAAAATCATAAGGAAAGATACCCTTTGCCTTAACAATAAGACCATCAAAAGCAGAAAAAGTTAGAGGTAGATCAGTAAGAGTTTTTACAGCCTTGGCTAAAGAGCAATTTACAAATTGCATACTATCTATAAATCTAACAGCTAATTTCTTAATATTTACAATCAAAGATATGAATTTCTCAGTTGTTGTAGGAATGATATTTAATTTCCAAGACGGAAATTCATTCAATCCATACTTTAAAATATGATGAAGGTCATATCCTCTCAAATTATGAAAGACGATAGGTAACTGTTTGCTTATTTTCCTATTTATATTACAGTTACGACAGGCAGCACCAAGATACTGACCTGTAAAATGATCATGGTCCTTAACCTTATTTCTAATAAGTTTTTTACAAAGATAGCAAGTTCTACATGCGATGAACTGCTGTTCCTCATTAGAAGTAAGATTATTCATAGGATTTTTACAATGATTTTCATAATATGGTAGGACAATTGTGACAGCAATTTCCTCTACCTTCTTTAAAAATTCCAATACACATTCCAAGCCTATAAAACTGAAATATTGTGTAGTATTTGTTAAATTATTTATTAATAATAAGCCTGCTGATATCGGCATGTGTATTTGATGATGTTTTACATCTTTAGGCAAAACAGCCTCAAAATCCGCATAAATTACGAATGGTGGGGTAATCATTTTAGAATAATTTTTAAATATTAAGTTTTTATTTTCAGGGAGCGTGTATAGGGTTGTTCCTATTTGATTTTTAGCGCACAAATCAACATGTGCCTTAAAGGTTTTATCATAATAAAAACCGTTTAAACAATGGGGACACCATTTTACGCGAATTCTGGTGTTACATTCACTACTCGAATGACAATTCAACAGTCTATTTAAATTAAAAATTGCGGTATAATGAAAATTATCACCGTCTTTTAATAATAAAAGATTAATCGGGTTACCACCGATAACCTTTGTTCGATGAATTAAGACAAGGTGAGGATGATGAGGTACATAATCAATGTCATTCAATTGTTTAGAAGGGGTGTTGTTATATTCAAAGACATTGATGGCCAAATTTAAATCGCTATTATTTCTCTCAAATTTGGGTATGTTACAGAGTCTCATTGGACAATCTGTAATTGAATCATAATTCAATTCATCCATAAAAGTAGTGTAAGAAGAAACACGCTCCCTATTCTTTAAAACTATATCACGCTTTAAAATCGATAAGACACTATATATAAAACACGAATGATCTGTGTTTTTAACGTTTACAATAGCCTTTTTACCTATTAGAGATTCAGGCGTAGGGATAAAACTATGTCCGGCTAATCGACTTACAGGATAATACGTGGTTAAAATAAAATCGATTTCGCGAATCTTAACTACGCGCCACCCACTTCCTAAATATGTGGATTTTTCGATTTTCTCATTTAACCGACTCACACCATCAGCAAGAAAACTATCGGAAAAGACACACGCGCTATTCGAAAAGAAATTATCTTTTATTTCCCCATCTTTTTCAAATTGAATGAGAGCTGTAAACTGAACTTTTACAGATCCCATTTTCTTTATTTCGATTTGTAATTTATTTACAAGTTTATCCGTTAATGCGATTTGAACAATGTTTTGATTTTCTAAATCAAATCGAATATTTTTACGGGAACCTCTTAAGTCAACCTCTATTTCAGGTTCATCGTTTATTTCAATATTTACAGAACCCCCTATTTGATTATATTCAGTTTCGTCATCACTAATGATGATTTCTATTTTTTTAATTTTAGCAGGGATACACGACACGATTTTATCAGCAGGTCTTTTTGATTTTTTAGTAACAGTTGTATTATTGTTTATGTTTTTAGTAATCTTTGTATTGTTTGTGTTATTATTATTATTACTAACATTTTTCGCATTAATCATTTGAAATAATGCCTTTTTATTAATTTTAAATTGATTTAAATGGCTAGAGTGTTTCTTATAAAACTCTAGATATTCAATGTCTTGGGCTGTATCGCATTTAGGGCAAATAAAAAAGTCGATGCCATAGAATCTATGACCATAGTAACTTTCCATAGTCGTATGGCATTTCGAGTTATGACCAATTCCAGATTGGCAATAGTTTTTATACAAACGACCTGATAAATATGTAATTATTATCAAATGTTTATTATTATTTAAATCATATATGAATCAAATAATAATATATAAATGATGATAATTATGTAAATATTTATAAAAATTAATATTCGTATTTCAAATCATATATTTCTATTATAAATCACATATTCTGATTACAAATCAAATAATACTAATCATATTTCAAATAATATATTTCTAATCATATTTCAAATCATATTTCAAATCATATATTTCTAATCATATTTCAAATAATATATTTCTATTATAAATTAATATTCTGATTACAAATCAAATAATATTAATCATATTTCAAATCATATATTTCTATTTCAAATCATATATTTCTATTTCAAATAATATATTTCTATTTCAAATAATATATTTCTATTATAAATTGATATTCTGATTACAAATCAAATAATATTAATCATATTTCAAATCATATATTTCTATTTCAAATAATATATTTCTATTTCAAATAATATATTTCTATTATAAATTGATATTCTGATTACAAATCAAATAATATTAATCATATTTCAAATCATATATTTCTATTTCAAATAATATATTTCTATTTCAAATAATATATTTCTATTATAAATTGATATTCTGATTACAAATCAAATAATATTAATCATATTTCAAATCATATATTTCTATTTCAAATAATATATTTCTATTTCAAATAATATATTTCTATTTCAAATAATATATTTCTATTATAAATTAATATTCTGATTACAAATCAAATAATATTAATCATATTTCAAATCATATATTTCTATTTCAAATCATATATTTCTATTTCAAATCATATATTTCTATTATAAATTAATAATATTTAAAGTATTATAATACTTTACATATTATTAACTTATACTCATTAAAATACTCTTATAAAATAATGATAAATTTAAAAATAATAATGCTCCTTAAAATATTAAAAAAATAATAATGTTCATTAAAATATTTAAAAATATATTAAAAATATTTAAAAATAATAAAAATCCTACATTTTTATAAGAAATCTCGTCTCCCACAGAAACGTCAGCATCCATAGAAACGGGGCCATAATTGTGGTCTTCCCCAGAAACGGGGGCATCGTCAATAAATGTTTCATTCAAATCTTCCCCAGAAACGGGGGCATCGTCAATAAATGTTTCATTTAAATCATCCCCAGAAACGGGGGCATCAGCATTAATTGGTTCATACAAATCTACTAAAAAGATTTTTAAAAAATAAAATATACATTAAAAATTTACCATCTTCGATTATCATAATATCATCTTCACTATCACTAATAATAATAATTGTATCGTCGGTTAAAATAATTTCTTGAACATTCTCTAAAATTATAATAAAATAAATAATAATAAAATTTTAAATTACCATTTTCAAATTCGTTGACACCGTCAATTTGATTTTGAAGTTCGGTTATATTAAACCAATCTAGAAAAATAGAATAATAAAATTTAAAATTAAATTAAAAATCCTTACCATTTTCATCGACCAACAATTGGCGTAAAATTCTTGAGTTCTCCATTTCGATTATATTTTTTGAAATCCCGCGAGTAAAATTTTGAAATAATTGTGACAAATTTAGAATTTGTCAATGTTTATAAAGAGAATAATATTTTCAGGATTTAGCCAATCACATTTTAGCAATACACACATATAGGTGAGAGATTTTTACGCATGCAGCCTATTCTGTGTAGGCATGTGTTCTTTGTAAATCACATACATTGAGTTTGTATGTGTTTTCTTTATTCTGTTTTGAGTGTGTAGGCATGTGTTCTTTGTAAATCACATACATTGAGTTTGCATGTGTTTTCTTTATTCAAT
The DNA here is from genome assembly GCA_022537955.1 of Schmidtea mediterranea. NCBI lineage: Eukaryota > Metazoa > Platyhelminthes > Tricladida > Dugesiidae > Schmidtea > Schmidtea mediterranea. The sequence continues at coordinate 123,562,808 of CM039679.1, forward strand.
TTTGTGTATGCATGCACTTATCATGTGATGATCATGCACTGTCTTTGTGATCACGCACTTATCATGCACTGTCTTTGTGATGATGCATTAGCTTATCTTTAATTAAACACATAATAATAATATTAATAATAATAATAAAATAATATTAATAATTATAATAAAAATAATAATTATAATAATAATAATATTTATAAAAATAATAATAATAAAAAAAAAAAATAATAAATAATAATAATAATAATAATATTTATAAAAATAATAATAATAATAAAAAATAATAATAATTATAATAATAATAATAATAATAATATTTATAAAAATAATAATAATAAAAATAATAATAATAAATAACAATGTTAATAGTTAAAACATAACAATAAACATTAATACATTTATTAATCATCCAATCTCTTGGATAATAACCAAGCTAAACAATGTTGACCACATGTTAAGGTCCATGGTTTTTGATACATAGTTTTATTATATACAATAGATTTATCCATTGTTTGAAGTTTTGAAACCATTAAAGCCGGATAATAGAAACCCATAGGATCAAATACTAATATCTTGCTAGGTTTCATATATATTGCTAACCAATGTTCTCCACCGAGATGAAGCGATTGAGTATTGACGATTATGGCTTGATTATTACGTAAATATGGAATTTTATCAAGAGGAAATACCCCTAAAAATTCATGTCCTAGTATTTGTTTTCCAATTCGATAGACCTGAACAGAACTACATCAATAATATTACTATTACATAAAAACTTACTCCATGACAAATTATCATAGATTATCTATACATTTATACCAACATTTTCAAACCAACAATGTTCGTTCAAACCAACACTGTTCTGTTTGCAGTTATTTGAACCTCATTTTCAAACACTCCATATATTACAACATGTAACCGTTCAGTTGTTGCTTTAGTAAACTTTATATCTAATCGTAAATTTCCATTTTGAGGTAATTGACTCTGATTTAAATCAAAATCGGGTGCCAAAACAAATGTGAAGAATGGATATTTGTTTTTAAAATCATCAAGAGTTATACCACAATTAAGGTTTTTATCCAAATAACCCATATTTCTAACTATACTCTGCATATATGTAGCACAATAATTATCATTTTCGAAATCTTGAGTATATGTTTCTCTATAATCACTATTTTTCGATAAAGTTAGCGATGTTAAACCAAAGTTTTTGAAAATTGAGCTCGATGTTAAGTATGATCCATTATATTGAGATTCACTTTGAAATGTTACCAATATAAAGTTGGGCATTCTTCTATCTCCAAATATTTGTTCCTTATAGAAAGAAGCTGAACCCTTAGCAATTGCAAATTGAACAATTTCCTTTGTTTTCAATGGATATATTGCATGCTTAGAATTAAGCCCCAATTGATGACCGGCTAATACAGAAGGCTCTTCTTACCAATAATTTTGCATCAACTAATTGAAGAATTGGTGCTGTGGTAGCACTTGTTAGTGATAATGCCGAATCAGATCTTTTCAATCTAATGTGTACATTAACACCTGGGAGTAAATATTTCGGTTGATCCATAAAATCGAGTTGTAATGATGAGCACATTGTAAATAATTTCGAGCCTTTAATCCACTTTTTCCTATCGTCATCACTACTATAACCTATAGGAGTTAAACATGTATTTTGAGTATCGCTATTGTAATTTATAATAGTTTCTATTAGAGCTTTGTGAATATATGTACTGTTACCACCCTCAATCTTGATATTATTAAATCCGAGAACTGCATCTTTAAAAAGCATATGAAACAAGAAATTGTTTGGTATTACATCACTAGGTTCACCCAATGGTTTTCTATCTTTATCTACAACTTTGATCTGAACAGTTAACAATGTATCATTCAAATCTAGATATTCAGTTTGGGAACCATTAATATAAAATTCAATATCAGTTCTACTATCCATAATAGAATTCATCGGGAATACATCTTCAAAGGCCCCCATTTCAATTATTGCTTGGGGAGATGGTCTATCAAATAAACACAATTCAGATTTACCACAAATCATTTTTGATATATAGTTCCATGCCATTTCATTCGTTTGTTTATATGTTTATGATGTCTTTTACGTTTTTGAGCCGGTGCTGGCGTTTCGGGTTTTTGAAACATACCTGCAACACTAGATAGAACTTTCCCTAACTCGGATAATGCATTTGATTTCAGCGATGGTAATATTTTCTGCTCATTCATTATCACATCTTTAGCAGTTTTCATGCCAAAACTACCAAGGCGTTTAAGAATAGGAAGTGCAAATCTACCAATTGTTCTCAACCATCCTGATCCATACTGTTTACCAATAAAATATGGTAATTCGCCACCACTTTGGCTACCACTATACATACTAATAATATCGTTATTGGCCATCTAATTTACGAAAATGTAATGTCAAATGAGTTTTTGTATCTTTACTAAATTCAATAAATTTACCGCTATCATCACGAATATTTATTTCTATATTGTTTATACATGATGTTGATACCGGTAAGTACATGGGATTATCGATATTTATATTGACAACTTCATCTTGGTCATGTTTATCAACCCAAACAGATTTCAAAAGAGGAACCAAAGAATCACCAACAATTATATGATCGATGATGTTAGTATATATGAACATTTGCCTATGAAGTTTTATTATTTTTGGTTTGCGTACACCAAAAGCACTTGCCCTATATGTTTGCTTATCTAATCCCAATGTATTAGCCAAATTCTTATCAAATGTAACTTCACAAATGTTATTATTCAGACTGAATTTGCATATTCCATCTTTAAGAAATTCAATAGTTTTAAATATATATGTAAACAATTTAATGAAATATATTTATGTAATTCTTCAAGTGTTTCAATATATAATTCATTAGTAAATGTAAATGTATCTTCCACCTCATTAATATATGATACAGATATTTTGATGTTCTCGATCGTTACACTTTTCTCATAAAATGTTTTGAATCGTATTAGGTATTCAGTTCCAGGAACAACAATGCTAAGATTATCACAACCCATTCGCTTGGCATCCTCAATACTTTCAAACTTTATTGTAAATGGACTATAATCACAACTAACATTCAATCCATCTTTGAAAAACATGCCACAATTTTCATCTAAAATCTGATTCGGAATATGACAATATCGTTCAAAATTATTGATTGAGAAAATACCACTACAGGTTTTGGGAACACGCTTCTTGAATCCGATTTGACAATGACTATAAAATGGGAATGTATTGTACACAAATGTAAAGTCTTGCAAAGCAACTTCCCAATTTCCATGTAAATAAATGGGATTTTGAAGATCAACCATAAATTTACTTGCTTGATTTTCCGGATGGATTAGTGGGCAACTATTACTCGGTAAAATTGTATAGAAACTCATTTTACTAGGTCTTTTGATGATATCCATGAGGGTTTTTGATATCCATGCCATTTGACATAGTATTGTTTATCCTTACCCACCATTTTAGTTTTCAATATTTTCTGAATTCTGAACACTGTAGGTTTGGAAATAACTTGTAATTCCTGTTCATAGAATTTCCCTTGTATTACATTGTTATCACTATCTTTAATAACATACATTACAGGACTCTGTTTAGTATTAATTTTAGTAATTTGAAATACCTCATCACTCCAATTACTATCGAAATTTTTGATGAAAGGTGAAGCAGATATTTTACTTATTCTAACGTGATCACCAACTTTATATTTTGGTTTTGTAATAGGAACTTTTTTAGACTGTACTCGTGTTTTTGAGCTGATATCTACGGGTCTCTAACCATTCAGACCTCGATGTGATGAGTTATTATAACTAACAAGTATTTTCGGTAATACATTTATCCATATTTTATTACCTTGATGCACGAAATATTTCTTCAATCTATCCCTCAATGTCCGGTTAAATCTTTCAACAAGAGCGGCTTTGTATTGAGAATGTACAGAATAATGATTTATTTTGAGACGATCCAGGATTTGCTTAACTTTACTATTGTAAAATTCCTTGCCTATAATAATAATAATAGTAATAATAATAATAATACCTAAATCGGTTTGCAAATTATCTGGATGCCCATTTTTAAACATTGAGTTAATTGCTTTAGATATTTGCTCTGCAGATTTTGTCTTTGTTGGTAGACCGCGGGCAAAACGACTGAAAACATCGATACACGTTAAAATATATTTATAACCCTTGTTAATTTTCGAATACGGTATCATCTCCATCAAATCCATTTGCCATAAATCATTAATACCGAATGTCTTATAAGCTCTCGTTGGAAATCTTTTCCGCATCGGTTTGTTTAAACTGTACGCAAGCTGATCTGACAACCACTTTTGCGTTTCCTTTTTCGACTTTGGGACTCTTTTCTTTAACTTTGCCACTCCACCGAAACCTGCCTCGTCTTCTGGGTTTGTCCAAATCTTCTCTATTACAACAAGATGATTTAAATTTTAATTTAACATTAGGTAATGATTGCCCCATCGTTTATTGTGATAATAATGATAATGCTAATGGTAACATTGCTCCGATAAAACCACCTTGTTGTTTATATATGATTTTTCTCATTTGCTGTCGATTTTTATTATTTACTAGTGATAACAAAGGCTTACGATGTTTATTCAATACTAGTTTTTTAGAATTACTGATTTTAATTTTACCTTTGACTACTTTTAATTGAATTTTGAGTAAATCATCGACAACAAAAGTTGGAAATGATTGTAAAATAGACATTCTTTTCATACTTGAAGCCTTTAACAATGCATTAAAATATGGAAAACTCCTATGATTTTTTACAATTTTAACTGTTTTCTTACTCTTTTTAATAATGTTTTTCGAAATTAGATTCATTGCAGGGTAATTCTCGGTTATTAGCTTTTTAGATGGTGTATAACTGGTTTTTGGTGGAACACGCTTCTTTTTAATACTTTGTCTAAGTTTTCTGATATTTTTAAGCCTGGATTTCATAAAAATTTTTACATGTTAAAGTTTTCAACTTTGTTTATATACCATGGCACCTTCTTTATTGAAAATATCGGTTTTTACCCGTAAATCGTCATTGCATTGTTGTGTGAAATCAAGAAATATATATCCATGTGGTGATTTTATAGCATCTTGAAATGCACTGATGAGAAAATTATGATTATTAGGGTATGCCTGTCGAGCAAGAAAATCAATAACTGTTGCATCTCTAGGATTCTTGAAAATAACTAAATATTGAACATTTAAATTCCTTGTTTGATGGGCGCCACCCTGATGAAATAGATTTTGAGTAATAAAGATCACAGTAACACCAACATGTCTACTGATTTTTGTGAATATATTATTAAAATCCTTTTCTTTATTAGCTTCCTGATACAAATCATCAATAATGATGACATCACCTTTCCTTAAACGACTTGACCAGTTTTTATCGAAACCCTTTACTATTTCATGTTTTTCAATTTACAGAAATTATCCTGAGTTAATCCATGTTCTTCATCTGCACCCTTATGCCAATAAATCTTGTTGAATTTGGTTTGAAATAAATTAGATTTCAGTAATTTACACACAAACATAGTTTTACCACTACCACTTGGGCCAACGATTTGATATACCGCATCATGTCTTAATTCCATTAATAATTTGTATAATTATAGGTTTTTGTTTATATTATATGATTTAATGAACTCTTCCTAAAAACTCATATATATAGCTTAATATTTCTTTATTGTTTAATTATGTTATCAAATATAAATTATAAAGGAACTTTCGATGTATCAAAAATGACGTTTCCAAATGGTAAACCCCAGCAAATTGTAGATAGGAGTGGAAAATACCCTATAATATTTTTCAAATCAGGCAAATGCAGAATCATGGGATGTAATAAACCTTTAGATGTCAATAAATTACAATATAGAATAAAGGATCTTAAAATACAGTCAATTACAGTTACCATGGATATAGGACAATCTATCAATCTATACAACATGTCAACAAAATGTCTTTGTATGTTCGAGCCAGAATTATTTCCTGCACTGAGGCTTTTAAAATACAACCCAATGTGTGTTAACGTGTTTGCTAGTGGTAAAATAGTCATATTAGGGGTGCGAAATCTAGAGTACAAAAATATTGTTTGTGATATACAAAATGAAATCACCAGATTGGTCGATATCTGATTGGCTAATGATTGATTAAAACAAATTGCTTATTCATTTTATTTCATTTTTAAAATGGAAAATACTTCAAGCACAAAATTAAGCAAAAAAAAGATCGAAAATTATGGTAAATTTATTATTTATTATTTATTAATATTAATATCTTTGTTTCCAGATAAATATCAGGCCGTATTACTGGAAAGGTTATTCTTCTTCTATCCTCAACTCAGAGCAATAGTCAAAGACCAGCCTGAATCAGTAATTCCAGATTTGGTCTATACAACCACCAACATATGGATTTTTAACATAATAGATCAAGCTCTATGGGATATTAAGCTTGACAGAAGACCAAAGGAGATGGAACCCGAATACCCTTGTATTCTGGGTTGTAGCTGCTGCGATTTTCGATACCAACGCTATGTGGAATGGTGCCTGGCAAAATCAGTTAGAAAATCTTCGAAATACCAACATTTTCGAAAATAAATGTTTTGAATTTTATTTTTTGTTTTGTTTTGTTAGTGTTGGTAATAATAATAATAATAGTATAGTAATAATAATTGTAATAATAATAGTAATAATAATAATAATAATAGTAATAATAGTAATAATAATAATAATAATAGTAATAATAATAGTAATAATAATAAAAATAATAATACATTTTATATAGATGATAAGTGTAAAATCATAAAACTCAACGGGTTAATTTACATACAGTCACGCACTTAACATGCAATTATCATGCACTTATCATGCATGATTCTGATTGGTTAATCAGTATCTGTCAAGGGTATAAAAGTGCGTCACCACCTTATAGAGATCATAAATCAAACATGACCAAGAAAATAAGTGTCCAACCAGTTCAGATGTTCCACAATTATAAAATGTATTTTTTAAAGGAGCCTATTAATATGCAATTGGCAAATCCAGTCAAACTCAATAAGACTCAATTTCAATCTCTTGCTGGCACTCTCTCAATGTTAGATATCAAGGATATTGATAATACGTTCAAAAAGATCAATTCCAATTTAAAATGCAATGAAAATGCTTTCTTTACGAGTCAATATACCAGATATTATGATGCATTTACAGAAATTGGATTCAAAGAACAGGAAAGCTGGTATATAACAATAACAATCCAAGGATATAAAGCAGATCAAAACGATGTGCTTTCTCCAATCTGGTAAATTGTTACTGCTAGACTTTCACAGTTATTTTAATGTATAGTGTTTAATAAATGTATTAATGTTTCTTTGTTATTCTATAAACAAAATTATAAGTAGTTTTAAAATAGTGTTAAAATGATGTCTGAAAAAGGTAAAATATAAAATATAAAATAATTAATTAATTTGTTTAGAATATTTAATAAACTTTTTGTTTGATAAACTTGAAGAAATAACCGGTGTAAAAATTAGAGATATGTTGACTCTAGTTGAAGCATTGAGTAAAGAATCGGATTGCGAATCTGAATGTCAGAGTGATTCTGGATGTCAGAGTGATGAAATTGTTAATGATGAAGATACTGAAATTATTAATGATTCTGAAGAAATTATTAATGTTGAAGAAGCTACCGAAATTATTAAAGATGAGCCTACCGAATTTAAGAATTGTATTGATCATGTTATAGAAAATATTATGATAGAACTTGTGGAGATGAAGAATGTACATGTAATAATCAATAAATCTTTAAAATATAGTTTTTTATTAATAAAAATAACAAAGAAATATTTATTAAAATCTATGATAAACCTTGTTACATAAATATAAAACAGATACTCCAGTTTTAATAAAAATTTGCAATTCTCGATATAAATATCAGAGCGTTTGGCTTCTGCGGCAACTTGAATAATAGCTGTCCATCCACCGTTTGATTCTACCCACGGATCAATTTTTGTTTCTATCACCTAAATAATAATAAATTATTAACAATATGAAGTAATATACCTCTATAGACCATTGGAAATAATTTTCATAGTCGGATCCAGATTTTAATATCATGTGTTTCATGTACAATAATCCTACTATTATTCGCATCCATTTATTATTTTCATCAAACATGTAACTAAATATTGATTGGAATGCCTTCTTTCTCTCCAATGGTGGCAAATTGAGAATTTTTTCATAATCGAATGGGATGTCTTCAACGATTTTCTCGGTACGGTTTACCATAAATTTCATGTTTTTAATGATTTCATCTTCTTCTCTATTATTAGAGACCAGCTCATTCAACAAAGTTATAAAAAATTTAGTTTCTGGCATTTTATAAAAATATATGAAAGTGTAAGCTTATTTATACTATATCCGACCAATCAGAATCATGTAATACTAAGAAAATATGTAAAAATATATAATGGAAATGGCAATGATGATTTGTTGGTACTGTTAACTTCTTTCAAGTTGTTGCCACCACTGTTAACCGGTTGTTGTTGTTGTTGTTGTTGTAATTTCATTATACGATTGAACTGATCAGATGTTTTATTAGAATAAAATTTTATACTATATTGAACTTGATTCATCATTTTTTCATTAAGTTTACGATTTTCTTTCAATTCGAATACTGATTTTCTTAATTCATTTTTGATAGTACCAATGGTCTTATTTAGATATATAATATCATCATATAATTCGTTTTTAGCTCTTTTTAAAGTCTCATATGTATGTTCAAATCGGAATTCTAAATTACTCATTCTTTCAGATAATCTTTTGACTGGAGTTTTTAAATATCTAGGCCAATCTATCATATACAAAATATCCATCAATACAGCGGTATCAGGATATACACATCTTGTTGAATTTTTACCTTGAACGGTTACAACAATTGAGTTGGCCATATTAAAAACTAATAATATTATTAAAATTTCTTTAATCATTTTCAAAACATTATGAATTAATATTTATTGTTTATAGCTAAAGATTTGTGTGTATGTGTCTCTAAATTAGTATAAAAGTAATTGTTATTTCAATTTTTATCATTAAAATGGTTATACCGAGCGCAGTTCAAGCTATGAATGAAATTAAACATTATGGTAATTTATTATTACTATTATTATTATTACTTGCTTTTTAGATGATTATTTTAAAGTTATTAAAGAACGTCTGCAATTCTATTATCCAGAAATACATGGAATCATGGATAAGCCAGCATCAATAATTCCAGACTTGATATTCAATCATACATCAATATGGATATTTACTGTAATAGATGAGTTCCTATGGGATATCGAACAAAACAATTTGTCAAAAGATATGGAACCCGAATACCCTTGTGGGGATGGATGTCATTGCTGCGCTTCCCGATATCGGAAGTATGTGGAATGGGCTTTAAATAAAGCTCTTCGACAATACTACTATAGTGGAATTATCTCTTTATAATAAATTTGTTGTATATGTCTTGGTTTTCATTATATAGTAATAATAATAATAATAAAAATAATAAAAATAATAATATTAATAACAATAATAATAATAGTAATAATAATAATATTAATAATATTAATAATATTAATAATAATAATAATATTATTTACAAATATATACTACTTATTTTTATAAGTAGTAAATTAAAATTTTAAAATGTTTAAAAATTCCGTGATCTTGAGAAAATTTGAATGACCTTGAAAAATTTTGATGAGTCATCCAACGACCTTGACCTACTTTTGAATGACCTTGAAAATTTTTGATGAGTCATCCAATGACCTTGAATGAGTCATGGTCTTTGTTTCAATGACCTAGGAAAATTTGATGAGTCATCCAATGACCTTTAATGAGTCATGGTCTTTGTTTAAATGACCTTGGAAATTTGATGAGTCATCCAATGACCTTGAATGAGTCATGGTCTTTGTTTAAACGACCTTGAAAATTTTTTTGATGAGTCATGGCCTTTTTTCAATGACCTTGAATGAGTCATTGTCTTTGTTCTAAAAAAATTTGTACTTTTAAACTTAGAAAAAAAAATTTTTTTGCCGGGGGGGGTATGTGAGCTAGATGGCCTCTGAGCTAGATGGCCGGTATCCCACTACTACTATGAATTTTATTATTATATTTATTAATTAATTCTGGTATTACATTTATCCAAATTCTATTTCCTTGTTCTGTAAATTTTTTATACATCCAATTTTTTAATGTCCTCTTAAATCTTTCAATTATAGGATTATGTGAACCATAATTTAATCTATCATCAGGTGAGTTAAAAGTTGAATAAATTTCAATATCATTTTCTTGTCTAAATACTTTAAATATTTTATTATAAAACTCTTTGCCATTATCAAAATATAATTTTTTGGAATTCTATCTTGGGTTTCTTCAAATAAAACTTGAATCCTTCCTTAATTGAATTTCCTGTTTTATTTTTTAATGATAAAACTCAAATATATCGAGTATACAAATCAATAACTGTTAGAATATATCTATAATTTTTATTATTTTTAGGATTTACAGTTTCAATTAAATCTGCTGACCAAATATCATCTTTATTGAAAACTTTTATTTTTAAATATTTTTTAGGTTTTCTATATTCTTTGTGTAGTTCATTCGATAGAGTAGTATTTTGATTGTCTGAGTTTGTTGTTATTTCTTCAAAGATAGTCAATTGCGCTCCTCCCAATGCGATCTTTGTTTTCATTGCTATTTTTCCTATTGCTCTTGAAAATCTTTCAGAAAATGTTGGATTTTGAATATAATTTAAATCTTTAATCAAATCAATATCTGCTTTTTGATGAGAACGAATATCTTCTTGACGATACGCTATGTCATGTTTTAAAGCCGCTGCATCAACTCTATTTATTGGTTCTTCTCCAGGTTTAGGATAATCATTTTCATCAAGTCTTATATCTAAGCGAGTTCCTGGCGAAACATCTCTCAAGTTTCCAAGAGAGTCGGACTATACCTTAAGGAATCATTAAAGCTGATTAGACTTTTCATCACCACCAATGTTAAGTCTCTGAACAATCACCATATTCTAATCATAACGAACTTTGGAGATGTGCTGCGGATTGTCCATCTATTCTTTTTCGTTTTTATCATTGGGATCGGTCATTACCCGATTTCCTTCATTAAATCTCTATAATGAAGTGGTAGAAAAAGACTTTAGGAGTTTCCTGCAATTTGAAGGTGTTGCATTTACTAAATTCATAAAATAATGAGATTTAATTTCTTGTAATAAATATTCTTTTAAAATTATTTTATTCGATTTTAATAAATTCTTCTCTGCTTTTAAAGGTCTTAAAATTATCCAATTAAAACATCTTTTTATTTGTTCTTCATCTTCAAAATTAAAACTAGAAACTGGTAATGTGTGATTTATATGCCAATAAGAACCTTGACTTTCCAAAGTCATTCCGTCATAAAATTGAAATTTAATCCATTGATAAAAATCCTTTTTAGAACATCCTAAATACTTCATTAATGTTCGACTTTCGTTGTTTTGTTTTAATGCTCTTCTAATACCTCCATATGATGAGTTAGTTTAAGTTTGGGATTTTCATTATATCGTTTTTTAGCGTACTCGTTAATTTTTTCTTTATTATTTTGTGCATATTTTCGTTCACACTCTTTACATTCAGAATTATAAACGTAATAATCCCTCTTTAATCTACTCCTAAATTCACTTATAGGTTTTTCAATATTACACTTTGTACATACTTTTATTGGTAAAGTAGTTTTCAAATTTTTTATTCCTAATAAACGTTTTTCTTTATATTTTTGTTCTCTTATCTTATCATATATACTTTCACATTCTTTTATCATACCACAAAAATAGGATTTTCCTTTTCCATTAATAATTTTAAAAGATTTATTTGATTTTTCAATATTACATTTGTTACAAATTTTTAAATCCATTTTTAATTTAATTATTTTATAATGAATTTAGCAAACACTAGCATGTTCTTTTTTAAAACACACTTGAGCCCCCCGTCAACTCAAATAATTGTATTTTGGAAGATGATGTTCTCCTGGATATTTTGATCATGTAAATTCTGATAATTTAGAACTTAGTTGTTGTAAATCTCCCCAGAAGTGTGAAGGTGTGAATGTGTGAAGTGTCAAGTGTGAGACATTTTTTGGTTTAATTTAGTTTTTTCATGTTTTGCTTTGTGAGCTTTTGAAAGATATTTATTACAAGAATTACAAAAATATTTTTCTCGAATTATCATATTTTTAAAATTAAAAAATTAGAAATTTGTGAATTTTTCAATTTGTGAATTTGTGAATAAATATTTTTCAACTGTGAAATCACCATTGTGCAAATGTTTGAAAGTGAAAAATTTAAAAGTGAATATTTCAAAATTTCAATATTATCAATTAAACAAGTAATGCAGAAATAGTGTAAACGAGTTTCGCATTTCCAATTCAGTTTTCCTCAAGTTGCCAGTTTCCAAATTGGAAATTGACAGTAGAAAATTCACAAGTAGAAAATTTACAATGGTCTCGGGTTGAAATTTAAAAGTTAAATTCAAGGTACCCTGAAATCGGAATATTAAAATTTGTCAATTTCCAATTTGGAAGTTAAATTCAGAGTACCCTGGATTCAGTGTGGTCGGGCTTGTTTGCCCTATTTCTGCACTACTGATCCATACCTATCACTGGAGAAAACAATTTTTCACTGTTACAGCATTCTTTTTTGAAACTCTCAAAGCGGAAATAGATTTCACAGACTTATCTGAAAAATATTTCAAAAACTCGGACACTGTCTTAATAAGGGGAAAACCGTTCGAACAAATTCAGGGTTTAGCCCTGGGTAACAACCTTTCACCGAATTTAGCCATCATCTATATGAATCACACAGAATCCAAGATTAGCTCTTTTTTGGGGATAAAATCCTATTCTGGAAAATATACATTGACGACATCTTCATAGTCCCCACGATACCTTTCAACCTCATCTTATCTCATGCAAACTCCCCTAACACAAATATTCAATTCACTCTTGAACTTCCTAACTCTGAAGCCAAAATTCCTATTTTAGATACCTTGATAAGCTCCTCTCAAGTTTCTGACACACTCACTTTCAACACATATCTATTCACTAAAGATCTACACAGTGGACACATTCTCCTTTGAAAAGCCACGTTCCACTTCAGCGAAAAATAGCATTATTAATAGGTGAGAGAAAAAGAGCAATAAGAAACTGTTTTGACAAAACAAAAAAAACAAGAAACCCCCGAGAATTTCAAAACACGTTTTTTGCAAAATGGATATCCAAAAGAATTCGTATAGAAATATTTTTCAAATGAATACAGTTCCAAAAAATTAGAGTCACAACACACAAAAGAAACACGACAAACCAATAATATACCTACGCTTCCATTTCTTGAACAATAAGATATGTAATTTAATCAGATCTTTCATTCACAAGACAGATTTACCTGTATATATTCGTCCAACCTTCACTACTGCAGCACCTTTGAAATCACAACTTCGAAAATCTCAAAAAGCCCAAACATCAGACCTTTATCATCAAGATTGTCTGTGCCGTTCGCTTGCCAAATGTTTTTGCTTCTCTAAAAACATAAGAGAAACACAGAACATTCAGATCACGACTCAATGAACATATTAAAATCAAAGTCAGTAATTATAATGAACACTGGGAATACGTACACAAATCAGCACCACTAATTAGCGAAATAAAATGCCTAATACTACAAAACGCATTCAAAAACACATTACGAAGACAAGCCGCAGAAATTTTTCTTATAAAAAAAAACAAACTAACCATCAATATGGTGGGTTTCTGGGTGTTGATATTTTGAAACTATATGGTTGTTACCCAGAAAACCCCATACAAATATTTTTCGCTTACCACTCGGCACCCGTTGCTAAGCAACGTTGAAACTGTGTTCGAGTGGGTAGATCGTCCGCAAAAAGTGAGCGCTATTACTAATGCTATAATTGACCGAACGATCCATGGGTCCAACGAGCTGCCGATAGAAGGCCTGTGCTCGATTTCGATTCTTAGGTCCCATTGCTCTCCTATCTCCTTCAATTGTTAACCTATACTCTCGTATCCTTTATCTTTATGTCTATTCCCATAGTTCTTCTTATCGTTGTCCGTGTTGATGATTATTCTTTGTCCTATACACCCTTTGTTATGTTAAACATACTCAGTATCTCTTTTACCCTATTAAACTACCATGTTCTCTATTATTGTCACTAGCGTTATCATTGTTACTATTATATGTATTCCCTTTATTAATTGTTACCACTATTACATTTATTATTATTCTTATTACTATAATTACCATTATATTTATCATTATTACTACTACTATTTTTATTACTATTACCATAATTATTATTTAATATTATTATTATTATTATTATTATTATTATTATTATTATTATTATTATTATTATTATTATTATTATTATTATTATTATTATTATTATTATTATTATTATTATTATTATTATTATTATTATTACTATTATCATTATAATTACCATAATCCTTATTATTATTATTATTATTATTATTATTATTATTATTATTATTATTATTATTATTATTATTATTATTATTATTATTATTATTATTATTATTATTATTATTATTATTATTATTACTATTATCATTATAATTACCATTATCCTTATTATTATTATCATTATTATTATCAAATTTTTGTGTAGGGATTCGTCATTATTCCGCAGCTTTAAGAAATATTTTTCTTATATAAAAATTTCCGACAAAGTATTTTCCTTGAGTCGAAAATTTTTTGTAGCGTACCACCCTTATTTTTCGGTTTTATAATGATATTACACTAACAGTTGAACAACATTTCATTTTACTTTACCATTTTCGATAAGTATTTTAATTAATTCGAAAAATTTGAGCAGCGTTCAGCCCTCATTTTGTGGTTTCAAGAGAATATTATACTAACAATCGAACAACATTTCACTTTTGTTTTATTATTTTCTATAAGTATTTTCATCAATTCGGAAAATTTGAGCAGCGTTCCGCCCTTATTTTACGCGTTCCATTTTTACTTTACTATTTTTGTTAAGTATTTGAGTTAATTCGGAAAATTTGAGCAGCATTATGCCCTTACTTTACAGTTTCATAATAATCTTATACCAACAGTTGAGCCGCATTTCACTTTTATTTTACTATTTTCGATAAGTATTTTAATTGATTCGGAAAATTTGAGCAGCGTTCCGTCCTTATTTTACAGTTTTTATGATAAATGTTTTAACTATTTCCTAAAATTTGCGCAGCGTTCTGCCCATATTTTCCGTTTCAATTTGACATAATTTATTTAATTCTTATATATTATTTAAAAACATTAATTTTCATGATTTTGGTCGTTCGGATTAATCTTTTTCCGATGGCTATTCATTTTAACTGTTGCAACGATTTCGCAATTTTCCCCGCTACCAATTCCCTCGCTTTGTCCTAAAGATCTATGTATGTTCATATTACATTTAATGAGTGCCCACTGGACTACTCGGTGTTAGATATTTTGAGCCGATTGTTTTTAAAAATTTATGTCAATTTTTCAGGAAACGGATGATGAAGGAGCAGCCAAAGGACTACTCCTTTCCCCTCCAATTTCCCCTATATATAGATAATATTGACGTTTCAGCTCCTGCGTTCCTCACGCCGGAGCTTTCACGAGCACGAAAACATTAGCGATAATACACGCACTTACACGATTTACGATAGTATGTTTTATTTTTCTATCTTGCGTTATGTTTTTGGCTGTGGGTCGAAAAAAGGAGTGAATGAAAATTACCAGATTCATTAGGTAAAAGTCACGAATGCATGAATTAATTGTCGGAAATATGTAAACATATGATAGAAGTTAATAATCCGTAATTCCTCCTATATTGTAAATTCGTAGTATAATCCATCATCAAAAACTCGTAATATAATTCATCATATATTGAAAATTTGTAGCACAATCTATTAAAAATTCGTAACATAATCCATTAAAAAAAATTCGTAACATAATCCAATAAAATTCGTAACCTAATCCACTAAAAATTCGTAACATAATCCAATAAAATTCGTAACATAATCCATTACAAATTCGTAACATAATCCATTAAAAATTCGTAGCATAATCTATCAAAAACTCATAACATAATCCATTAAAAAATTCATAACATAATCAATTAAAAATTCGTAACCTAATCCATTGAATTCCAATCAACAAGTGCTATAGCGCACACTAACACAACCAGTCTCCAAGTGAGAAGGAAAATTGATATTATAATCAAGTTAGAAATAATACTGTCAAGTAATTGTGTAGTTTTAGTTAGTTAAGTTGTGAAAACACGTCAGTATATATACCTACAATTTGTCCTTAACCTTGCGTGTTAATTTTATTGCGATTATACAAAATTTAACCTTGAAATTATTTGTGCTATCTAAATTAAAATTTTATTTATTTCTTAATTTAAATTGGTAATTTATTTTTAACATTTTTAAATAAATTTATTCAGCTAAAAATATTTTATTTTTATTCATTTAATTCATTAATTTTTACTTTTATATAAATAGTCATTTTACGGTCAAATTTTCTTGTTATTATGTTATTTTTTATGTAAATTTCGTGCGGTTCTTGATGCATTTTGTATTTATTTTATTTTACTTTTATGTCTTTTAATTTTATATTTATTTATTTTCTCTCAGATTTTAAAATGTTTAGCTGGTATTGTATTGTTGATTTTGAACAGAATAATGTATATATCAATTTGAAAAAACAATTGAAATTGCGGGTCGCAATTTTACGGACCCCCGAGTGTTTTATGTTGGGCCGGAACGTAAACGGCCTTGAGGAATGTTTAAATGGATCGGTAACACACATGCAAATATAACATGCAAATTTAAATAAACCTATCGAAACATCAATTAAACCCTATCAAATATGAGAAAAAAGAGAATTAAATATAAATTAATAAACATAAAAATAAATTAAAATAATAACAAAACGCACCAAGATTCGCATGATACCAACACAAAACACAACAAGAAAACACAACAAATTCGACAAAATTGAAAAATTAATAAAAGTTCATGAAAATGGAACTTAAATCAAAAATTTGAATTAGTAATAATTCAATAAAAATTCTAAATGAAAAATTAGTAAAATAAATTGAAAAATAATAAAATTAAAGAATAGAATTCACTAGAAAATAACAAGGTCGAATTTTGTTTTACTGCATCAAATTTAACATGCGAGGTTAGGGACAGAAAATAGGTATAAATACTGATCCATTTTCACATTAAATCTAACCATTTTTGAACCAAAAAACCATTTTTCAAATTACCTTTGAATCTTGTTTAAAATCTTATTTTTAGGTGAGAAATGTTAAGAAATAAATGATTTAAATCTTTAAAAAACAAAGGTAATGTTGAGAGTTGGAATCAACGTGGGAACGCTCGCGGTGAGGTTGGAAAATTTGCAACGTCACGTATGAGTCTTCCGCCGTTGATATCCAAACAAGAGAAAACTTACCGATTTCCAACAATTAATCCATTCCGAAAATTTAAGATATGGTTAATATCTCAATGAACATATACAAAGTACGAACGGATGTTGCAACTGTTTGGATGAATCAATAAGTCCAAAAGTCATCCAAACGTCGATTGTGACGCTTCGTTTCTAACATCCGGTTCAGCATTAGGCGATTGTGTAAGATACACAAAGAATGTTTAAATGTACAAATTACCAATGTCGAATAAATAATTAAAATTCACCATTTCGAGGGCCGAGTGAAGATTGACACATACCGGAAGATAAGATCCATTGTATTATACACGCTACACTCTATTAGTTAGAATTAATGACGAAAACACCACTTTGCAAACCAAACCAGAAATTATCACCTATGTCGTGTCAACGTGATCCTAACACCGAAACGCCAACCAATCGACCAACTTTTTCTCCCGAGCGTCCGAAATTTCCTATGATGCCCACAGGTAGATTTTCCTTCGAAATAATAACAATTTTAATGAATTAATGTTCTCGATTTAATATAACTTTGTCGTGTAAGAATTTTGTCTTTTTGTTAAATAAATTTTATGTGATTTAATCCTAATCAAATAAGGTTAAACTTATTAGAAATCTCATTTACGTATATTTTATATTTATTTTTATAAACCTTTAATACACAGGGAAGGACTATCATAATCGACTAAATTCAAATTCATAAATGCCATCATCATTGATCTCATAACATCCAGTTCAGATACTAGGTTTCCCGGACGTTAAACTAACTGGTAAATGCACCCCCTATAACTAATCAGACGGTTCAGGAATGTCGAAACCAAGGATTTTAATAACTACGTTTTATTAACAACGTCCTTGCGCTATAAAACCATAAATACGGTAGATATCCGAGATTTCCACTCAGCAGTCCCATTTTTTTTTGTAAAGATTTCGACCCAAGATAGTGATGATTTTCCGAATAATCAACAATAATCATGCTAGGTTTACACGAGCTTAATAAGTATGTCTACTCAGCCATAGTTAAGTTTTTTTTTGTAAATATTAATTAGATGTAGTATACATTTTAAAGCCATTAATGTCCTCATATCTAGACCGTAGAGTGATGATTAACCCTTTTGTTTCCTTGGCAAATACTAAGCGATTAGCTGTAAACGACTTAGATACCCTAAGAACATTCCCGTGCGGCGATATCCGTTTATCAACACTTCAATACACCATGAGAGTAGTGAAAATTGTCCACCTGCAATAAATACTTAATAATGAGCATCAATTTCTAACGTTAATATGCCCTATAAACTATTTCGAGATTGCATTACGTTAAATCATCTGACTATCACGATTTTAGAAGAATCAATGCTTCCCGAATGGATATCCGCTCGCGAGGCCGATGAATGGCGTCGGGCTTGGAAGCGAGCGCGCCCGTCAATGACCCTCGAGGAGCCGCGTTCCATAAGATCTTGTCCAACCCTTTGGCAGATTCTGCGCCAGGAAAATGACCCCCGCAGGCCGAATGAGGAGCAGTATCCCGCCGAGAAAATCCGCGACCACGCGCGGAACCTCCTTGCTCAGTAGGAGAAAATCCAAGAGCAGGTCGATTTAAACGTAGTAAAAGCCCGGATGTACCTCGCCAATGTCGAAGAGGACATCCTCGTCGGGCGTATCGCGGAGACCTACCCGACTCGCCTGGCCCGCAATACTCGACGTCCAGTACCCATGATTCCAGGCTACTCCCCGGAGGAAGGGGTCAAGAAATTCTTTGAAGAGCCATGAATCCCAGGGCAAAGAACATGAATAACGATTTACTTTATTGATGTTGTTAAGATTTAAATAATTTAAAGAATTCGTTCGTCTTAATTTTCTCTATAAACAGATTTCACTTTTATAACTGTGTTTGTAATAATCGGAACTTTATTTCATTAAACCCATAAAGAAATTTGAATACTTTCTTTTATTATAGTGATGTCGGCCCTACAATTGATACAAACCGAACTAGACCGCGCTAGGCGGGCAAACGCGGATCTACTCAGTCAGACACTACAGCTAACTCGAGAGGTGCAGCAGGTCAAAGCAACCTGGTCGGACCCTAAAAAGACGAAGACGCTCTATCTCCGACTTACTGCCGCTCAAAAGGGTTGGGCGGAGGAGCGTCAACTCAATCAGAGTCTTCGCACACAGATCAAGGGGCTAGAAGTTGCCCTAGCAGCCTGTCGGGAAGGGGAAGCGGTAACGTACCCGCTCATCTTCGCCCCATCCCAACTACCGAGTCGAAGTTCCCACGATAATGTCACACCAATATCGAAGCCGACAACCATTCAACCAAGCATTCGCCGGCCGGGACGTAAGGAACGTGCCCGACGCCGAGCCGCGCAACCGTCAAGTCAACCGAATTAACTTATAGATAGTGTGCACGTCATTTGTTTCATTAAATAAACTTGTACTTATTATTAATCTAAACCCGAGTGACCAGCTATAAGGTGTGATTGGCACGAAATCATCTCCACGAGTAGACGCCCGTTATCCGAACCTTCGTTCTACCTCCACCGATCAACCTAAATTTAATTCGAACTTTCTCATACAAGGGACAGAACAAAGCGAGCATAGGTCTTTTATCGACAGCTCGTGAACCCGAGGATTGTCCGAGCAATTACAGTATTAGCAATAACACTCACTTTTTGCGGGCAATCCACCACTTGAACACATTACCAACGTTGCCTAGCAACGGGTGCCAAGTGGCCGCTAGAATAATTTTGTATGGCGTTACTGGGGCAACCATGAAGATAAGCAAATAACGAAACCCTGTAACCCACCAGTATGTTAGATTTTAAGTTATCTTGGTGCTGGGTTTTCGTGCTATATTACTGATGCATTTAAACAATTCTCAAGGCTATTTGTGTGCTGGCCCAACAAATATTTAACTAATGTAATTTGAAAATTTCTTTGTTTTTTGGGTGGGGATAATTTAAAGCTCAATATTAATTAAAATTAAAATTAACCGATTAAATCAATACAAAATACAAAAAAAATAAATTTTTCTCCTATTTTTTAAAATAAATAAGTAATGATCGAAATCTCTTGAAAAAGGATGTTTCGAAAATTCGTGAATGCCTTAAATAAATCTGATTAATAGTCAAATTTCGTAGAAAATATTATGTCACTTGTAAAGAAATCAGAGGTTAAAAACAAAAAAAAGTCCTATTAAAAATTGATTAGATTACAACAATATTAAAATTACAAAATTTAATAAATCGATGTTAAAATTCATTTTTAATGTATAATATAATAATATTAAATATTTATTCAATGTATTATAAATAAACTTTAATATTACAAATGAAAGCTCGAAATAATAAAAGGAAGTCCATTACTGATGATGAGTACTTTGAAGGTTGTCCTGACTATCTGGATATGTATAACAAGTATTCAAACATTCCAAACAATGGGAAATCTAAGACAACTAGTTTAAAAAGAACTTCCAAGAAATGCCGATCCCAAATTACAAAATCGGATATAAAAGAAAACTGTTTATCATGCTGTAAAAAATGCAATTATTTAAATGATAATTTCAAGCCCGCAATAATTTTACCTTCACCAGATGAAATGAAAAAATTATTAAAATTTGCACAAATAATATCGCTGATTTCTTTCATTTTGGGGTTATTTGTCGGATTAAAAATAAAAACAATTGAGACAATAATAGAAATTGCTTTACAAAAATTTATTAATTTAATAAAATAAACAATTTTCTAATTTCATATTTACAGAAATAATATTTAGTTGAAATTATTCAAATTAAAATAAATTAAATAAGTAAACACAGAGGAAACTGTCCAAGAAGTGCACTGTTAAGGAATTTGGTCGGCACAGGTATCTTCTCCCTGTCTTTTAACTATGTTATTTAAGTACACCACTTTTAGCTATGGCCCATTCCAAAATGTTATTTAAATGTTATATGATGATTATTATTCATTATTTACTTTGCTATCACTAAACCTCCTAATCTATCAAATGAGCAACTTGAAAATAAAAATTATCTTGAAAATGGTCGCACTATCCGTAAAGCAGCTGTTGGGCCAGAACACAAACGGCCTTGGAAAATGTTTAAATGGATCGGTAACACACATGCAAACATGACATGCAAATTCAAACTCAAACCTATTAAAACATCAACTAAACTCTATCAAATATGAGAAAAAAGATAATTACATAAAATAAATAAACATAAAAATAAATTAAAATAATAACAAAATGCAACAAGATCCGCACGATACAAACACAAACATAACATGAAAACCCAACAAATTCGACCGAAATTCGTTAAATCAATAAAATTTCATGAAAATGAAATTTAAATCAAGAATTTGAATTAGAAATAATTCAATAAAAATTCTAAATAAAAAATTATCAAAATAAATTAAAAAATAATAAAAATAAAGATTAGAATACACTAGAAAATAACAAGGTCGAATTTTGTTTTACTACATCAAAAATAACACGCGAGGTTAGGGACAGAAAATAGGTATAAATACCGATGCATTTTCACATAAAATTTAACCATTTTGAAACCAATTTTGAAAATTTTGAATTTAGTTTTAAAAATCTATTCAAGTTTATTTTTAGGTGAGCAGAAGTTTTATTTGGAAACTCTCGATCCACGTCCCGTCCTCGCAACCTCGGTAGAGCTCTGCTTGGATGTCGGCGTAGGGGAAGATGTATTTTTATGTTATTTTTATGAGGATTTTGGTCAAGTAATTTGTATATTGTTTTAATATATTAATAAATATTTATAATGTTTAAAAAATTAACTTGTTTTTCATAATTAATTGTTTTATTGCCGAAATTTTTCCGGCCCACAGCCAAGACACAGCACAAGTCAGTAAAATCAACATACTATTGTTGGGCCAGAACACATACGGCCTTGGAAAATGTTTAAATGGATCGGTAACACACATGCAAACATAACATGCAGATTTAAAATAAACCTATTAAAACATCAATTAAACCCTATCAAATATGAGAAAAAAGAGAATTACATATAAAATAATAAACACAAAAATAAATTAAAATAATAACAAAATGCAACAAGATCCGCACGATACAAATACAAATATAACATGAAAACCCAACAAATTCGACCGAAATTCGATAAATTAATAAAAGTTCATGAAAATGAAATTTAAATCAAAGAATTTGAATTAGAAATAATTCAATAAAAATTCTAAATAAAAAATTATTAAAATAAATTAAAAAATAATAAAAATAAAGAATAGAATACACTAGAAAATAACAAGGTCGAATTTTGTTTTACTACATCAAAATTAACACGCGAGGTTAGGGACAGAAAATAGGTATAAATACCGATGCATTTTCACATAAAACTTAACAAATTTTTGAAACAAAAGCTGTGCAAATTTTTTGAAAATATATTTGAAGTAATTTTTAGGTGAGCAGTAGTCTATTTGGAACTCTCTCTCCACGTCACATCCTCGCAACCTCGGTAGAGCTCTGCTTGGATGTCGGCGTGGGGGGAGATGTATTTTTATGAAAATGTTTTAATGGAATGGATTGTTATGGTCAAGTACTTTTGTATTTTGCTTTTAATATATATATTAATAAATATTTATGTTAAAAATTTGTTTTTCATAAAATTAATTAATCTTTTTGTCGAAATTTTTCCGGCCCACATCCAAGACACATCGCAAGCCAGTAAAATCAACATATAATCAGATCCGTGTAAGTGCGTGGAATATCGCCGATGATCTGTGCCCGTGAAGACCCGGCGTGCGGAACGCAGGGGTTGGAACGTCAATATTATTCCGTATAGAAGAAAGGAGAAATAATGAAGGGGTCTTTTGGCCACTTCCTAGTTTCTCGGTTTCTGTAAATTCGACCTAAATTATTCTACATACGGCTCAAAATCATCACACCGAGTAGTCCAGTGGGCACTCACTAAATGTAATATGAATACAAAATGCGCCTAAGTTCAATTAAGGGAAGGTGACGGGCAATTAAATAAAGAATGAAATCGTTGTTATTCGCTATAAATTCATGATTAATTTATGTTATCCATTATAAATTTATAAATCCTTATTGTAAATTCATATTATTAATTATAAATTCATATTATCGATTATAAATCCTTATTGTAAATTCATATTATTAATTATAAATTTGTATTATCGATTATAAATCCTTATTATAAATTCGTATTATCAATTATCAATTCATGTTACGAATCATAACTAAAAATTCACGTCATTAATTATAAATTTATTATTAATTATCAACTATTAGCTATAGATTCGTATTAGTAGTTAGGAAATCATGCGCTCAATTATACAATTCGTGTTTTAATTACACAGTTATATTATTACTTATGGAGTCACATTATCATTTATAAATTCATGTTGCTAATCGGAAATTCGTATTATTAACTATAATTATAAATTGAGGTTATTATTATGCAGGGTATTAATTATAACTTCAGGTTATTAATTAAAAGATTTTGCTTAATGATCAAAATTACGAAGTTAACCCAAAAATTGCCGCGACAATCAAAAACTTACGGTAGTCAAGTCATAATAATTCCGATAAAACTTAAAGACTCTAATATCAATGACCAATAACATTCGATTAACATTCCCAACGTCCCTAAGATAAGATTAGAATAAATCAATGAAAAGTTACATAAAAAAGGCGAGAGAAAAATCCAAAATCACCCAGAATCTTCAAAATCACGTTGACCAACCTCAATATAATCCATAACTCCATCGAATATCGAAAAATAAAAATCACAAATTCAAAACAAAATATAAGATCATAGAAGGTAATTTCAATAACAAGTTAAAGTTCTAAATCCAAAGATATGTGATTCGAATTGCGACATCCAACTGAGTAACACCTCGCCGTCCCGAAGAGAATGAGATTTCCAATCTGCCCATATTTACTCTAAATTATGAATAAATTTAATTGGAATAAATCAAAATTACCCAACGTTAAAAATCCCGATACAGTCAATTGATAAGCATTTTTCCTCTGAAGAAAATTTCATTAATAAAACGAAGCTAATCTCCCAAAAATAACTAACTCGTCAACAGAGAAACCGCCAAGACGGTCAATGTCCTTGCCTAGCCAACTTATGTCCCATGTTTCAACCATAACCACCATATTTTCCCCAAAAACTCCAACACCGATCCAGTAAGATTAGACCTAAAAAATGAATAGACTATAATGCTAATCAACATAAACCGGAAACTTCACGAATGATAAACTATAAATTGTTACCTTATTAAACCCACAGAGAAGCACGACCAAATTAAGTAAATATTAATCCAAAATGCCGATCACTCTACAACCCGGATGTGGTAGTACCAATTGAAGTTGGACGTTGACACACCAGCCCGGTTCACAAAATCTGAGACATCACTATTGATTTGTTTACTTGCACGTCCAACCATGCAAATGAAAAATCGAGAAATTTCGAATCCAATCAAACGATGTTAACATTCCCGCTAAATGGCGAATATCGCATAAATAAATGCAGTTATATTAAAGTACTACACAAAGCGCAAACACCCACAATCATTGGAATATAAAATCTCACCCGGTATCATTGGATTAGTATTACATTAGAAAATGCATCGACAACGAATTTATCGAAAAGGGAATGCTTCGACCAGCCCACCTGGCGAAAGATCGGTAGCCGATTCTGACCCACAGCTCATTGGTAATGATTTTTTTTTCTTTTCTTTTTTCATATTTTAATGCATAAGTAATGATGATTTTCCAGTATTAAATAAGGGGTTTGAAAAATTAAACATTTTTCTTTTATCATAACGATATCGCGGTATTTTATAAACGGTTTGGTATTAGAACCTACCGTCGAGCTTTTATTTATTATTGAATTTTATACTTGAATTCTACGATAATGATTCCTTATGTTTAGATTATTAGGTTTTATATTCATTTTGTTGTAATTATGTAGCATAATTTTTAGATTTTAGCTTTTACCATTTATAGATTGGAAATCACCAAATATATGGAATCTTTATTTAGGGTATATCGAAACAATTTTAATTTTTGTTTTAGAATAGTATAAATAAATACGTTAGAAACGCGTGTTAAATTTCATCATAAGTTGACTTGCTTTCTCTAGATCATCGATATAGCGTAGAAAAGGTGATGTTTTTCTGTTAGACAATTGTCGGTCAATATAATAACATGAACGTGAATCAGGGATTCGATTTTGCCATACACAGGCGAGTTTGTATTATACATTACAAAAGGAGGGAGTTTGAAGA
The DNA here is from genome assembly GCA_022537955.1 of Schmidtea mediterranea. NCBI lineage: Eukaryota > Metazoa > Platyhelminthes > Tricladida > Dugesiidae > Schmidtea > Schmidtea mediterranea. The sequence goes on from CM039679.1 coordinate 123,588,724, forward strand.
TGGAAAATGTTACGAACGGAAGTTATCGGCTACTAACCTAAAACTGGTCAGCATAAATGGGATAACCATCACAAACGACGTTAAATGAAGAATATGTTTCTTTTGCTTTTTTTTGAATATCTAGTAATTTATATAAACTTAAAAACTCAAATGCCAAATTCAGGACCCCGCATCCATTGATTTTGATACTCCCACAACTAGATCTCCCAAGTCAGGAAAATCCCGAGAGATCCGCACGTAGATCGATACTTTTAGTTGTTTTCCCGCTATTAGTATTTAACTGTTGAATTTTTGAAAGGAATTTGTGTTAATTATGACCTCATTAAGGAAGTTCAGATCCGGATCTTATTCCTATGCAACTTGCCGACCGATGGAGAGAAGCGTGGAAGCTATTCCGACAATCCAGATGTCTCGAGTCTTCCCCACTCGAATCCCAACAGATCAGTGGCCAATCGGAAGATCCTAACCGAAATTCCGAAGCACCGGAACTGCTCTGGGAGGAGTGGAATCCAGCTGCAGAAATCTATGAACACGCTCGTCGCCTACTCGATGATCTTCTCAACCATCAACGACAGGTGGACCTACAGGTGGTCCGAGCCCGTCAATGTTTGGCGAACATTGAAGACGACATCGAAACCGGCCGGAATGCTACTGCCTATCACCACCCACGACCACGCAGACCCATGCACGGAGGCACCTGTGGAGAGACGGTCGTAAACAGGAAGGACTCTCAGATGGCCGGGTCTCCGGGTTCGAAATACTAAGCGGCCAGTGATGATTTTCTCGAACTGCTCCCCGGAGGAGTGGGTAGCAAGGGGATTCACTGACACTTGATACTGACATCCGGAATTAACCTAAGTTTATATTTTCTTTGTTATTAAAATAAATAATTAGTTCGGTTAGAAATTAATTTCGTTTTGTTTGATGCTATAACAATTTGTCGAGGAAGTTTTGTTTAATTCCGATATATTTATTAACTCTATGGTAATAGTTACCTTTTTGATGTCATTAATTCCAGAAATGGATTCTCTACAAATCTTACGAACGGAACTGGCCTTGGCACGACAAAATAATAAGACTCTGTATGATCAGATTATCCAGCTGACTCGAGAAGTACACCAAACCCGAGCTACTTGGGTAGATCCAGCAAAAATAAAACCCCTATATCAGAGACTCACAGCTGCTCAAAAGGGATGGGCAGAAGAAAAGCAGATAAATCAAAGTCTGCGAACGCAGATACGAGGACTGGAGGTTGCCCTGTCGGCCAGTCAGGAAGGAGCGGCCGTCACTTACCCGCTCGTGTTCGCACCAGCTCAGTTAGCTTATCGGGAGTCGGCAGCTACTCCAACCTCGGTCTCGAACCCAGCAGCAACAGTAAACACCAACCCTCGCCCAGGACGCAAGGAAAGAGCCAGGCGCCGTGCCGCTAGACTGTTAACTCAACCCAAACAAAATTCAAAGCCGTTGTAACTCGTGAATAATATATGTTTTGTTGTCTGATTGTATTAACCTATGTGTATGGTAATCCAGAAATCATGGTAGAATTCCTGTTATTTATTAAACTCCAATGCTAAATGCATGACATAAAGGGACCAATTATAAAAAATCGAGCATGTGTCTTCTAGAGACGGCTCGTTGGACCCGAGGGTTGTCCGAGCAATTACAGTATTAGCAATAGTACTCACTTTTTGCGGACAATCCACCCGCTCGAGCACATTTCCAACGTTGCCTAGCAACGGGTGTCGTGTGGTAGTCAGAGTAATATTTATATGGCGTTACCGGGGTAACAACAAAGATAAAACAAATGTCAAGCCCAGTAACCCACCACTATTCAGATTCGTGTAAGTGCGTGGAATATCGCCAATGATCTGTGCCCGTGAAGACCCGGCGTGCGGAACGCAGGGATTGGAACGTCAATATTATTCCGTATAGAAGATAGGAGAAATAAGGAAGGGGTCTTTTGGCTACTTCCACGTTTCTCGTTTTCTTTAAATTCGACCTAAAATGTCATAAACACGGCTCAAAATCGTCACACCGAGTAGTCCAGTGGGCACTCATTAAATATAATATGAACATAAATTGCGCCTAAGGCTTATTAAAGGGAAAGGTTACGGGGGAAAAATTAATATGAAATTATTGCTATGAAATAAATTAATAAATTCAATTTTAATAAAACTTGAAATAAAAACTTCTAAATTAGTATTTATTAAATCAACTACCCTAACAGAACAGAGAATTTATTCCGATCCAAATCCCTTAGTACGACTGATAGAGACATCTTCTTTTATATTTTGATTAAACAATATCAGCCATAAATTTGGATCCCGTTTAACACTGAATCAGCCTAAATTAATAAATCAAAATTACGCACCTTGATAAAATAAATTGTATTAGAACGCAGATTCCTAATCCACTTGAATAACTAAATTAACCGACCCATCTGTATTATCCACCATCATCATCAACGAACACATCCACCATGGACACCCATTTTTAAGGTAGTTAATTCCGATACGAATACTCAACGAGTTCCAGATTTGTAATTGATTCCCAATCTCCAACACAAACCGACCACGATAACCAGTAATTTACACTTCTCATTGTCCTATCCCCAAATGCCAAACGACGGAGGAACTAACAACGCGAGTTTCCGAAGCTTGACTGAAGGTAAATAAAATGATAATTCCAATATTGCGAAAACCCAGAGAGTGGGAGTGAATCTAATAATTAAAAAATTCCAATGGCTGAACGAGGAGAATCTCATGACTTTTCTACGCGATGAGAGTTTGATCGAATATTAGAAAACTATAAAATTGTTAAATAAATATAATTAAAAAATCAGATGGGTATGAGGAAAATTGGAATTAACGTGGGAACACCCGCCGTGACATCGTGAAGACGACGATAGCACGAGCGAGTTTTCCGCCGTTATTACCCCAAAATAATAAATACTTACCAGTTTTTGTGGTGTCAACATCCATTTGAAAAAATTTTAATGTAATAGTTCGAATATTCGAACGGATGTCGTAAATTATTTATTTACCCATCATCCAAATTCCATTCAATCGATTCGACCAACCGGATGTCGACGCCACGCAAAAATTCAAACAATATTAACCACAAATCAGCTAACCCGTTCAGACAAAATCTCTTTTCTGCCAATCATGACCGACAATTTGGATTTACTAACCAAAATGCCCGACGAGGAAGCGGCCGCAGCATCGGGAATGACCGCAGAAAGTAAGAATATATAATTAGATTTATAAATATAATAATATAGAAAAAAAAATCATAATCATTTTTGATAATCATATTAATAAATATAATAACATAGCAAAAACCATAATCATTTTAGCAATATAATAATGTAGAAAGAGGATAATCACTTTAATAAATGGAATAATAGAATAAAAATTATAATCATCTCATGAATGTAGGAATTATATTCATTTTTATAGATATAATAATATAGTACAAATCATAATGATAATCATATGGAACAACATAGTAGAAGTTATAACTATCTTATAAATAAATAATTAAATAAATTTGGCAACGATTTAATTAAACGATAACGCCAATAAAAAACCTTTCGTACGATATATTTCGATAGCACAGCTATCATCTTCAGGTACTCAAAACCAACTAAAAATATTATGAATTAACATTTAATTTAAACAAATTATTTTTTATTAATTTAATTTTTTAATAAATAAATATTTTTAAAAATATATTTTAAATTAATTTTAAATTTTAAATTTTTTTACTTATATTCTAATTTTTAAAAATTAATGTAATTTAAAATTTTCAATTATTTTAATAATATTAAAAAAACAAACATGATTTAACATACGTAAACTATTTAAAAACATTCAAAACATTCGTAGTCACAGCACTCTGCACATTAATCTTTGGATCCAATGACCTTATCAGCAATGCTTCACATATCACTCGTTCCCAATAACTATTAAAACTTCTCAACAAAATTCTAAAATCAGACATTCCTATATCACTTTTACAGCCTCTATTGTGTTCACTAATATTGGTCAAACCCTTCAATCGACAATGCTCTAGAACTCGAGTACAAAGATGACGGGAAGTCTCTCCAATGTATGTGGCATTACACCCATTACATGTAAATTGATAAACGAGATCAGAACACAATCCAACCGGAGTTTTTGATTTATTAATAAACATATTGCGTACCTTACACGAATTAGAGACGATCTTATACTCTAAATTTCCTATCAGTTTACCCAACTTCCTCTTATAATTTGTAAAGCCTTCAGAGTACGGCAATACTAACACATATTTAGGCTCAATTTTTTTATATCCATTTTTACTATTATTTAGATCAACATTCAATTCACACCCATCCGACAAATTACATTCAGACTTTCCACAACATGTAAGAATTATAATCATTTTATAAATGTAATGATATAGCAGAATTATAATCATATTAATAAATGAAATAATAGAGAAAGATTTCTAGTCATTTTAACTCTAATAAATATAAGGATATAATATAATTAAAATCATTTTATAGTAATAAATGTAATGATCTAGTAAAATCATAGTCGAATCCTTTTATTTTTCTTTTTGTAAAGCAAGTAAACTAAATGTATAAAATTATTCCAATATCTAAATGACTCTACTCCAATTCCCTTGTATTAACCCTAATTAAAGATTGTGGAGACTGTTGAAAACCGACCATCTACTTGAGGTTTAGTATCTATCACTAATGATTTATTTTCAGTAGTTAGTCCAATGAATCGCCTGCCAATTTCCCTCGCAGACCGATGGAGATGGGCCTGGGCCCAATATAGACAGGAGAAATGTCCCGAATTCCCCCCGTCGAAGTTTCTCGACAGAAACAATTTGGGGCAGGGAATGGCCGACCGATGGAGCCCGGCCGAAGAAATCTACCAACAGGCTCGGCAGCTGCTCGCAAACCTGGAAGCACATCAGCGCCAAGTGAACCTGCAGGTGATTCGAGCTCGCCAGTACCTGGCGAAAGTTGAAGAAGATTTACTGGCGGGTCGGATCGCTGACAACTATTGGCACTTCCAACAAATCTCCCCGACCCAGGCCTCACAAACCACTACGACCCGAGCCCGCAATACAAAGAGACCGACCATGTCGATCTCGGGCTATACACCCGAGGAATGGGTAGCAAAAGACTTTCCCTGAAGGGACATAGACCCAATTTTGGTTAATGATGATTTGAACAAATTGTTTTTGTTTATTTTGATTAGGTTGAAATTAATAAAAATCCAAAATTTTTTTATTTGTTTTGTTCGCAGTTTCATTATCATTAAATCATTTTCATTAGTTTGTTTGAAATAAACCTAACATTGCATGGTTCCGCCCTAGCAGCAAACCGCCCTTTCTAATTATTTTATTTTATTAGTCATGGAATCGGCCCAACTATTACAAAAGGAATTATTCCGCGCCCAGCAATCCAACAAATCTCTATACGAGCAGATAATCCAGCTCACCAAGGAGGTACAGCAGGTGAAATCTACCTGGGTGGACCCGGCAAAACTCAAGTCCATCCACCAACGTCTTACAGCTGCTCAAAAGGGTTGGGCTGAGAAACGCCAACTAAATCAGAATCTCCGGACGCAAATAAAGGGGTTGGAAGTCGCCCTGGCCGCCAGTCGTGAAGGAGAAGCGGTGACTTACCCTCTTATCTTCGCTCCATCTCAATTGGCGTACCGGGATTCAGTCAGCAATTCCACACTATTAGCGACTCCATCGGCAGTGCCGTCAAACACTCACCGGCCGGGACGCAAAGAACGCGCCCGACGCAGAGCTGCACGTCTGACAAACAAATTGACCTAAAGTATCCTGTATCGTTTTAGCACTGAATTAACTTACAGATATTGTCTATTTTAATCAGTTTTCTTGTTTTATTGAATAAAATTGTAACTATTGTTAAACCAATTTAAAATAGTATGTTGTAAGATGTAAATAATATCGAATTGTTGTCGAAAAGTCATGAGTATTCGTACCGCGTCACCTGAACATCGTTCTATCTCTACCGGTCAACATGAGTCTGATCTTGAACCTTCTTACACAGGTGACATTGTAAAGCGAGCATAGGTCTTCCATCTACAGCTCGTTGAACCCGAGGGTTGTCCGGGCAATTACAGTATTAGTAATAGTGCTCACTTTTTGCGGACAATCCACCCACTCGAACACATTTCCAACGTTGCCTAGCAACGGGTGCCGAGTGGTAGCTAACAATATTTATATGGCATTACCGGGGTAACAACAAGATGATTTAAACAAATAGCGAAACCCAGTAACCCACCACAGCTGAAAACTTCAAAGTCAGTAAATGAATCTTTTAAAATACCAAGAAACAATGAATAGATTTGGATCTACATCAAAAAGACAACTTGAACACCAGTAATCAAACATTTGTGGTGTCTACGAAGAAAAAATCCTTCTTTGTCGTTGGTCCAATAGTAGGTAGATGTGAGCCCCATGGACCAGTATGAGTTATCGCTAGGGTATACCCCCTCCTGCCGGTCCAAAATTTAAAGATTTTCACTTTGGGAACACAATTAGTTTTCGCGCATCTGACTGATTGGTTATAGTGCTTCTGAACTGACAGATTGGTTATCGTTTAAAAATAAAATATTTGCTCGGGAAATTAAAACCAAATTATTTGTAATATAATTGTTCTTGATGTTTTATTTTATACAACTCATTTACCAGAATATTTATTGTTTGTTTTCTTTTATGAGTAATACATTCTTGACATTTATAAGGACACGTCAACGCTTTGAGTAATTGTGTTTGTTTTTCATATCCATACATCATAAATTTATGATGAAAATTGATACGTTCAATTTTGATCCTTGTTGCCTGAAAAATTTAGTTTGGAATAATTTCCGGAGCACAATTCATAATATCATCTTTGATTTTGCGATAAATTTCACTGATTTTATTTTTATTTGAATTTCTATTTGATTATCGAAACATAAAGTAATAATATATATTCAGACAACAGAATTTTTACCTATTTCCGAAAGTTGAATAATTTATAATGTAGAGAATGTTAACCTTTGTAATATTTGTAGTTTTGGTAAACCAATCAAATCTTTTATATTATTTACAATTTTGTCAACAATCCAATCGTAATTAAGAGTTTTAACCCTAGTACAACTATCTTACCGCTAGAAAATAAATTTACACACAAAATCTCAACCCCGGGAATAGTTCTGGTTCATATAAACATTTTTTTTCATTGACAAATATTGCAAGTTAATTCTTTGTTTGATTGTACACAATTGAAGATGAACATCTTTAATATTATAATATATGCTTTCAAGAGGCTTCTTACAACCCATTATTCGAGGTTTACCATGAAAAAATTTCATATTTTTTATAACCTTTAAGGAAATTCGTCCACGGTAATTAATATTTACTAACATTAATGAAGCTAATGGTTAAGTATATTGATTATATATTTTGAATTCAAATATTATTATGACAACTGAATTATTTACAATTCATAACAACAAGATTTATTATAATAATAAAGTTTATTACATATTTTTCAACATTGTGATTTTATATTTTGAATTTTTTAAGAATATAAATGTAAAAATTTTTATGACAACCGAATTATTACTAAAGCATAACAAGATTTTTTAATAAGAAACATATAATTAATAAAAAAGAAACATATACTTATAAAAGAAACATATACTTATAAAAGAAACATATAATTATAAAAGTAACCCAATTTAATAGCAAATTACAAGTTTTACAAGTTTTGTGTTTAGAATCTTCCATATAGGTAAAATGGCATTTGTTGGAGCTATTTTATAACCTTGTACTTGGATAATCAAAGATCATTTTGAGTTTTGTTCAAATGGAATTTGTTGCTTTTCCTTGTATAACTTTGTTGATGGACCACCTATAAATGATCCGTTTTCATTTAATATAAGCTGATCATTTACCCGACCAAATAATGTGGTATCGCTTCTAGATCTTCTTCTTCAAAGTCTTCGATCGAATAATTGTAGCGGGTCTTTACGAGTTTAGTCGACTTCAGCATCGTGTATTCTATTGGGTTCTGCAATAAATGGTTCGCATATTCATGAAATATATAAACCTGTTTGAAGTTTGTATTCTCACTGATTTTAACATTGAAATTTGAAATAATGATAAAATATAACTTGTATACACATACTGTTTTTTATACACACACACATCTCTTTTTTGATTTGTTGAATTTATTTTACCATCTAATTAAATAATTGCATACATATTTTAATAACCAACCAAAATATACATTTGTATTCTAATAATTGATCAAAATATGCTTTAATATAGCATAAAGATATGTTTCATGATATTATTATGTATAATTTGACAATGAATGATTATATAATCACAATTGTAAATGGTTTAGTTTATGGAAGTGATGATGTGATTATACAATGTTTGAATAAAATAATAAAAGAAATAGACTCTGAATGTGACATTGATTTCTCACCAATGTTTTTACAAGAAACTGACAAGGATAAGGAAAAAACATTTAAAGATGTCTTTGAAACATTGTTTGAAGATGGCATTTGTTGGTCTAATGTTATCATTAGTTTAATGTATATTAGAACAATTATCATTTTATGTCCAAATTATCAACAGAAATATTTAAACTGGTCAGCTCAAGAACTTATCAAAGTTTATCCATGGATCACAGAAAACGGGGATTGGAAATATGTAAAAGAATTGCAATTACATTGTTGGTTAAAAATATATATAAACATTTAATTATATTTATTATTAATATAATAAAAATTTATCAAGTTTAAAATTTAATTTGTTATCATTCAAATTTTTCAATGAATTCTTAAATAATGTGTTATAGAATAAATAGTAAAAACATTCTAGTTGCTTTTTAGTTACCTCTAACCAACAACTATTAGTTACATATTATCTATGAACATAATTAGAATAATAAAAAGAATTATGAGTAGTTATGTATTTAAAAACAATCTTCTAGAATCTTGATCATTCTAGAATTGTTGAGTTAAATACTAACGATAATTAACTGCCAGCTGAAATTATTAGTTACATATTTTCTATGAACAAAATCTTATTACTGAAAATATTAATCTTTAGTTATATATTTAAAAAATTATTAGAAAAACTATCTAGAACATTCTAGTTACTTGTCAAGAAACACATGCGATATAGATATCAATGATGAAGAAGATTATGTTTATTATTCCAAATGTATGTATTTTTATTTATTTTTTCAATTATATATATATATATATAGTTTTGAATGATTTTGAATGTAATTTTTTGTATTGTAAAGTTCTTTTTTTCTTATAATTAATTGACAAAAATAAAGCTGTACCGAAGTTCGTGGATAATTCAGAAAAGAAAACATAGCTATCCTTAATGTTTTACAATCCTTATATAATAATTATAATGTTAATTGAAAATTGAAAAGTAATAAAAATATGTTCTTCTTATATATATACATAAAAAGGTAAACATATTTTAATTAAATTTATTTAATTCTTATTTAATTTACTTAATTCATACATGTAGTCTAGAATTTTTATAATTCCAAACTTTGATAAATAAAATTTAATCAATTAATCTCTATAATAGTTATAAGTTTTTCAATTGTTGACATAATTCTAAATCCAAATATCTTTATTCGAAACAAATGATATCTAAACAATTTAAATATCAAATTAAACCACATCTTATTTTAATATTAAAATAAGATATTATATTACTCTCCCCTTCTTTAAGAAATATGTCACTTTTTGAGCCACTCTATTCTTCGTATTTTGATTGTATCTTTGTTCCGTAGTTCCACTTGATGGGCAGAGATAAATTTTCTGATCTTATATGGCCTTCGTATTGCATTCCATCTTTGGTTCTATTTTGCGGTTCTTTTCGCACTAAAGGATTCTCTCCGATCTCAAAGTGTCGAATACCCGTTTGTTTAAGTCTGTGTTTCTCATCTTTTCTGCAACTTTTTGTGCATTTTCTTTAACTGATTCCGCAATATCCTGATTTGTTCTAACTGGTGCTGCAAAGTTAGAATGCAGATTAATTATCCTTCCATAAAAAATCTCGAATGGAGAATAGTCTGTTGTACTTTGCTGCGTTGTATTAATATATAACTCAATCTCGGTAGGATTTCTAGCCAATTTTTCTCCTCACTTACTCCAGCCAAGCATGTTGTTATGAGATCCCTCGTGGTTCTTATTGGGCGCTCAACCAAACCATTTGACTGATGTTGATAAGGTGAACTAAATTCTTGGTTAATTTCAAATACACCTAATTTTTCTTTCAGAAACGCAATTTCAAAACACTTACCTCTATCTGAAAATATACTCTTTGGCTTTTCAAACTTATAAATCCATTGATGTAAAAAGACTCGATATATAGCTTTATAGTCTTGTTTTGAAGTAGCTGTTAAACTGACTAATTTTTTAAATCTGTCAATTAAAACTACAACATACCTTTTTGTCGCTATTGGTTTCATATAAGCAATGTCTATTACAATTTGATCCAAAAATTTTGAGCTTACACGAGGTATTAGGATTTCTTTTGTTTGTTCTTGGTTTACTTTTCGCCTTGCACATTCTTGATATTTTTTGTAAACATTCTTTAATCGTAGATTGTATGTTTAGTCAATAGAATATATTATTTATATAATGCACTAGGTTTTTTACTCCGACATAGAACATTTCTTAGTAAATTTTAGTAATAAGTTGTTGAGTGAATTTGATGGGGACCAATAAAAGATCCATCCAATTTTTATTTACAATCAAAAGACCATCATTTATTTTCAAATTATCTCTTAGCTTAAAAAGGAAATCTTTTTTATCAAAATCTCCAAAATTTCCATTATTTACATATTTTTTCATCTTTTCAAATTGCTTATTGTTTTCTTGAGCTTCAAAAAATTTGTGCATTACTTCTTCTTTTAGATCATACAAGTGTGTTTTACTCTGGCTTTAGCTTCCATAGTATTTTCATGTCTTGTTTGACAAGTAATCTAATAGGAATCGAGTTTCTGTCATCGGAAATGATTCTTTTTCTATGATTGAGTTGAAGCCTCTGTAGTCAACGCAAATTCTGATGCTTCCATCTTTCTTAGTTACAATAACTAATGGGCATTCCAAGCACTTTTACACTTACGAATGACTACAGCTTTTATTAGGTCTTTTACTAAAACTTCTATTTTACCTTCCATATCCAGGTTGCCGTCTAGGAGCGTGCATAATGGGCCCTCCATTTATTTTCATTTCATGACTAACTGTGAACTCGAGATCAAATTTTGAAGCCATAAATATATTCCCAATTTTTACTAACTTCCTTTCAATCTTTGGATTCTTTCATTTGTTTAGAAACGATATTGCTTTCTATATCCTTTCGAAATCTGAATAATTTTGATTAACTAAAGTTGCTTCAATATTATTTATTTCTGAAAGTTTGATTCAAAATAGCTCCATCGTGTCTACACCCCAAATAAACTCTGATTTAATTTTTTCAACTATGATTATGCTAATTTTACGTACTTTTCCATTCCATAAAACACTGACAATAGTACTCCCTGGTGGCTTTTCGTTTCTAGATGAAAATACTCCCCCGAAGAGTAATTCCACTCTCACCGACACTTGGTATCCCTACTTTTCCCACATTGATCTGCTCATTAATGTTACAGAAGCACCTAAATCCAACAACATTTCAATATCCACTCCATTTACTGTCATTAAACTCCGTTTTCTTCTATATATCGTCTCATGCATCACATCTCTCTTTATATCATTTCGTTTTCTTTCTAAATTCAATTGCTCAATCCCACTGAAGAAATGAAACAATGGGATACTCCGTGTTTTTTCCATGTTTTCATTCCGGCTCAATTGCTCTCTCTTCATTAGCATTTGAATTATTATCATCAAAAGTTTCATCATTGTTATTTTCTTCATAAATACAGGCAACAGTTCGTCTCAAGCATTCTTTCGATCCTGCTTTGATAACGATTTCAAAAATCGTTTTGTTTGGCTTCTTGTAACCGCATCGATATTTTCGGCGTGGTCACCAGTTATAAGTTTTTAAATTGTTGACATAATTCTAAATCAAAATATCTTTATTCAAAACAAATGATATTTAAATATCAAATTAAACTATATCGTATTTTAATATTAAAATAAGATATTATATTACTATAATAAACTAAAAATAATTTATTTTAGAGAATCGACATAGTAAATAACTATATAGTATATATAACTATATATAACTATAAATTTAGGTTAAAATAAAATTTATATTTTTAATTTACTAAATTATAAAAAACTATAGATATTAAAATTTGAGATAAAATACGTAGTTTAGTAAAGTTTATAGTTATTCAAATTAAAATTATGTTACATTAAAATAAAATAAACATTAAAGAAATCAGAGGTGAAAAACAAAAAAAGTCCTTTTAATAATATCTATTAAGATTTTAAAATTAAAATTAATGTTAAATAAAAATGGATACATCGTTTATTAAATTAGAATAACTATATAGTTATTAAATTTTAAAAATTAGAGTAAAACGAAAATATTATGTGTGTATATATATTGGTGGGTTACAGGGTTTCGTTATTTGTTTAAATTATTCTGTGGTTGCCCCCGTAACGCCATACAAAAGATGCTAATTGCCACTTGGCACCCGTTGCTAGGCAACGTTGGTAATGTGTTCAAGTGGTGGATTGCCCGCAAAAAGTGAGTGTTATTGCTAATACTGTAATTGCTCGGACAATCCTCGGGTTCACGAGCTGTCGATAGAAGACCTGTGCTCGCTTTAACATTATTTGGTCCCCTTGCGTTTTAGTTTCTATTGTTTATCTACTGATTCTCTGACATTAGCTTAACCATGAACTAAGTGTTATTGTTTATTTAACCTTCCTACAGTGTTACTTCACACCTCAAGATGTTGTAAAAATAATAAAATGTACATGAAACTACCATATATTTAAATGATGTTTTATTTAGCTAAATATTATAGGTTGGCTGATGAATTTGAAGAGCGAGCAGCTCGGCGCCTAGCCCGCTCCTTACGCCCAGGTCGTCGACTGGCTGTGGATGGAGTGATGGAAGTGGTTGCGGATTCCGATGGAGTAGAGTGTGCTTCCCGATAGGTCAATTGGGCAGGGGCGAAAACCAGAGGGTAGTTTACCGCGGCTCCTTCCTGACAGGCGGATAACGCTACCTCTAACCCCTTGATTTGGGTTTTTTGGCTCTGTACTAACTGCGTTTCTTCTGCCCACCCCTTCTGGGCCGCAGCTAGTTTTTGGTATAGCCGTTTGACCCTCGAGGGCTCTACCCATGTTGCTTTGATCTGCTGGGTTTCCCTGACCAGTTGAACGAGCTGTTCGTGTAGTTTCCTGTTAGTTTGCCTTGCCTGAGTCAACTCGTTTTGGAGTAGTTGCATGGGGTCCATTTCTAGAATAATAAGAGTTGAATTTTTTATAATGGCTGTCAATGATAATTTGGTTTAAACTCAAACATATTTATGAAAGAATGAAATAAAATTATAATAATAAAAGAAAAGAATTGGTTATAATACTAATATTCACATTATTAACACAAGAGTCAATCGTCTGCCAAGAATCGCTTGATCCCTTCTTCTGGTGAATAGCCAGGGATCACGAACACTGGCCGCTTGAGATTTCGAATTGGCCTCGGGGAAGGTGGGTAATTGCTGGCCAGACGTCCGTTTGCCAGGTCATCTTTGACATTATCCAGATATTCGGTGGCTCGCTCAACAGCGGCCTCGACTTGGCGCTGATGTTGTAAAAGGTCTTCTAGGATCTTTTGGGCCTGAGCGAGTATATCTTGCGATGGGTTGGGTTCGTCCGACGGCTTCCGGAATCGCCGCATGAATTCTTCCGGCGATATGTCCACTTGTTGGTCATCTTCAGGCATGTCAGGGCATCGTTCTCGATACACCCGATCCCATGCCTGCCTCCATTGTTCCACAATATGAGCCGGGAGTTCGATCATAGCTCCGGCATGTCCTAAATGAAGACAAAATTTAGTGCCTTCCTCGGCATTTCTCTAGGCAGTCGGATTATGGCGGTACGTATTTGTTATCGTAAAAAGAGAACCCGATTTGATTTAATGCGTCAATACTCACAGGGATTGTAGTTAAACGGGCTTTGTCGACTAATCTGGCGGTATACTTGGAAAAGAGAAAACTATTGCTTCAACGCCATTGAACTAAGAGCCTGTTCAGCAAACCTTTATGGATGGTAGGAATGAAGATTTCGATTCGTCCCCGGCCGTATATTAGTTTATGTACACATGGATTTACGTGTGCAGATTCCCGATATTCGGTTGAATATATATATTTAAATATTACGACGAAATACAATCAATAAATAATGCACACAAAATTTATTAAACCCTTACTCGGTGTCATTTGGACATTAAGTCTTGAATCGGATGGGATTTGGTGAATAAATCATTTACGGAACAATACCTTGTCATTCATCATTCGAGAAAAAAAAATATAATGCCTTTAATGAACTCTATTCAATTATTCGAAACACACCCAGTTACAAAAATCCAAGATGAGTCCTGATCGAATGATCAATTAAAGTATTCAGTTGAATGATAATGGGAAAATCGGTCTAGGACTTCGGGTGACGAATTTATTAGAGCCATTGGCCGTGATTGTCCGGCCAGAGTCTTTATTTTCGCGAGATAGATCTGAATCCTCGGCAAACTTCTAAGGTAATCGGCATAATTTCTGATTTGGCAATCTCTCAAGAAAGTTGAGATATGGTTGGCTTAAGTGGTGAACGAGGGTACGTTGCCAAAAAAAATCGATCTGTCGTGGTTAATACTGAGATAATTGGACGTTGGGTTTTGCCAGATATAATAACACTGTGAGGTGCTAACAGGTATATCTCATTGATTGGGTCTTGGATCGGGAGAGTTGGTTCATCACGGGTATGGCATGGATAGGGTGATTCTGTGGCTCGAATGTAATTATGAAGTTATTCTAGATTAAATTAAAATTTACCTAAAGTGTCTTCTGTGGCAGTTGAAAATCGAGACTCTAAATCCTTGTCCGAGGTATTTGGTAAATACATAATTGATAACAAAATCGATATATGGTTTACTATGGGTGATAGACCTATTTCAGACTATGTAATTGAACATTCTGATGGCAGGAAATGAATGTCATTTATAAGTCGCTACGATAGCGGATGTTTATCTTACCGGAAACGTCGACTGGTAAGATTATTTATTTTCAACTGATGTCTAACGAAATTTGTCTTAGTCGAATGAACTTTTGGATTTTTTGTTGAACAGATTATCGAGTAAGTTCTGTAAATTAATTCTTTCTATTTTCGTGTTATGTGGTGGTTTTTCAGGGAGTCGAACTACGTTATTGTGTTATGGGACCTCATATCATTGGATGTGTCTTATCAATTGCCGATGGATTTGGGTAAAGTTTCTTTAGGTAATTTATCGGGTAATTTTAATTCATTAACTTCGGTACGTATTTCAAAGGATTCAACCAAAATTAAATTCTCGTTAGAGCTAGCTACCTAATTTAGTGGTATGATCAAAAATTGGTTCGGCTTCTCGATGTTGATGTCAAACTGTCCTACCGATTGTCTGGATTTTATTTTCAATATTTTATGTCAATTTTAGCAGGCGAGAATTCATATGATTTTTTCTTTCGAATTTAATATATTAACGTGGTTTCTTTCTGATTCTTATGTGGATTTTAATAAAGATTTTTGGTGAGTTTCAAGGGCTTACTATGACTTATATTTACATCTCGTTAGTCGATTTAATTCATTGATTCCCTACATTCAACCAACCGATTGATTTAATTAATAAGGAAACTTATTTTTAATATGATTTTTTTTATTTATAATTGTTGAGTTATTATACTTTCAAATCCCTGAATTATTCAATCAATAAATCGCTTTACCTTAAGCCATAGTTCCTTTAATTTTTAATCCATGAATTACATTAATTTAATTAATAAATTACTCAACTTTAAGATCGATAGTTACTCTTAATCAACGAATTAATCGATGAACTACTCATTTTTATTTGCTAATCAGCCAGTTTTAATCAGTAATTTAATGCAATTGAATCAATGAATTATCCGTTTAATGATGTTATTATTTTTTGTTTGAAAGACGAATCCGATTTACTTTACTTCAAATAGTAATCCCCTTTAGTTACATCAACGATTTCAATTTAATTTATCCCCGTACCCTTTCCCTTTAATAGACCTTAGGCGCGTCTTGTGTTTATATTATATTTACTGAGTGCCCACTGGACTACTCGGTGTGATGATTTGAGCCGTGTGTAGTAAGATTTTAGGTCGATTTTATAGAAAGGAGAAACGAGGAAGTAGCCAGAGACTATTTCCTTATTCCTCAGTTCATCTATAGGGATAATATTGACGTTCCAACCCTGCGTTCCGCACGCCGGGTCTTCACGGGCACAGATCATTGGCGATATTCCACGCACTTACACGAATCTGATTTGTGTGTAGATTTTATTTACTTGCGTTATGTGTCGGCTGTGGGCCGGAAAAATTTCGACAGTTAAATTATGAAATATATGTATAAAACAATTTATGTATAATAATGTTTATTAATTATAAAACAAAAATAACATGTTACCATTCCAATCCATAAATTATCGTAAATTCACATATCATAAAATAAAACCAAAATACCTCTCTCCCCACGTCGACGCCGAGCAGAGCTCTACTGAGATGCAATGAACGTGACGTGGAAAGAGGGTTCCACCATAAACATTTCTCACCTAAATAATAATTGAAAATAGCTGTAAATTCGAAAATAGTTTCAAAAAACGATTAAGATTTTCAAAAACGGTTTTTAATCAGTTTAAAAAATGGTTTAAAACAATTTTCAAAAAATGGTTTATAAATGGTTAAGTTAAATGTGAAAATGGATCAGTATTTATACCTATTTTTCTCGCATGTGAGATTTAATGTAGTAAAACAAAATTCGACCTTGTTATTTTCTAGTAAATTCTATTCTTTAATTTTATTATTTTTTGATTTATTTTTATAATTTTTTATTTAGAATTTTTATTGAATTATTACTAATTCAAATTTTTCGATTTAATTTTCATTTTAATGAACTTTTATTAATTTTTTCAGTTTTGTCGAATTTTTTGTGTTTTCTTGTTGTATTTGTGTAGGTATCGTGCGAATCTTGGTGCGTTTTGTTATTATTTTAATTTATTTTTATGTTTATTAATTTATATTTAATTCTCCTATTTTCTCATATTTTATATGGTTTAATTGGTGTTTTCAGGTTTTATTTAAATTGCATGTTGTATTTGCGTGTGTGTTACTGATCCATTAAAACATTTCTCAAGGCCGTATACGTTCTGGCCCACCAATATGCTGGGCACTGATGGGTAATAAAAAATATTATTGAAGCCTAAGAGTTAACTAATCCCCACCCAGCGCCTGCATAAAAAGATTTACCGCTAGCCACCCCTCCAAAATTGACGTTGGTATTGTGTGCTAGTGTGTGAATATTAGCAAAGGGTGAGGCTCTTTTTAAAGACTGCAAATGCCTTAATATTCTGTTGGGTTCATGAGCTGTCATAGAAGACGTCATGCTCTGATTTTAATGGTCCCTATCTCAATTGTTTAACTGTTTTAAACTTTCAACTATAAACCAAAATTAAGCACAAAGAACTCTATTATTAATTATTTAAAGTCAACAACAATAAACAAAGTATCACAGTTAATATGTCTTTGTCGTGGACACTGAAATCCCCTTTGAGTTAAGTATGTAGCCCACCATACGAGCCTTATTTACATAGCCTTTCGCGCTCCTTGCCAGGCCGATTTCGTTGTCGGTTTCTCTTCGGCACTTCTTCTGGCTGGCGCGAGGTTCCGGGATTGAGTATTTTCACTCCAATATCCTTTCTGACGATATTGTAAATAACTATTTCCTCTTGCTCGACAAATAGTTGACTCCAGCGTTGTACAAGTCCAGTTCGGATCTCGTCTTTTAATTTAAGTTCCATGATTTTCATGTCTTGTGTTTATATTTTTTGTCCGGCTTGTTTAAATGCCTTGTATTTCTGTGACAGTTTTGTTTTTAGAGCTTCAATCTCAGCTCTTAATCCTTTCACCTCCTCGGATCGGAGCCATGTTTGCTCGATGCGCCTACATCTGCGTACTAGAGATTCAGTCCTTTGATTTTGGGCCATCGCTTCTTGATGATACTGCGCGATGTCTTTTCGAAATCGTTCAATCATTTGTCTATTTGATTCCACTGAAATAAATAATGAATAGGTATTGTCATCTCTATTAATACTTGGGTACAATTAGGTTTAGGGAAGATAAATTTTCTAAATTTATTTGTGAAATATTATTAAAAAAATTCTT
Organism: Schmidtea mediterranea; assembly: GCA_022537955.1. Classification (NCBI taxonomy): domain Eukaryota; kingdom Metazoa; phylum Platyhelminthes; order Tricladida; family Dugesiidae; genus Schmidtea; species Schmidtea mediterranea. Next base: position 123,607,184 of record CM039679.1, read on the forward strand.
TTTAGGGATCATATTATACCGTCTGGATGAGGGGAGGGACGAGGACGTCTATATTTTTTGTGCTTTGTATTTTTGGGAAGGTCTCTACAACAGTACTCGTATACACGAAACATGGCCAATGCAGTAGGAACACTGTTGGGGACACCCTGGGTTACCTCATATTTAAATACAGTCAATCATTTTGATGATAAAATAATAACAACAACAATAATAGTAATAATTATAATAACCACCATAATAAGGAATAAAATCGGAGTTATAATGTTATTAAGAATCAACAATATCAATGTAGACAAATAACCATAATACTAATAACAATAAGAATGATAATTATAAAATAATAATAACAATGTTGGGCCAGAATACAAGTTTGTTTAAATGAATCGGTAATAGCACGCAAACACAGCACGCAGATTTAAAATCGGACCCTTTAAAAACCAATTAACCATGCTAAAATCTGAGAAAGAAATAATTAAAATATAAAATTAAAGACATAAAAATAAATAAAACTATTAACAAAATGCAAGAAGATCCGCACGAAACAAACACAGAAACAACACGAAAACACAAGATATTTGACCAAAATTAACAATTTAATCAAAGAAACAAGAATTCATGAAATTGGAACTAAATTAAATAATTTGAATTAGAAATAATTCAATTATTTGTTAAAGGAATAAATTGTCAAAATATATTAAAAATTAAGAAATTAAAGTTAGAAAATACAAAGAAATTCCCAAGGTCAAATTTTGTTTTAATATATCAAAATTAACACGCAAGGTTAGGGTCACAGAATAGGTATATATACCGATTCATTTTCACATAAAAGTTAACCTAAAAATCACTCTCGGTTTTAATACCAAAGCAGTTTTAAGCGGTTTTAAGCAATCGGTTTTTACCACTAAATCAATCACTTATACTCTGAGTTCACGCTGCACAATCGTTTTTTGAATCTTAGAAGCATTTTATTCTGAAACTCTATCCAGAAAAGTCGTGAATCTAATGAAGTAAGCAAGAATGACTTGCCGAGATGTTAACTGTGTATGATGTTTATTCATGATAAATGGAATCGAATTTGGTATTTGATAAATATATATTATAAATGATATAGACATTTTTCCGTGTCGAAATTTTTCCGGCCCACAGCCACACACCGACAAGTCATTAAAATCCGACATAAATATTCGAGTAGTGTAAGTGCGGTGTAAGTCCACCAACAGCTCGTGCCCGTGAGAGATCTAGCCGTGGGTAACGACGGACTTGAACAGTCAATTCATAGACCATTATAGGGGTAGCAGGGAGATCGGGAGACAATCTTTTGGTTGCCTACCTTTCTACCGACTCCCGAAAAATCGACCTAAAATATCTTACTCATCGGCTAAAATGCTTACACCGAGTAGTCCAGTGGGCACTCTTAAAATCTAACATCAACAGAAAAAATGTCCTAAGATCAAATTTGGGTTAAAAGGAACGGGACTCGCGGAAATCGATGCATCAAACTTCAATTTCATAAATTAATCTAATTGGGTTAAATAATTACAAACAAAAATGATCTTACCGAGATTCCAATAACTATAATCTAAAGTTAATAGAAAAATTCCCAAAGATAGTCCCTCACCAAAATCTTATTAAAAAATCATCGTGTAATTTTGGAGCCCATTAGATAGCGTAACGAGATTTGAACCCAGTTCAGCATGACACCGTAAAAAGAGCAAAATTCGGGTCAATCGTCATTGGGGATTGAAGAGTAAATAAATGCAATATTAACGTGATATCCAACCACAACTACATTGCCATCGAGGATAAAAATTTGAATTTAAACTACTAAATTTAAGGATAAGGAAAATAAGCGCAAACATCATTAAATACGATACCGAATCATAACTCTCGAGGAAAACTATAACGTAAACATTCATTTGAAGGTCTACCACAATAGATAAATTACCAATAACCGAACCCGTAACCTATAAGGTAACGATAAAAATTTTTTAGAAGGCCGAATAGGTTTTAATCACAGTACTCTACCGTTCCAACTAAATTAGCCCCAGAAAATCTGCCGAAATAAATAATAACAAGACAAAATCAAATTAATATTTAGGCAATAACACACTTGTACATAAAGAAATCTTGTAGTATAGATATTTAGTCCATCAGTCTTAAGGCAGTAAACACGAAAGTCCATCGGTTGATTCATGGATAAAAATTCACCCTGTTTTATCTTCCTAGAAATAACCAAGGAAAAAGGAAAATTTATGATATTACACATTACCTGATTCAAACACCATGACGAGTATTAGCCAACAGAGATCTCGTTTTCAGTTAATGTAGAGGAACAAATTCACTAAGAGATAATACAATTGAAAGGCAACTCGTAGGAGAATGCCTGGACACAAATGATTTCAATAGACAAAAATCCATAAAATACCCAGTATATATATATCTATTTCTAAGCGACCATTTTAGAAATGGGTAAAACAATCGATCGACAGCAGAGAGAAAGCTAACGATCTTAGTCGGTGTGTCGGGAGATCATGACACACCCGCAGACGAACAGCGGTAGTAGGAAAGAAAATCAACGAATGAGAATTCTCCACGCAGATAATTCTATGCCACGCGGCAACACGCCTACTGAGAGTAAATATAAATACCCAGTAGAGTCGTATACAGTCAGAAAAAATTCTAAAATGAATTCAATGACAACAACTCCAATGCACAAAACCATTACACCAAATGAAGCGAAGAAAACCATTCGAAACGGGAACCCGGACTCACGAATGTCCGAGGGATTTAAATCTCCAACTCAGAAAAATGTAAATCAAGATCGAAGTCATCCAGCGACTAAGGATTCTAGGCCGAGTAAGGCGACCGCCATTTTTGTTAATGATAAATAAAAATTAGTACGATCATTTGTTGGAGTATACCCATTTTATTTTTTCAGTTAAATAGGAATTTTAGTTAGGGCCTCATATGAACACTATTTTAGCGTCGAGACAATGAAAAAGTTTCGGATGATTGCACATAATTGTCATGGTCATATTTGTCTTTATTAATATACTGAAGGATCTCAGTTTTATTCAGAATAGAATTTACAGAAATGGCTAAGCAATGTAGAAGAACACTCGAACCACAAGTCGAAAGGAGTTTTCCCGTGTATGCATGCGAACATTTTTTTAAAATCCAAAGTCACTAATTAAATATTTGATCACATCAAATTGCTTTAGAATACATAGATAGAATGCATAAACTCCCTGAGAAAAGAACAGGAAATCATCATCCAAAGCAATCACTCACAATATACTATTAACTCTCGGAATCTAGTAGTAAAACATTAAAATCAACGGCAGGTACAAATTTGTGACTCGAAGACGTTATGACTAAAACCAGATTAATCCGCATAGAAAAGCCTTAGTACTCTAGGAGATCTAGATTTCAATTCGCGTTATAAGTATTTTTGTTTACCTCATTAATACAATTTCAATAGATATAATAACCTAATTTAAGTATCTGCAGTGACTCGCTACGAAATATTCAGTTTAGGAAAAATGAACTAGGTTTATATATTGCTGAGATGCGTTTTGTAAATTAATTAACTTCAATAGTGAAACATATATTGATTTCGGGTGGAGAACAATGATAAATCCGATAGTTCTTAAATTCACTTTTCAGCAGGTACTCATTCTCAAGATTGAACGGATGTGGACCGTACCACGTTAACTGTACCAACGAGGTTCGCTGTAAGATACCGACAGGCCTTGTGGGACAGGGGTTATACGATATCCACGCATGGATCCTTTGAGTGGCTGAACAGGAATGGAAATGGACCGGAAGCCGATGTGGAGCTTCCGAGTATCCTCATCAAAAGGGAACCGGGCAGGAATCCAGCCCAGGAAATACGGCAGAAGGCGGAAATTGAATTGCATAGATTAGAACAGCTCGAGAGACGCTACCGAGTTCTCGCACATCGACAAAGAGAGGAACTGGCAAGGATTAACCAGGATATCGCAAGCGGGCGTATCCCCAGTTCAGACGGTCACTTACCTGCGTACGGAGTGGCCTATGACCACCGAGATCTAGCACCAGTCCACCTGGTGGTACCGAAGGGTCTCCTGCAACTCGATATACGTGACATTCTGGAGGATCGGGGCGCCGAGGAACATGCATACTCACGCAGCCGATTCACAAGGAACCAACTGACCAACTATTGAATTGCTATCTTTGTGTATGTCACACTTTTAATAAATTTGTCATGAAAATGTCTTTCTTTTTTTGTCTTATTATAGACAGTTAATTAACCGAGATATCCAAGTCATGGCTGATAGTAAAACAGTTGCGTATTTTGCCTTGTGAATTTTTCTTGAATTATTATGCGAATTTAATTCTCTGATTATTTTATCATTAAGGAGAGACTATGGAGGAATCTATGGCAAGAATCACTAAAGAATTAAAGTATCTCCGCAAAGAAAACTCAAGCCAACACGAACAATGCCTCTATCTCAGTCGCGAGATGCAGAGAGTAAGAGCCACGTGGTCAGAGCCGGCCAGAGTAAAGAAACTCTATCAGAAGCTCGATGCGGCACAGAAGGGCTGGCAGGAAAAAAGAGCCCAGAATCAAGCCCAGAAAGTACAGATACGGGGGTTAGAAGCAGCCGTAGCCACAAGTCAGGAGGGTCAGGCCGTTACTTACCCATTGGTGTTCGCGCCAGCCCAGGTAGCTTACCAGAACATGGCTAATCCGGCTCCACCATCATTCAGACCAAAGTCTCGCGCAAGGCCAGGACGCGCGGAGAGAAGAATACAAAAATAATGTAGAGCACAACAAAATTCTAATTGATAATGAAACAAATTCGTAAATAAAAGCTTGTTGTCGTTTTTATCTTTCTATATGCATTCATTAATACAGATTCATAGGGAATGAAAATAAAGCGATGTGAAGTTGAAGGAGTAAAGAACCTAGAAAAATTAAGTCGAGCATAAACGTTCTATCGGTAGCTCGCTGAACCAGCTGTATACCGGGTCTTAGCAGTTTTGGAAACAAAGCTCACCTTTGACGGTCTCAGAACCATGGGTTACTGTACCAACGTTGCCTAGCAACGGGTAACTAGTGGCAGACAGTTAGCATTATTATTATGATTGGGGTCAAGGTCATATCGACCTCTAGGAACCCCACAACAATAATAATTATAAAATCAATAATAATAATAATTATTATTATAATCATAACAACAATAGCAACAATAATGATTTACAAAAATGATCACTGTAATTAATATTAATAATAATTATAAAAATGATTGCTAAAGTTAATAATAACAATGCAAATAGTTATAAAATTAATTATACTAATAATAATAATTGTAATAATAATAATAATAATAATAATAATAATAAAATAATAATAATAATAATAATAATAATAATAATAATAATAATAATAATAATATTAATAATATTAATAATAATAATAATAATTATAGAATAATAATTATAGGTACAATAATAATAATAATATTAAGAATCATGATTCCAAAGAATTTACAAAAGTGTCTCTGTTACTCGATTTTTTTAGCTGAAATTACTTTGGATATAATGTAACTTTAATTGGTGATCTTTTGTTTTCTTATTTTTAGATAAATAAAATTTATAAAATGCCTTTTTGTGAACTTTTATATTTTAATTTTTTTGAATAAATAAATTTATAAATTGTTTTTTATCAACTTTCATATTTAATTTTACACAAATAAATTTATTAATTGAGTGTTCTTAAATTTTTCTTTTAAGGTAAACTAGTTAGTAGAAACTTGAAGGTAGTTTGCCATTTATTCTTAATTTTTACATCCAGCCTTTTTTCGACATAATTCTATAAAGTTCACACTACGGGGAAACGCCATTGAATCTTTGATACATAAGATTTTGCTAGAATAATAGTTTCACTTCCACCAAATGGAATTTAATTTTCCTCGTGATGGAGGTTCGAGCCGAATAATGTTCAAATTAGAAATATATTCGTAAAAGATTTTATCCAAAATTTATTTTCATAAAAGAAAATTTCACAAGCACAAAAACAATTTTATTATGCATTTTATATAATAACGTATGATAATAATAAAAAAAAATATTTAAAACAATAGTGAACAAAACAATAAATGTAAAAAATACAAAAAAAATTTTACTTCGTTTGAGTAAATCTTCTAAATAAAATTTTTATAAATAATGAAAATGTACTGAAAGAATAATACTAAAAGAATGAGTAAACTGAAATTTGTCTATCCAGCACTGCCTTATATACCACGATTTTTCGTGTGTGTTTTGATACAATAAAACAAGGAATTTTCGAGAATATTCTTAAAATATGATTTTTTAATTCCTTTTGATTTAACGTTAAGTTTTTACATTTTTCCCTTTTAAATTTAGGTTTCCCGCTCAAAAACACACAGGCATTATCGTGCTGGTTAAACAAATATGGACTTAATTAGTTTTTCTCCAACATATATATATATATGTGTGTGTGTGTGTGTGTGTGCAATATTTTCACTATTTTAAGGTGTCTTATACCCGAAATATTGTAGAAACAGCATACATAGCAAATCATGTCACAAAAACATGCAATAATATTATCAAAAAACATTTACAAACAAATTTATTTTTTATGTCCGTATTGCGAGACCTTATGTTCCGACCCGTAACCTTTTACAACACTCTAAGGCGCATTTAAATAAATTTATGGTACGAAAGGATACGCTGTTCAAAAGAAAAGTCTCATTACAAATATTACAAAATAAAAAACCTCGAAAAGAAAACAAAGTCACTGAGGATTTTCCAAAGGTAATAGAAATAATAGACTCTGAAGATGATCAACAACCTTAAATAATTGAGTTAACAGATTCTGAGGACGAAAATCCAATTCAAGAAGATGAATCAAACCGTAGAAGATGTTCAAGATGTGGAGAAGACAAAATCGAGAGTTTAAGTTGTAGACAAGAAAGAATCAAAAGACTAAGTATCGAAGATTAAGAAGTAATAGATATAATGAATGGGTAATTTGAAATAATAGAACTAAATTTTGATGATCTAGTTGAAATTCAATCAAATTTTCACAGTGATAGTACTGATTACGCAGATCAGTACTCGATTTTTGATAATGGCAATGAATTTCAAACCGGGGCAAGAATAATCTATCAGCCGGAGGTTGAATGTGATTGGTTTAAATCACATAGTACTATCATGTTCGACCTTTCTGGTTATAGCATTCAAAAAATTATAATTTCGCAGACATTATTTGAAAAATTAAATGCATCTTTAAATAAAATGCCAAGGGTTAAGATTCAATTCGGTATCAACGCAGAATTTGTCAAAGATGGGGAAATGAAAACTGCAAGATTATCAAATAAAGCCACAAAGTTGACTGAAAATTTTCTGAATGTGGGAATAAACTCATTAAATTAGAAAATTTCGATTAGGTCTGAACTAGGAAGCAGCTGTCATTTGAATCGGATACTAGAAATAAATTTCAAAGTCACTAGATTTGCGGAAATAAGTCGTTTGTCAGGTCATTAACATATAAGAACACCAGCACAATTAAAAAATAAAATTATCAACATGCAAAATCAAGACAATCTTTGTTTTATTTACAGCGTTTTGGCTATATTGAAACATGACGATATTTATGATCATCGAAATGGGCCGTCTCAATATTACATTTTTATGAAAGAAAGAAATTTTGATAGAGAAAATCCACCGACAAAATTGTGTGACATTAAGAAATTTTAAGATCAAAATCCTGGAATATAAATCAATGTGCTTTCATACGATGCAGATGTGATTTATTTAGATCAAGATGATGTTGTTATGAAACATCCTCACATTGATATTGTAAAAACAAAAGTAAAAGGTGGCATTTGAATATATTTGTTGTTATTAAATGGAGGCATAAATGATAACACCGCCATTTGTTATCAATGCGGATTTCGAGTCCATTTTGCCAGAGGACGAACAACATTTCCAAAGGCATTTAAAGATTTCAGTCGGACTCTTAATAATTATACAGGAGTCAAAAAATATCATCAATTCGTTGGGGAAAAATGTGTTTTTTATTTTTTGAAGAAAGTAGAAGAATTTGCAAAAAATGAAGTTTTGAGATATTATATGCAAAGCAGTATGAAACCAATGGCCATTATCCAGAGCAACCAGTTTCATTTAACTTTGCAACATCATGTTACATTTGTAATGAAACCGTTATAAACCTGAATCGATATCATGACCATTTTAGTGGGAAATATTTATGAGCAGCATGTTCAAAATGTAATTTATCTTGACAAATCAGAGGTTCGTTTCCAGTTGTATTTCATCACCTGCGAGGTTATGACATGCACCATATATTAAAATATGGAATAAATAGATTTCCTCATTGGAACATTAGTTGTATTCCAACAACATCAGAACAAATTCTTACGCGGATTGCTCCTTGCAAGAAAATTACTATAAAATTCATTGATTCTTACCAGTTTAGCATTATGGTATAAATAATGTTGATAATAATGATAATGATGTTTTTGGATGAATAAGTGACAAATTTGTAGTGTGTTTGAGTGTGCGAAATCAACTAAAATCCTTTTCAACATCAACAAGCATTCTCAATCAAGCAACCGTCGTTTTCATTTCCGAAAAAAAGAAGAAAAACAATTTCAAATATTTCAAACATTCAAATAAAATATTGAATCCAACATTTCAATCATTTTTTCCAAACAAAAATAAATAAATATACTTCAAATATTTCCAACAGTTATACGAAATCTTCAATTTGACATTTCTCCAATCTAAAATTTTCAACAATTTCTCTAATTCTTCAATCCATCAATAAAATAAAGAAAAAAATATTTACAATCAATTATTCTCATATATTTCAATCCTCAATCAAACATCTTTAAACAATTTCATTGAAATTATGTAAATTTTTGTATTATGTACATGTTCTGAAACGTTTGTTAATGTTATTTAATAAAACATGTACAGAAACTATTTTATTTTAGTTATTTTCGAAAATAAAGAAATCAGCAACACCAATTAATATTTATTAAACTCAAAACATAACCAAACAATACAATGTTGCCCACACGAACCAGATAATGGTTCTTGATATCTAATTCTATAGTATACAATAGTCTTAAATAATTTCAACAACTTTGAAACTAACGGAGATGGATAATTGCAACCCATAGGGTCAAACACTTTAATCTTTTCTGATTTCACGTTGATTGCTAGCCAATGTTTACCATCTAGACTTGACGATTGAGTATTGACTATTATGGCATTATTAATTTCAAGGAAAGGAATTTTATCCTAAAGATAAACTCCTGAAAGCTTGTGACCAAATATCTTTGTCGCAATTCGGTTAAGCTGAACAGAACTAATTTAGTAAAACACTTGTCATAAATAAAACTTACTCCATACATCAGCATTTCAAAAAAATCAACTTTGTTTAAACTAAAATTGTTCGATTTGCAGAAATTTGAATTTCACTCTCAAAAGCTCCATAAATAATTACACATGCAGGAGATGTTAGAGCTTTGCTGAATTTTATATCAATTCTCAAATTTCCATTCTGCGGTAATTGTGAATGATTCCAATCAAAATCTAGAGCCAAATTAAATGTAAAGAAAGGGTATTTCTTTTTAAAATCTACAGTGTCGATTCCACAATTTAAATTTTTGTCTAAATAGCCCATATTTCGAACTATAGATTGCATATATGTCGCAGAATATATATCATTGTCGAAATCTTGAGTATACGTGTCACGATAATCAGAATTCTTTGATAAGGTTAATGAAGTTATACTGAAACTTTCAAATTTTGAGATAGTTTCTGTATATGAACCATTATATTGAGCTTCTGTTTGAAATGTTACAAGAACAAAATTTGGCGTTTATCACTTAATATTTGCACTGATGATGAATCTTTACTTATTGCAAATGCAACAATTTCTTTGGTTTTGACAGGATAAATTATTTTTTGTTGTGAATTAAGACCAATTTGATGACCTGCCAAGATTGATAATTGTACTCGGCGAACCATTAATTTCGCTTCAATCAACTGATATTTCGGTGGTACTACAGCTACAGTTGTGTCTAAACAAAATTTTGAATCTGATCTTTTCATACTTAAATGTACATTAACACCTGGAAGTAAATACTTTGGTTGGCCCATAAAGTATAATTGTAATGATGAACACATTGAAAACAATCTCGATTTCGCAATCCAAGTTTTCCTAAATTCTTTACTTCCATAAACCATTGGTGCAAGAAAAATACTCTTTGTATCTCCATTATAGTTTAAAATTGTTTCAATTAAAGCTTTGTGTGCATAAGCATTGTTGCCATCTTCGATTTTAATGTTATTAAAACCAAGAATAACATCTTTAAATAGAGTATGAAACATGAAGTTGCTAGTTATTACGTCTAAACCATCTGCCAAATTTTTCTTGTCTTTATCTAAAACTTTCAGTTGAATGGATAATAGATTATCGTTTAAATCTAGATATTTTGTCTGTGAACCATTAATATAAAATTCAATATCACTTCTAGAATCTGTAATTGAATTCATAGGAAACATCCTCAAATATTCTATTTTCAATTACTACTAGTGGAGATGAACGATCAAAAATAGATAATTCAGTTTTACCGCACATCATCATTTTCGAATATTGTTCCACGTCCTTTCCCTCTTTTTGTTTTTTACGTTTATGAAGAAATTGTTGTGATGTTGTTTTCTGAGTTGATGGTGGTGATCATTTTTTAGTTTCATTTGGTTTAAAAACTTTGGGTGTAAATGGTAATAATTTTCCGATTTCCTGCATTGCATGTCTTTTCAATGTTGGTAGTATCTTTTGATCTTTCATAACAATATCCTTTGCTGCTTTCATGCTAAAAGAACCAATCTTTTTAAGTATGGGAAGTGCGAACCTTCCGATTGTTCGCAACCAACCCGAACCATATTGTTTACCAACGAAATATGGTAATTATCCTCTTGATTGACTACCACTATACAGAAAAACAATATCACGATTAGTAATTCACCTTTCGAAAATGTAATATCAAATGACTTTTTGAGTCTGTGTAGTATCATATTCAATCTTGGATTTATTGTAAAAAGGAAAGAGATTATATAAAAATGTAAATTTCAACAAGAACACTTCCCAATCACCTTTCAAATAGATTGGATTTTGAAGTTCAACCATAAATTTACTAGCATTGTTATTCGGATGAATTAAAGGAGAGCTATTGCTGGTTAAGATCATGTAAAAATTACTTTTACTCATTTTAGTTGATATTCCAATATCCAAGTAAGGTTTTCATATCCATACTGCTTGACATAATATTGTTTCTGTTTATCTTTTCCTTTTGTCTTTAGAATTTTTTTTATTCTAAATAACGTAGGTTGCGGAATGACTTGCAATTCTTGTTTATAGAATTTTCCTCTAACTTTATTGATATCATAATCTTTAATGACATACATTAAAGGACTTTGTTTTGTATTATTCTTTGAAATTGTAAAACCTTCATTGCTCCAATTGCTATAAAAGTTTTTAATAAATGGAGAAGCGGTAATTTTTGATTATCTCACATTGTCTCCAATTTTGTATTTTGGTTTCTTTGATTTTATGGTTTGTCGAGATAATCATAACTTTACTTGATTATCAATTGAAAAATCAATAAGTCTTCATCCATTTAAACCGCAATGTGATGAATGATTATATGAATAAATTAGATTTGATAAAACATTTATCCATGTTTTATTACCCTGATGTACGAAATACTTTTTCAATTTATCTCTCAATGTTCGGTTAAATCGTTCGACGTGTGCTGTTTTATACTGAGAATGCACAGTATAATGATTTACATGATTTTCTTTTAGAATTTGTTTTACTTTACTGTTGTATAATTCTTTACTCAAATCAGATTAAATAATTTTTCCTTCCCGATACCTAAAAATAGAACAAAATAAATTCTTGTTTTAAGCAATAGAAGTTTGACCGCATTTTATGATTTTAAAGGGGGGGGTTGAATAATGAAAATAAAATGTTTTAACCATGTTTTTGTTCAAAATTAGTTACCGAGGACCTCACATAGATGTCATTCAACATCTAGCTTTGATTTAACCCTTAATTAACTAATATAACTAATAGAAGTAAGAATCTGAAATTATAATCAATGAATTTTTTTAATTTCACATATTATCTCCAAACACGATTTTTGATTCAATCTAAATTTTTCTCAATTATTTTAGTGCAGCAAGATCAAATTAAAACTATAGACGCAGAAAAATGCCGGCGAGACGTAGACCACTACCACAATGAGGCAATGAAACAAAGTCAGTGAGCCGAATCCATGATACGAAGATGTCGACGGATGAAGGAAACCTGGACTCGGCCAGAACAGGCAAAAATGTTGAGCCAGCACAATGAATTATTAAAAACCAAACACGCCGAGATGGTGGTCGAAATGGACAGATTAAAGAAAGAGAATTTCCAGTTAAAGCTAAAAGAAACGATTAGGACAGAAATCGGACACAACCCAAGTATGGTTTCGAGTATCGATCCGAATTTTACATGGTCCGCCTCAAGCTCCACTCCAATTGATACACAAAGCAATACTCAGCAAAGCGGAGAGATAAAGAAAGGGAACATTGAAAAAAGCTCAATTTAGTGGATCAAATAAAGAAATTTGAAGCCACATATTCTGACAACCCCAAATAATATTGTGATAGATATAATAAAAATGTTCTATGTTTTGAATCGATAATCGTTTTAGAATTCACTTAATTTCTTTTATAAATAGTACACTTAAAATAAAATAAAATGGTTTATTAATCAATATTATTTCAATTAAATTAGCGATAGAGGGACCCGTGATTAAAATAAGCATGAATACCTTCTGTGGTAGCTCGTGAACCCAAAAGTTTTCTAGTATATTAGCAGTCATGGTAATATGGCTCACTCTTTACTAGAAACCGCCCATTGTAATACATTTCCAACGTCATTTTGACGAGTATCCAATGGTTATGCTTCTGGTGGGAATCCCTTGAAAATGGCTCCGAAAACCATATTTCTTTTCACCAACCATGTATGAATTTAATGACACACGATGTAAATATTTTGAGGGGAAATAAAATTTAATGGTTGCATTCAAAAATTAGCAGATGCTTTCCATCAGCAGCATGGTGCACCCAGGGTACATCAGGGCCAAAACAGCTTTGACAATGACTCTCACATTTGGCCGACTACCAACCATTTGCTGAAAAATCAATGTTGTCGAACAACGGTTGCCAACAGGTAGAAAGACAACGTTGTATGTTTGAGTTAATAAAGTCAAAATAGCAATTGAAAATGCGGATACCATAATACCTATAACGTACTAGTTGCTTAGCAACGGGTACCCAGTGGTAGATGACACTAACTTCATATATGGTTTGCAGTGACAACAGGAACTTAAGAAAGTTAGGGGCCCCTCTTACTACCAATTATGTTATATGTTATTATTTGGCAAATGATCATATAGTTCAAATTTTGATATTCATCACTATATTCTAGCCTTCTCTGATTTCAGTTTTACCTCGAGTATTCTAAAATTCTTCAGATTGGAAGCATCCACATTATTAAATACTACCAATTACGTTCAATGTCATCTCGTGTATTATATTTTACAATGTTTGATATTTGATATCATACAAGATGTTTAATTTACTTATAAATTCTTTTTCATTAAACTAATATTGAATTATTTAGAACCAGATCTTTCAAATAACTAAATAACTGATAAAGTAAATGTAAAATTTTAAAAATATTTATAAGTTTTATTTAAAATTTGAAAATTTGTCTTAATTTACCGATTTTTAACAAATCTTATAAGTCGAATTTTTTATCATATTATTTTTGATTAAAATTCTTTTGTTTGAAATATCAATAATTTTAATTTCACGTAATTATTATTATAATATCTAGTTATTGAATATTATGGAACCTAGAGAAGATGAAGGTGGTTACTAATAATTTTATATACAAATTATATTACGAAAATATTTAGAAATATCATTAAAATATAAAACAGTTGATGATTATATGAATGGTTGTCCCTTAAGGTATAAGATATATATTGTTTATAAAATAATTTTAAAATTCAATTTATTAGTGATCCCAATGTCGACTTACCTTTTGACCATAAGCAAGCAGAACTAATATTTAATAAGCCAACATTTGACATGGCTCTAATTATCACCCATACTAGTTTAATATCAGATATTTGTGAACTGCAAAATTTTTTCCATAAAAAACATAAATTTACAACTCACGTTATATATATACCAGATGTGAGTAAGTTAAAGTTTTGTATTCGGGATTTAAAATTGCATCGAATAACATATGCCATTGTTATTAATGAATATGGTTTAATTCAAGGCAAAATGGATTTATATGTTCTTTATCCGATTATTGAAAGTTTGTTTAATAATTTATTGAATTTTATTAATTAAAACCATTCATTTATATTGTTTTGTTAATTATAACTCTAATAATACAAATATTTTAAATACAAAATTCACTTAATATGCAATCTAAAATAGAAATTAATTAATTTGATATTTTTAAATGATTTATCAAAAGTTATTTTATCTAAAAAATTATTATCAAATTCATTTTTCTGAGTTCAATGTTGATAACTAATCCAGAATAGAGTGGACAATATATAATATCTGAATTAAATAGTTAATAAAATTTTTATAATTTTTTGTATACATAATATAGACTAAAATTTGCCGATTTTCATATAATGATAAAAAAATAATCGATATCTGACAAGATATAGTTTTCATTAAAAATATCGAGCTAGTTAAAGGTTGAGACGATAATTTATCCAATTAATATCGTAACATTCCGAATTTCTGAGGAGCTGTTCAATGTTATCTTAATTCGAGGAAGTTACTATCGCAACGCAATCTGGAAACTATTGATTTTATTAGAACGACAGGATTGAACGTTATATTTATAATTAAACAAATAGTTTAGATATTTTTAATAAGTAACTTTTAATAAGTGAGCTTTTTTATTCGTGTAATTATTTACAGTGTTATCAGCGCATAAAATATGGTTATTCAACGAAACATTAAATTATTCTTATATTTGATTACTCGGCAATAATTTTAAAATGTAAATTTTACATGATTCAGCATTGGTCATCATTCCGTAAATGTTTCAGTGAAGCCGGTTGTGGTTGGCAATGTTTGTTAATAAAATAACCTTGGGTAGTCTGTTTTGTCAAATGACGTTCATTAAATATTATATAAATGCATAAAGATTTTAAATAATGAGAAAACCCTAACTTGCTGTTCTTGGCAGACTATGAATGCATTTTGCAATGACCTTTGTGGATTTTGCTCATTTGACAATTTTTATTCAGTTTTTATAAGTCCTTTTTAGAAGTAACAAACTACAATCTAAATCACTATTTTTTTCTCAATACTCCCTTAAACAAATGAAACTGTTTCTTAATTTTGATAATCTTCAACATTTACATCATTCCTTATTTTTTTCAACTCTTTCTATATACGCCTAGACAAGAAAGATTTATTACGTAGTATAATCAAAAATTACGATGAAATTATATTTTCGCAAAATGACATCAGTCCACCTCCGAGTTCTCCCAATCGCTTCGAACACATCTATCATATTGTTTTCGTCTATTTCTGAAACAGCGCGAGAAGTTTTCTTTCTTAGACGTCTTTAATGTTCTTGCGTGTCTCGATGATCTCAATATATTTACAACGTTTGCCTTTCATAGTCATTTTAACTATAGAAAAGAACTAGAATCCGCACACGAATAAGGTGGGCTGTGCTTTTATTTGACAAACGTTTCTGCACCAGTACCGACGTCCGACTTGCAAACATTCATCGCCGTAACAGAATCACACAATCGATTGACTTTATCGAATATGTTGAAACTTTTGATGCTTACCCTTTAAATCTTTTAATCTAATGTTATATTATATGTAAATATACCGTGACTTCAAGGCAGTTTCGATAATGCAAATAAAAATATTCACATAATGTGACTTCCAAAACTGTTTCAAAAAGCGGTCAAAACTTTGAGAGGGACTGAGAGTAATATATCTGTTACAGTAATGAATTTTTGCTTGTAATTATCTCTTAAACACTTCATTTGATTGTTTTAATGTGTGAAATATCATTCTTAATAGTCTCTTTTCTAAACGGTTCCTTCCGTACGACTTTTGTTTACACTATCAAATTTTTGTTAGTACCAATCTCACGATCTTTTAAATTATGGGAGTCATTGATTATAACTAGTTTATATCCTTGTCAACTAAGTTTCTAATAATTCTTAGACGAAGAAAACCTCTTTCGTTTCTTCAACAATTCTAGAAAATATTTCACTGTGAACTGATCTGAATACTGACATTGCTTTCGTTTCACTATAAAAACACTTTCGATTTTTGTAACAATGTTATTTTCTCCCTCAATCTTGCAGAACAAGATATAAAACGGTTCACATAAAATTATAAAAAACCAAAAAAATATTGATTTTCAATATATCATTTTTGCGTTTTAAATATTTTATATGATAATTTTAACTAAAATCTTTTTAGCATTTTATATTCTATATATTTTGAGGTGAAATATTGAATAAAATTTAAGTAAGAATTTTTTGATCGATTTTATTTACTTTTGATAGTGCTTCAATTAATTCAATTTTTTCCAACATTGATTAAATTACAATAAGCTTTTGAGAAATCTCGTATAAAAATTGGTTAGCTTATTTATCAGCTGTCTTTTAAATAATCCCTTTGCATTATGATTTTTCAAAATCATTTACAATCTTATTTTTTTTATAGAAAGCTTTATAAAATATATTTAATTGTTTGTTTTTATTTGATTCCTAACTCTAATCGCCATCTTGTGAATTAACCAAACTCATAAATGTTCTAAACGTTGCATGTTATTGGTTGGATTTATAAATGCGATTGTTATCAGTTTTATTCATTTCTTATTCCTTAAATTCCTGTTTTTCAAGGAAATTATTTTTAGAAAATTTAAGAATTTGGAAATTTTTGGTTTATTTTCTTCATTAATGTCACAAAATCAATAAAATAGTGCGGAAAAAGAAAAATTATTATTTTCTTTTCTGTCTTGTTACATTTATACTGAAAAAAATTGATAATCCAAGTCATATTTGAAATCCAATGAAATCATCCTCCTATAAAACAAGCTCATATATTTCAGTTCAAAAAAGAATGAATCTTAGTGAGGTGGATGATCTTGTTAGGGATGATTCTTACAATACATCAATACAAATAAAATCCCTAATGGAAAAACCGTCTAAATATCCTCATCCAAAAAATGAGTTTCACGTGAACAATGAAACCCGTTACCAGTTGTGTTTACTATCAGACAATCGAATGCTAAAAATGCAAGAACTACAGAATTTGAATCGCTTTTTATGTCAACGTAAAGCGGAAATGGAGAGATCTGTAGCTGGGCAAACGGTGCATATAGACGAACGTGAGTTTATCGATTTTATAATATTTGAAATATAGTTTAAAACTTTTATTTCGAAAATGTATCAAAAAGTCATTATTTAAAACGTGGGCAATTTATATATCTATTAAAATATCTAATATTAAAATTAACTTTTAAATGCACCTTAATTTTTGATTTTTATTTAAAATGTGCTAATAATGACTTTGGTATTTAAATATTTTAGGAACTAAATTATTATTTCATTTTTTATGACGATAATGCATAATAATTATTAAATGCCTTTATTATATATATATATATATATATCCTTCTGAGAATCATACTAATTTCAATGCAAAATTGTTAAATATTTTAACATTTTGATTTTATATGGACCAGAAAATGTTGTGAAGAGGAAATTGGTCGTTTTGCGTATGCTAGGACAATGATTCAAAAATATACAAAAAATAATACAAAACAATTTTATTCAAAATATAATACAAAACAATTTATTCACAACGGCATTGATAGTGAATTAAATTTATTGTATTCAGCAGTTATACACTGATTATCAAAACACGTACAAAAATCATGTACACACAGAGTGGCACATCGCAAGATCAATATTTAGTTCGTTCCTTAATTGTTCCTTCAATTCATTTCTTTACGAATGGAAGGACACAAAAATCTGTTACACGAAGCATTAATATAAAGATAAACATCACACAGCACGCAACGAATCATAGATTTGGCACTGTAGCCTTTTTGCTGGGCATCGCATCAGTTTATCGAGTAGTTCAGTAAA
Source organism: Schmidtea mediterranea (assembly GCA_022537955.1). Taxonomy (NCBI): domain Eukaryota; kingdom Metazoa; phylum Platyhelminthes; order Tricladida; family Dugesiidae; genus Schmidtea; species Schmidtea mediterranea. The sequence continues at coordinate 123,625,507 of CM039679.1, forward strand.
AATACTTCGCTCTCGACTGACGTTAAGCGATGTATATAGTGCATAATGTAATTTTGAAAAAAGATAATATTGATGAATTTTGAAATTTGTGCGAAAAAATCAACATACAAAAAAAAACAATTTGATCAAATACAATGAGAAATTTTTTTTAAAAGCAAATCATTTTCAACTTATAATGCCCTTTTCTATCATTTTTTCACTTAAAATAAAGTTGAAAAAACTGGCTCCCAAATCAAGCAATGAAAGTATAATTATATTTGATATTTTTGCTGCTTTTTTCATTTTACTTTGAATATCTTGACCATTTACTCAACATGACAAGTATAATTCCAGGATCCTTATTGATTTGCTAAAATTTCTAAACAAAACCTTAAAGTTTAATAAAATATGGCAAAGTTAATTTTGATGCCATAATATATGTTGCTTCAGTTCCATAGCAAATGTATCAAATTTGCATTTTTTATAATTTTTGGCAAAATGTATTTATTATATATCTCAAGGACCACTGGAAGCTTGTAGACAGGAAAGATTGAAGTATTATATCTACGAACCAATTTTCAATGAAAATCAATTAGTACAGAGGGCAGCAATTCCACCAAGAAACCCAATAACTACTCCAGGTATTAAACTGCCACAATTTCCAAATAATTTCTTTATATTTATTTTAAAATCTACAAAAATAAATCACTTTAAATTAAAAATACTTGAAAAATATTACTTTATTCTATATTCCAATAAAATAAATTTCCTAAATCTTCATCTTTTACGGTAGAAATATTTCTGTTTTTTAATAAAATCAATTTTAAAAGCTGTGACAAAAATTCTGTAATAAATAAAATAAAATGAGGGAAATTTTCAAAATAATAAAAATATCAAAGTGAAAAAAATTGAAAATTTATAATAAATGTCTATTTTACCCCGACAGGAAATATGAGATAGATTGAAGTGACTTTATGTAACTATAGAAACCTCCTTTTTATGAAACAGTAATTGAAATTAAGTATTTTCGAATACTACTAAGTAGAGAACAAGAAAAATTCTTGTGTTATTGATTGTTCTGTAGATTTTCTTTTTAAGAGCATCTATTTAAATTAAATGCAACACATAGAATTATTAGAGCACTATGAATATAGTAAAGCAAATCTAATCTGTTTATAGCCAAGAAACTGGAAAATTTTGATTTGTTATCCTGGGTAGTTCGAAATAGTTAAAACAGCTGATATACTATATCCAATATATAAACTCTTGCACTAATTTTCCCATTTATCTATACTATGCAACATAATCTTTCAGGAAATGTACCATTTATATTTATTTGCCCTGATATTAAAATTCAACCATAAAAAAGTATTAGATATATTATTAATCCAATGAATCTTTCTTTTTTCTAAATGGTTCTTCAGTATGAACTGTATATATGAAACAGTTTTCCATATCTCCTTTATAGATACTTAAATGTTAACCCTTTAACTGCAGCATTGATTAGTGCCCCACAATGATAGGAAGAGGCGACACCGACGGATCAAAAAACGACGTCGCTATGAACGCCTTTTCAAAAATATAGGATACCATTGCATGTTGCATATTTGGTACATAAATATTTTCTTAAACTTTTCCCATTATTTTTTTATATTTTTTCCTCTAATGCACATGTAAGATTTACTTAAAACATTTTATTCAATATTATTCTAATATACTTTCAACATTTTACTTCATACCATTCGGAAAAATAAACAACTCTCTAATTCCTTCACTTCAATTTTCTCTGTATCCAGATTTTATACCGCGTAACTTATTGAGTGAATTTTGATTGCTGCAATAATAATTGGTGGTTCCAGTGTTTTTCCATGAGTTATGGAATGATTTCAATTCCATGCAATCGAATTTCAACACTCTTTTACTTAATATAAATATTCCGCTTCAGATTGAATCATTTTTATGAACTAAATGTTGAAGTACCCCCACTAGTAAACCATCTTTGTCGAAGTTTTTCACCTTTGTAACTAGCCGACACGCCATGCATGCATTTCTTCATAAGAGACTTTCTTGGCGTCTTTTCTCATTAGTTTTATGTATGAAACCTTTCCTCACGACTCCATTTTTGAGGATAGACTAGTTATGAAGACGCTAAATTACTTTTGATTCGTTTGTCATTACTACAATAGTAATCAGTTTTCATAGCTTGGCTTGAAATCAACAATTCCTAATTTTGTATCCAAGGAATTTCATCACGACGTGCAATAAATCAATACCACAATTATTGTCAAATACAAGGTAGTCCAATTAATCATTGAAACCTTCTATATTTACCTGAAAAATACAAGGGATGTACTTTTTTCATCAATAATAATGTTCTTCCAATGAACCCACAATGTTTCAGGTAAACCATTAATCAATTTATTTCATCTCCCAGAAACATTACCACTCATGATTTCTTTTACTAATTTACTATACTTTACTTAATATCCAGTTAACGTAATTACCTGATTCATAACCATTAGACTCACTAATTTGATTGAATTACGAAGTTTTCTCGCAGTAACATAAATGAAATAAAACATTCAAAAAATCTATCATGCATAAAAATTATTTATATTTTATTATTGTAAACTCAAACCACTAAAAATTTTACCTTCTACGTTTTCAGAAGCACAACGATCTTCAACGAAGTTTAGTATTGGGCCGAATGTAAATACTACTACGTCATTATACCAACCCCCATCTAAATATCCTAGTAATTGTTTTAATAAATTTTTTAAAATAAAATATTGCCTTCAAAGTTCAATCTATTCCCGAACCACCAATCATGAATAGAGCTAAAATAATAACCAATACCTTCGGTTCTAATTTACAACAAATCAAGAGCATTACTATTGCAAGAGGGCAACTAAAGCCGTTTTCATATGAAGTCATTCAAGGAGGAGGAATATTGAAAACTGAGGCAATCAAGAAAAATGATTCTCAGAGAGAAGAATATTCTAAATCAAATTACTTTATAAACCAGAATTTATGGAGAGAAGATGATGATATCATCTCCTTGTCAAGTGGATGTAATTATTATTATTTTAATATTCTATATCATCGTCATTAATATTATATTTTTTATTTTAATGTCATTATTTTTTGACATTTATATTATTATTTTTGATTTTTTAATTATTGCTATTTTATTTGCATATTATTATTATTTTTATATTCTAAAATTATATATTAATTATTTTTATTTATTTATTTTTCTTTATTTTCTTAATTTTATCATTATTAATATTATTCCAAATTTAACTTTTTGTTATAATTTGTTTTTATCAATTTACGGAAATACTAGATTATATATTTTTTATTCCCTTTATAATTCATTGAAATGTTCTTAAAATAAATTGATTCTATTATGGAAGAAAAATCGGCAAAATTCTTTACTAACTCTACATATTTCGGCACTCAATCGTCATGTTTCAGTAACAATGACAATTTATCTACCTAACAAAAATCCCTGTAAAATATTCCAACAACTACAATACATTTTTCATTTCAACTATCTACCGAACTTTTCCTACGCAATTATTGCGTTGGTGTTAGTGATAAACATGATATACTAATATTCATCTAATCACATCAAAATGTATATAACTCAGAACTCAAGAAAGGAACAGAGTAGAGAGTTGATAATGTTTTCAATGGGTTAGAAATTCCACAACGAATAAACTGTGAAAACTTCGTTGTTCCAAAGTCCAGCATTCGAGAGTTTACTTGGCATAAGGCAGACAAACAGCTTGAAAATATATTTCAAAATTAACATTTATATTGATTAATTATATGAAATTTAATCATGATTTTTATTTTTAATCGATAACATGATATTTTAATTTCAATATTATATAAAAATCTATTTTTTCTATCTAATGATGCATAATTTATTCACAGTATTTCTTTGAATAATTTTACATTAATATGGAAACTGCAGACTTCATTCGAACACTAGAGTAATTATCAATATGAACGATTTGCTTTGAGCTAAAAATATATATTTATGATATTCATTACTATTAAAAACTTATTTTGGACAATTATTTTCCTATGAAACTGCATTTCGAAAATTTGAATTACACTCGAAAATAAAATATCGGACAATTTAACTCCATATATCTCATTTCTGTTAGAGAAGCCTTTCGTGTTTTAGTACTGTTTTTTAAAATACATCATTTCTCTTTTTCTGGACCAGGGTGTTGTTACTTGACTTTAAATTTGCATTTAAATTTTCGGTTTTAAAGATACATTAAAGCATATAAAATAGAAAATTACATTCCAAATAAATGAAAAATGCTAACTTTACAACCAATCTCGTGTGCATTGCAAACTCAATACATTGTTAACACCATGAAAACGGAGTGTTATCCATGAACAACGATTATATTTCAGTCTCTAATATCTGGTAGTTTTTCCCTTAGCATTAAAAAGAGCAGTTACATGCTATGAAATTAAATGTATAAGTGTGATCAATAGATTTACAGCTGATTCTGACTTGCATTGCCGCTTCCTTAAAGTCTTATCCAAGAGAAACCAAACATTTTTAATTGTATTCATGTATGGCGATTGTGCGCTCCATTTGAGACAGGAAATCCCCTGTTCCACTAATCAGGTTTTCGTTTCTTGTGCAGTGTGGCAAGGTGCACAATCTTTCATAAATGGGAATTTTCTCTTGATAAACTACTGTTTCCTTAGATGGGAAGGTTGAACTCATGAAATATTTGACGGTAAACTGTGGATTTGACAGACCCTTGGCAAGGATCCACCTTTTATGATCAAGTCATGCTGTAGAGAATTAAATGATATGTAGTAGTGTAATATTTCAGGACCTGCCCAAAGATACTTTTTATGTTGAAATATTCTAAACGCCAATTTGATGTTAATAGCTATAATTTGACATACACATCATCGTGATAAATTTTATTTTAACAAAAATTGAAAATGACAATCATTTAATTAAAATAAAAATTGAATATTGCCACCGCTTCATTAAAACAAACGTTACAAATTGTAAATACTTCATTAAAACAATTATTTTGCCTAATAATATGCTGTTAGAAACTAGTGAATCGATTAAACATTGTGTAACCACGAATAATATGTAAAACCTTATGGTTACGCAACTGCTCGTGATTATATCATTATTGGTTATCCGACAATTATAATTCACACATTGGAGATGTTTGGTTGGGCATTATCATTAAATATCATAAATTTGTATTTATTGTTGATTTTATTTCACATTTTTTGATATTTTATTTCAAATTTTTGAAAATGTTTACAATGTTTATTTAATTACCTTTAATCATATAAAGCCCGATTTGAGAAAAGTTTAACTAGCATTTTTCTATATGCTATATTTTACAATAGAATGTTCAAATCAATAATAAAGCACATTTTCAACAATTGGCATTCTTTTTCAAACAGAATTATTCTTCAAGTTTTAGTATTGTTATTAGAAATCTATTCCGTCATTTATCTGATATAGTCTTATGTAATTACAAATGTATTCCAAATAAATGGTTTTATGATCCTTAATTTATTGGATAAATATGTTTTACCGATAATATTTTTCAGCATGCACACCACCGATAGAATATGATCTTATTCCCATTTCGCCTCCTGATGAACAAATAACGTCTTCTAAAGTTGATTTAGGTAAAAATTATAAATAAAATATTTTATTTATAAAATTTTAAAAATGCCTATTAAATAAGTTCTAAAATTAAGCACCGAAAAATAAAACAATAGTTTTAATTTGATTCTAATTATTAAAATATACAAAATCTGCGGTTTTAAACGTTATATCTCTGGATGGAAGCATTTCTATTCATTTGGTTTTCAACGATAGATCAATATATTGACATGTAGTCGAAAATTAACGGAAAATAAAGAAAATTATGGGTGAAAATAAATCTAAAGGAAAAAGATTCATTGATCTGAATATTTCTTGAAATATAATTGATATTTTTCTTGATCCTCAAGGAATTTATTGGAAGCAATATATATATATATATATATATATATATATATATATATATATATATACTTTAAATAAAAAAATTAGAAAAACGAAATAACGGATTATAAAATATAAAATATTTTTTTGGGTTGAGTGTTTTGTTGTATAGCTGCTTTTTTGAAATATCGGCATCCAAACGAATTAGTTAGGTTAAGAAAATATATTTTGTGTTAGAGCAGTAATATACCATCTGTGTTTAGGATTCAAAAGTGTCATTTGCCATGTACATATGAAGAGAAATATGCTTGATAATTTCTGAACTTTGATTTTCATAATTCATATAAAATCAATTTTTCTTCACAATTAAACTTTTATTTACCGGAATATCTGATACACTTTTCCAACAACTACGATCTTTTCGGAATATTGCTTTAAAAATATCAATATCGGTTTTTGGTGCATCTTAGTGTCATTTGCTTTAAAATACATTTGAATTTTCAAGGTATCGTTTTATTTTAAGAGTCAATATAAAAAATATGCGACCAAATTTTTGATAAATTATGAAGAGTTTAAATCTTTGTCCACCAATAGAACTGTATCGGGTTCATCAGGTTAAAGGTTATTAGAGGCTTAATTTCTTTTTAGTTATTCGTTAACTTGTTATTGCTATGCAATTCTCTGCTATTTCTTCTTTCGTTCTTCCAAACTTTTAACTCTCTATTTTAGGCAAAAGAAAATTGGCAACTTTGGATTTATCAGAGAGTAATTCGTTGCCAAAATTACATAAAATAGATCTAAGGAAACCTGAAATCACAGCATCGACACTCGTTATTAAAAGTAACTGACAACAATATTAATTTATCAATAATATCTTCTGATTGGAATTTCAGATACTCCTGATGTTTTAGTGAACATGTTCAGATTCATTGCACATGCCATGCCGTACGATTTGCCGCATGACAACGGTAGGTTTTAATTATTTTTTAACTTAATTACTTTTCATTAATAAAATATTTAAAATTAATTTCATTAGATGAATGCATCAGTTATAATTATTATATTAAATAATTTTCTTGATCTCTGCGTGGTTCATTACTCAATTAAGACAATATAAAATTTTACGATAACTTTAATTTTAATTGACAAAATATTTATTTATTTTTCAAAACAATCTGAAAATCGATTGATTGACAATATATATTCAATTTAATCATGTATTTCTTTTAGAACTGTTATACTATGATATACTATATAATAATATTATTTTATTTTATTTACATTTAAATTAGATTTTAATTTTTGAGTAATAGTTATGGTAAAGGTAACTAAATTTGTGACATCAATTGTATAAAAAATTTTTAAATAGTTATTATGTTTTAATATTAGTATTATCTTATTTTATTTTTAGCATTAATTTTTTACTTTAAATATTATTTTTATCATTATTGTTTTTTAGTATTATAATTTTTTCATTTTTAATATTTATCATTTTGTGTATTTTAAATATTACTATTATTTTCTTTTTTATTTATTTTTATCTTTAATAATATTTTATTTATTATTTTTATAACTATTATTATTATTATTTAGTTTTTTTATCATTACTAGTTTTAATATTTCTTTGTTTTCTATATATTTTTTAATATTTTTTTGATAGTATTTTCATTTTTAAGATTATTATTATTATGTATATTTTATATATTATTTTATGATTATTATTATATTTTCAATTTCGGTTGCAGTAAAATCGCTCTGTGGTAGGTTCTTTGCTTATAATAATAAAACAAAGAAAGTAATCTGTATATTTCAAATAAAAATATTATTTTTATCCAGAGATTGGACAACTTCAATCAAATTCAAAATAAAAATAAAGAAATAATATTAGGTACATTTTGTCTAAGTGTAATTGCTTACGGCAAAATTGACCAAAATCGTTATCATTACTACAGAGATACACATACTTCAAGTTTTCTAAAAGAGAATTTTTTTCCGGTAATAATATTTTGAATAGCCAAGCTACTCTCTGAAAGTTCCAGTACTGTTGACTTTTTTTGAAATATCTGATATTTCAGGTTTTTACTAAACTCAACAATTCTTAGTTTCTTGTCGAAGTTCAAGGCCTATTTCACACTTGGCTCAATTTTAAGTAATGATTCGACATCCATTCACCATATGTTAGACCCTCATCAATTTAATTAGCATTTACTTTATATATTTCATCTTCTTCTACTTTAACACTATCGCGATACTCATTATCACCTTCATCAATTATTAAGCTTGTCAAATCATCTACATCTAGGGGTTTATATATCATCAATTTGTCGATGTCATAAGTTCGCAAGTCCTAAGATTCTTCCCTACCAATTGTGTGTGTCAGAATTATAAATGTTCCTCAACGATATTTAGGGTACTGAGCTTCAACTCTTAACACATTCTGGGAAAATTGCTTTTTATTTTAGACTAAACAAAGCTTACAAAAAAAGGAAAACTAAGGTTTCGGACCGTTTACTTTCAAATTCGTTTAAAAGAGTTGGGTATGTTAAATTTATTTTTCAAAATTTGTCTCGCCAAAGGGTTGTTTCATGTTGAATATACATTTAAGGTTTTGGTGTAACAATAGTGATTTTGTCGTATTTAGTGTATAACATATTTCCAGATATCATTGAACTACGTGTAAGCATTAAAGAAATTAACTTAACATTTTACTTAGAATTTTTCATTAAAATAAATCGGATTATTATTCTAATCACTAAAATTATATGGAAAAAAAATTCGTAAAATTGATAATTGATAAAAATCTCTAAATTTATTAAAAGTTATTATTTTTAATTTTCAAAACTCTAATTTTATATCTTTTTGATATGTATTTTTACTATTTTCTTAAATTTTCATTTTACCAGCCGAATTTTTTTTTACGAGTTATCTATTACACCTGTTTGCGTGGAATGTAAGCATTCACAATATTTAAAAAAAATCAATAAAACTATATTATAGAAACACGCCGATGGGTTTAGTTTAACACATGAACTTAACACAGTAAAATAATCCTGTAAATTTTTCGATATGTCGAAATGTTGCATGAAAGACACAATTTCCTAAGATTTATTCTTGTTATTAAATTTTAACTCCATAATTTCACTAATCTTTTGACTCAGTGTGATTGTAAATATTATTGATTAGTTTATTCCATGTAAATAGGTGTATTACAGATACTATATTAAAAACAAATGGAAAACTTTAATGAAATACATTGTATGTCTATTTATAACAGGTGTTATCCGTTATTTTTCTTTGAATGGCCCTACTAAAAAATTTAATAATGGTTTTTTACGGATGAAGAAATCGACTTCATTCAGTCCTAAAAGGTACAATACACTCGCAATAACTTCCAAGGCAAAAAATCCAAAATTACACTCTACATGCCCCTGCCTTAGTTCAAATAAATATGTGTCCTGTAATTTCGTCGGAAAATATTGAATTTAGAAACCAAACTATATTTAAGAACCGTATAAAAAGAATTCAATTACTTATACCACTTTTTATATCAATCCTTTGCTTCAGCAATTCTCAATATAATGATAAATTATTGCAATGATATTCAAAACGGAATAATGGAACCAAGTCTAAAAATCGTGAAAATCGATTACGAGAGTTGTAAAATAAATGGAGCCAATGAAATAGTAAAAAGTATTTATGGCATTTATGAAGTTGCTGAGAAAAACGTTGAAGACATTGTTGATTTACAATACATTTGGAAAAAGTATTTTCCAGATCATCTTTCGAACTTCAGTAAATTTCTAGAATTAATTTATCACATTTATTGGAATTTAGGTCTACTTGTGGTATTTTATAAATTCATAAAAATGCTTATTATCTTCAGGTTGTTCAATTCTCAATCAGGTGAGCCATTAATTTTTTATATATCTATTGCTAAATTTTACTATTAATTTCAATAAAAAACTTAACAAACATATATTTAAAATGTATTGTAATCGTATGTTTATCCGAATTTCTCTTTTTCTCACAACTCCTAAGTACCGAGCTGTTCAACCTATCTTGAGCCACAGTAACCATCTTATAAATTATTATTAATTCTAACTTGCTAAATGATTTTTACTACCTATAATTTTATTTGTAAGGAAATTAGCTAAATGATGTTACTCTGAGAATCCTCTATGTGCGTATTTATTAGTGGTTATAGTGTCGCAATGTAGTCTCCCACTTATAACAGACTAAAATTCTGTTTAAATTATGATAATATATTTTCTTGCGTTTAACTTGCATTGGATCTTTGACTAAAAAAATCTCAAGTTAAACTCAATTAGTATAATTATTAAAGCTAATGAAAACGAATGGGTAAATAATAAAATTGTGAAAATATGGATAGTAGCAGGTTGAGAGACTATACATTCTGCTTTCTATTTTACTTTTAGATTCATACAAAGTACATATCGGCGTTTCTCAAATTTCCGTGAACCGGAAATCATTTTATAAAATGAAAAATTTTCCATACTCACCTAGCTATTACATAGGTAGAAAAATGACTGAATAAAAATATTGACTTAATTTTATAAGTATTTAATTAATACATTTATTAAGTAAAAAAAAGAAAACAGACTGTTGGATATATGCGCATTTATTTTAATTTATTATTAAATTGATTATTAGATTATTAAATTGATTATTGAATTAATAAAACATGGTAGTAAAAACCTCTGTATTTATTTAAATAATATACTTATCATTAAAAGTTTCTTATTTCGGCTAACAATAAATACTGCTAAATGATCGCCATGTTTGCCGCGAATAACTGCTGTGTTACACCCTGTATCAGTAAGATATCTCTTCATCGCACATTTAATCTGTAAAAGTCTTAATGTTGAATATACATTGAGGCGTTGACCGACTCTACAATTTTCAAAATCCCTTCATTGTTTCCCGATCTATAGAAGTTAGACATATCTTTTTTTTTGTTTGGTCTTGAAAAGGTCAATTTTTACAAATAAAACATACCTTTCCTCGTCTTGCCTTCTTTCTACTGACACCCAGGTCTTTTTTTGATCCAAAATTATCTATCTTGCCATTTGAATTACTGATTTCCAACTATACTTTATAAATAATTTTAAAATTTCATTTTGAAAACTTGAAACAAAAATACACTAAGTTATCTTTCACTTTGCTAATCCAAATTTTAAATTTCTACAGTGATTTTCAGTAAGGTATTTACTGAGCTGATATGTCGATTGTAATCACTGCTTCAATGTCTAGAAATCTTCAATTCCTTCTTGTTTCGATCCGAGTAAAGGCAGTATCTTATCATTAAATTTATTCCCAGTAATTGGCATAGGGTACCGATTTTCGCTGACCATTCACTAATATCAATATTTATTCCTTTAAATATTTCAAATTATTCATTTACATATAGATTTTTAAAAAAAAATTAAAAATATGATAAAATTTAAGTGATTACTTTATGTTTGCAGATAGGTTACAAATAATATCTAATACGGTTGAAAAACTCAATTTGATAGCTAATTTTGATTTCTATTTGCCACTCTTGTCAGACAAGCAGCACTTAAATTGCATTTCCGAGTTATTTGGCAATACATTAGAAAGTCACAGTGATCTCCATACTAAATATTTTGATTTACCGCATATAAGTGAAATTGCGATTTCCACTAAAAGTAATAGTTCTATTGGCATTTATTCATTGAACTATATTCCTTGTAGAGTTAGACAATGTTATCAAAAAAAGAAAAATTGAATTCGGTAAATTTTTTTTTTAATACTTTGTATATTAACAAATTCCTCTCAAATTAGTTATAACATTTGCCATTAATAGTAAAATTAATTAATATTGGAATTATTTCTTCTTTTCTTGTATTGGTTTTGTTAAGAATACCTAAATAATAAAAAAATTAAATAAAATAATTTGGAGGATATGTGAGTATGTCGTTCCGGAACTCTAAAAACAAAAATTGAGAAGAGAAATAACATAGAAATTCGATAAAGTCGTTATTAATAAATACAAATAAAAAAGAGAAGAAAAACAAAATGGAAATGGAATTATTTTATCTCAGCAGCTTGATCAAGATAAGGAATAATGTACCAGGAAGTTGGAAAAAGTTGTATATTTCATCAGTTGCCTGAGATAACACAAAAGAATAGATATAATAGAGATTTTAAAAAGAAAACTTAAATCAATATTGGATTTATCTTAAGTGTCAGCAATCGGAATCAGATCAATAATTATTAGTTTCACATTTCACAGACAATTCATACTGTTTGTTTTAATATGGAACTGAAAAAGATATGTATATTTAAATAAATAAAAATTTCAGATAAGTAAATAATAAAAAAAGCCCTTGCTGCAAATTAATTATTATATTAATGAAAAAATTATTATTCTATAATCAAAAATATTTTCATCAATATAATAATTACTTTGCAGCAAGGGCTCATTTTATTATTTACTTATCTGATATTTTAATTATGCTGCTACCAAGGAATCACCGTTTTATAATTTTATATATAAATTTGTTATTGTATCATAAAAATCACAAAATATTAACAAGTCTAGTATTATTTTACTTTATCCTATGCAAATGCTGACTGTTTTTATAAATTGGAAGTGAAAATATTCAGATGCTATAATGTCAAAATGCAATTTATCAAAACGAAAATTTTATATATTAATAAGAACACCAATGCAATATATATATATATATATATTCATCGACAGGTAATCTTGAACTTTAAGCTATTTTGAATAAACCATTTTTATTTTAACAAATTTCTGCTTTTAAATTCTCAAAACATTTTTATCAAAAATTAAAAATTTTGCTTTTATTTTTAAAATCAGTGTTAAAATTAATTTTTTAAATTTTACAAAACCTAGACTTTTAAAAAATTTAAATAAAATTTTCAACAAAATATTCAAAAAATTTTACCAAAACTATTTTACACTTACTTTTTTTTTTAAAAATTTTTTTTAAAAACATACCTCTAATAATTCCCATATGGAAATTATGTTTCTACAACCGCAAATAATGAAATTGACAGTGATAATGAAGTAAAAAAAAGTATCTGATTGAGTATAAAATGCGATAATAATCCTAAATAAAGAACTTGTATTGCCTGTAGTTAGGAAACGGAAAAAGAAAAAAAAGATCAGGGGCACAAATGCATATTCTTTTTATCCAAGTTCCATACCATTTCATGTTTTCCATAATAACATTTTCCAACAGATAGGTTTCTATTTTTGTAGCAATTTTATGAAATTTTACTGTAGTTGAACTTACAGAAAATGTGCTAGTTGTTTAGTTTGTTAATCCAACCAAAATACCTAGTGTACTCTTTGCATCCAAAGACAAACTTTCCATTATTTTATGTTCTCAACGGAAGATTCCATTTAAATATTCAGTCTAGTTTTATACATTCTGTTATATGTACTCTTTATAGAGGAACGAATCTACCGCATAAAAAAAGAATTGAATGTATATGATCTAATATTTTATTATACTGTGGTTGATATACTGTAGTTGATATGTGAAAAGAGTTTTGTTAGAACCCAGTCGAGTCTCCTGTAATAAAGGTGTTAAAACAGCCCGGGTGTTTGTTGTATTTATAGTGTTATGTGAATGATATAAAATTAACAATAATTCAAAAAACAATTTTTATAACTTATATTTATAAAAACAGTTAACGTAATAATAAATTAATATTCACATTTTGGGTGGATTCAACCATTAGTTCATAGATTAAAAATTAGTTAGTAAGGCTTTATTTCCAATCGTTATTTCAACTTTCTGATTTTGTTTATATCAAATTTTCAATCGTTTTTTAAAATCTTTATTTGTTGTTTAATTCTTCTATATAGTAATTCAATTACTTTAGGGAATTGATCTTTCAAAATTACAAAATGATGATTATAAAATAACAAAAATTGCAACTTAAATGTCACAAAAAAGTTGCATCAACTAATATTGTATAAATATTAAAATATAAACCTTTAAAACAAAAATTTATTCATTTTCATTTTGAGTCAATTATTTGACTTCTATCGAATTATAATATACAGGTAACCTTTCAACGTGGGTATACGTTCTGGACATGATCGCATTAAGCGAAATATCGCGATCAACGGGGGATTTTTGAAAAAAATATTTAAAGACTCATAAAACTATTTATTAAATAAACATTAGAATAATAATAAAACAAATAACATTAGGAATAAAAAATTAAAGAAACATTGAAAATAACATTAGGAATAAAAAAATTATAACAAGGATAGAAAAAATATAAAAAATTAAATAAACATTGAAAAAAAATACAATGGATAAATTAATAGTTTATTCATTTTTCTCGACGTTGTATAAAGGAATCTAAATCCCCTTGTTTGGCTTCTCTACGTTTATTGCGCAAAATTTGCCGATAACCATCAAGCAATACATTACAGCAACGTTTAACAGCATTTACTCGCTCGTAATCTTCATAGTTCTCTTCTAACAACTCCATGCATTGATTGTGACGGGAAAGGGCATTTTCGATAGTTTTTACAGTCAAATTTCTGACTGGAATAGGCCGGTGTCTGAAAAAAATTTTTTTAATTGTCGGTCGCGTTATAACGAATTCGCACTCGCCGTACAGTGATAAATAATTCACAACACTTATCTGCTTAAAATTCCTGTCATTTAACATAATTCATGTTATTAGGATTAATAATAAGTTTCAACCTCCAAAATGTTGCTCTAGTTATTACAATAATAAAAATCATAAAATATTAAACAAATTGGTCAATTTTTGAGGAACACGAAACAAGGAATAGTGTTTAAATTATTTCATCAAAAATTCGACGTTGCACATATAGTCAAAATCACATGTCCATGTTGTCTGCTGCAAATTCTATTTATTCCAACATTCACTAACTTACACTAAGTAACGTTTTTATTTATTCTTATTATTGCTTTAAATTATAATTCAATTAAATAACTTGGTAAAGCATTTCCACAGCGTTTCTTCATTAAATAAGATATTTCCATATAAAATCGGTTATGCTTACCCCGTTACGAAACTACACAAGCCTCTATCATATCCTTTGTCTTATAGTTCCCATCTAATTAAAAATTTCTTCCGGGGTTCTTTTTTATCAGGAGAAAAAAAGAAATCAGGAAGAAAAATTTAATTAAGTTTAAATATTTCATTTAATAAACACTGCGAAATGGCTTATTTAGTTGAATTGCATTTTTATAATTGATTTAATTGACAAGATATTTTAAAATTTATGTAATTATTGCTTGTTATATAAACACATCTTTATAGACTCATAGAAGCCTAGTAGAAGATCACAGTTTATTTGTTAACTTATATTTCGTAATATGATATTTATTAATGCAGTTCTTTTTATTGTTAATCGTATATCTTTATTAATTACAAATAACCATTCTTTGATAAGTTGCGTTTTCTAGTCCTTAGCCCACTGCTCAAATATTTTGTAAACACCCTGAAATCCATTCACCAACAAATGAAACTAGCTCAAACCGAATGTATAGTTTTATTTCTTTATGTAATTGGTTAACAGTTTTTAGTGGTTTACAAAGCTATCAGAACTTTGCGATATTGTTTGAGAGTAATTTACCCGATCAATTCTCCAACTACAGTTTTTATTGTCCCTAAAACCTTTTCTGAATCTGGAAATAATGGATATAAAGGTAAATTGTTAATGTGACATTTTAGAATATTTCATGAATGAATCTTAGATATTCAAGATGAAATTAAGTGGCTACTTGATGAAATAAAATACTATCAATGCGTGTTGTTTACGGAAAAACATTATGGTAAGTTAAAATTTCTGATACTTACTTACTAACTCGAATCAGATTTTATCAACTGTGTACTGGATTTCTCTTTTGTGGTCGAAGGAATTATAGATTCTGATTCCTCTACGTCTAGATCAAATACGGATTCTTTAGTTGTCCTTGATACTGATCAATTTATCGAATCCTTTGCTGCGTTTGAAGGCATGAGTAAGTTGTCAATATTATTTTTTAAACTTAATTTTAATCATTATTAAAAGTAAAATTACTTGAAAAATAAATTACATTTTAATTTCAATATTTTTTTTCAGATTTACAATATCATGCAGATTCTGAGATTTCATGTTTAAAACATTTCCTTAAAGAATCTTGGGTTCAAATTCTTCAAAAGGCTTTTAGAGGATTATCAACTGATGGAAAGGGTAAAAGAATCGTGAAGGAAATCAATAATTTACTGCCGGAATTGTGGGGGTTGAAAACATTCGATGAAGCTGTTGTAGATGCCGCTAAATGCAACTATACAGAATGGACGAAAATCGCCCAGAATAATCCAACAGGCTGGCATGAATCATTCAGCAAAGTTAAATTTGCTGGGATTGTTTGGCTGAATACTAATCAACTTTCATTGAATAAAGCTGTTGAAGAGCTTCAAAGATGTGAAAATATGCTGAGAAATGAATTTTTACATCCATCATAAAATAATTTTCAAAATTTGTATGTTATAAATATAAATATGTTTTGTGTTCATTTACTTTTCATTTTGAATCTTGGAATAAATTATTATTTTGATATTGATTTTTTAAATGTATTTAATATATTATTTGTAAATTTTAAAAAAACAAATTAGGTAGTTTCTATTTTTTGATCGTAGTGCAGTGCATGTGTTAGCTATAGGCAGTTGCATTTTTCAGGTGGCACAATTATGAAAATTAAGAAATTATTTAATTGTTTGGTTTAGGGGTGTTGACATTTTTTGAAACTATATGGTTGTTACAAACACAATCCAATATAAATATTTTTCGATTTCCATTTGGCACCTGGTGCGAAGCAACTTTAAACTGTATTCAAATGGGTGGATCGTCCGCAAAAAATCAGCGCTATTGTCCAATGAGCTGTCGATAGAAGGTTTGCTCAATTTTGATTTTAAGGTTCCATTTTTCTCATCATGCTCAAAATCTTATTGATCTCTCAGTCATGAACTATTTACTTGTGATAAATATATAAAAGGAGATGTCCCTGTCTGGTACGCAATTTGTTTCACTTGTTGATTTATCTTTAAGTTTACAACCTCCTTACTCCGCTGTCTGAAATATTCTCTTCGACTAACTGGCAATTGTGTTGATCTGCCTTTTCTTTTTATACTCATCTCGCCACTCAAGTCACCCGCAAACTAAATTGGTTTTGGCAATTTTGATATCTCTGTCCTAAACCAAATTAGTTATTTCTGGGCTTCCGGGGTTTCAATTTGTTAATTATTTTGGTGGCGGGTTTCTATTTTATCCCGGGTTTTCTTCGTCAACCAATTTCTTTTTACAATATTAGAAAGTTTGTTGACGTTTCGGATTTCAAACACTATTCGGGTTTTCTGTTGCCTTTTTAATTATTATTTCGAATATCAATGTTTTTATTGATTTTCCATTTTTACTTTTATGCATTTTGTTAACACGTTCGTGAAAGCTTGGAGTTATTATGGTTCATCACTACATTTAGTCTCATTACCGAGTTAAGTATTGTTAATATTATAATAGTTATCATTATCATTATTACTATTGTTGGGTCAGGACAAGATTTTGATTAAATGAATTGGAAATAGCACGAAAATATAACATGCAGATTTAAAATCAGACCCATAAACATCAAATAAACAACCTTAAAATGTGAGAAAAACGCAATTAAACATAAAATGAAAAACATAAAAGTAAATTAAAATAATAACAAAACGCACCAAGATCAGCACGAAATTAACACAAACATTACAATATAACAAGAAAATTTGAACGAAAATAGATCAATTTATAAAATCAGTATTTCAATGCGAAAGGTGGTTGAAAATAAAATATTTCTAATCGGAAATATTCAATTATAAAATAAATTATATATTTAATCAAGAAAATAATAAAATTATATATATATATATATATATATTACTGTGGGGTTTATGGTCTGATTAACTTTGACCTTGACCTCAGATGTAACTTACTCTTTACCTCCAATGGTTACCCGTCGCTAAGCAACGTTGGTGATGTAACCACTGGTTTTGATATCGCCAAAGGTGAGCGCCATATAGGAACTGCTCTAGCCCGACCTCAAACTGGGTTCAACTCACTGCCGTTAGAAGGCCTGTGTGCGCTTTTATTTGCTCTGGTCCCTTTCTTGTATAACTGGTTTATCTCATTCTACCAACTGAATCTAAAAATGTTTGGTTTTTATTCTAGCTCGTGTTGACGTCACACTTATTAAGAAAATTAAAATCTTGGAAAAACAACATTTAGTAAACCATCAAATCAAATCGCCTTTTCTTCTGCGTGCTGAGCGGCCCGACGCTTGGCGCGCTCATTTCTTCCTGGCCGATGCCTGATTCGCTTATCTATAGGTTTCGCGACCACGGTGGATTCTTTATAAGCCAATTGGGCTAGGGCAAAGACCAATGGGTAGGTTACCGCGTTACCTTCCTGGCACGCCGATAACGCTACCTCTAGGCCCCGAATCTGTGTTTTCAGGCTTTGATTAAGGTGTTTTTCTTCGGTCCAGCCTCGTTGGGCGGCCGCCACCTTCTGGTAGAGGGTCTTTACTTTCTTGGTGGATCGTATCTGTTGGACTTCAGCGGTCAATTGCATGATTTGTCGGAGTAGATTTTTGTTTGAATTCTGGGCCTTGTCTAGTTCCTTTTGTAAGACTTGCCTTGAATGCATATCTACAATAAAAGAAAATTCATCATCAACTACACTCTCTACGTCAGAATTCGCATAGTTTATTAAGTTTTCCTATGATCAGGGCTTATGCTATAATCTTGTGTTATAATCTTATGCTATAATCTCATGAAAAGAAAGGAAAAACACAGTAAAGACTAATATTTATTTTGATCTAATTTACTGAAACTTTTTAAGTCTTGAACGGCCTTGATTTCCACTTCTCCTGGGTGGTCCCCGAGCATATGGGTGCTCACGATTGCCATTGTAATTCCGCTCTCCGTCCCGCGTCTCATTTGTAAGAATTTTTCGTGGGACCACCACGTTCATCTCGGTGGAGCTTTCAATCAAACGAGGGTCGTCTAGATTGTAAGATGTGTTGTACGGCGGAGCGTATCCGTCCGTGCTCGGGATAATGCCGGTAGCGATCGCCTCATTTATTTTTGCCAGGTCACGTTGAGGTCGTTCCACTTGTTTGTTGGTCTGGCGTTGGTGTTTTTCCAAATGCGCCAATAAGTATTCTGCTTGCCCTCGGATCTCTCAGGCGGGATTTCGGCCTGGGTTCCTCTTTATAGCAATATAGGGGAGATCGATTTCTCAATGTTCTCGTTGAGTACCTGCACGGGATTCTCTTACGGTCGAGATTGAGAACCCCGCATCCCACATGGCCTGACGACATCTGGCGACAGAATGTGCGGGAAATCGCACTGTGACGCGAGATGCGTCAATCCAAGAATTGTCTAAACAAAAATTGGATAGAAATTATTACCGTACTTAGTAGATAATTAATCATGTTAAAGGTGCATTTCATTTGGAGTCGTCATTTAGCGAACAGAGAGGACAATCGCGGCGTCAAGTTGTGACGTCGAAGGGTCAAATAGATGGTTATAGGACGTGAAGGGGGCTGGGACGGTATTCGTCTTAATAGATATCGGATAGTTAGGCTGTTTGTACGTAAATCCCTCTGACTTGGTGTGACGGGAATTTTCTTTCTGGGCACGGTAGTATTATTAGGCGGGCTGATGTCGTTATTCTTATGTGTGGCATTATTGCATTGCTTCCACTCTTCATGGAAAACTTGTCCTAAATTGATTTTTCATCCTACTGTCAGTTTGGAATATCACTACTTTGTCAATTTTTTGTACTAATTTTGTCAAGACGTGAATTAAGACATATTGATCCTGTAGGGAGTGTGTTTGAGGCTCCATAGAATTTCAGCATTAAGGAATGAAGAGGCTTATCCGCGGAATGTCGTTGTGGTAATGGCATACGTGATGGCGATATGAATGGTGTAATGAACAAGTTTGTCTCGAATGAGATTAGTTGCGCAAAATTTCAACGCTACATTACAACGAACTGAACTCGCACATCCGGCGTTATGTGAAGATGAATCCAAAATGGGATCGTACATATATTTATTTGGGTTCTTTATAATGCATAAAATACTACAATTAAATTTATTAAGCAGAGGCATAATGTTCCTTGGCAAAATTAATTTTATCCGTGGTTGATGGATAGATTGTTCGTATTTGGGCAGCTGGCAATCGATCTATATTAGTCGCGCGGTCCTCATGTAAACAAAATATTAACAAATTATTTAATATCTTTTAATGCTTACCGTCCTGATCTCTCCGATCTCCGTGGTTAGAATTTCTACGATTGTTATCGGGTCGTTCCTGATTTGTCTGTTCGTCCGGATAATACATGTTTGTGAAAAAATGATCATTATTGTCAGGTTCGGGTGTATATATTCTCGATTAATGCCACGTCAAGCGGGAAGAGGGTGTCATACAGTGACAATAATTGTGGTTAGATTTAATTTTGTGCCCTGCACTTAAAATCCTAGTGAGTTTAATTTTCAATCCATTGATTTCTTTGAATTGATTCGTCGATATGTATTTTTATACCGGGTGCAGAAAAAATGTTTGGTGTGTCTGTTGTGTATTGACTATTAGCATTATTATTTTCATTTGGCTAGAATTTTCCGTGATGTTTCTGTCTTCCGGGAAAATTGGTTACGTGGCAATTAAACTGCTATTTAATTTGCTCTCATGTTCGGTAATTTGGGTGCTATGTCGATAACAATTTTATCATTTAGATCTGACATGTGGCTAGTCGTTACTGCGGTTCGTGACAGGGATGAAACTGCCGCTCTCTATCCGAAAATATTTCCTTTAACAAGAATTCATTTCCTCGGAATATTCCCTACCAGCAGAATGAAAGTTCATTCAATAGATGTCTAACGTCGGTGGTATGGATTATGGTCTCAGAGATTGATGGATCAAAAATGCTGAACTTAGTCGTTTTGTTGAATATTATTATTCTCTAACTTCACTGTTCTTATTTATTTATTGGATAATTTCAATGTAGCTGCTACTTAAACAATAATTGATCTCACTGGGATCTGCTGTCACGTCATATTAGTTTTTGGAATTTCGTTGCCGGTGACAGACTCCTTACATGATTCTTCAACGCACGCTTCATTGTGGCGAGAGTCTTGTGTTCATTCGAATTCCGAGTTAGTAACTATCTTTTTGTCAAAAATATTGTAATGATGATATTTAGTGCGTCTTATACCGTTAAATTAGCTCATATTACGATATCAATATCCATTCTCATCAGGATCAATCTCTTATTTCCAAATTTTTGGAGTTCATGAACTAATTTTTGTGTGGGGATCGATACTCGTTACATAATTATCTAATGGTTTCTCCACTCAGGGTCTTTATTATTTATCTGTATTGTCAATTTTAATATAATTATTTGTCGTATTTTTATATCGCTAAATCCTCTAGATTTCTAGTTTTTATTAAATTGTGGTCAGTTCATTTATTAATTTAGGTTGGATTCCTAAAACTCTTTATAATATCCTCGAGGAGTAAGATTATTTAGTTCATTATTAGTGGGATCTTTACGCTAGTTCGGCGAAAGGCTATAGCTATTAAAATTCATCTATCGTTAATAAGAGTCAGGTTTTAGGTCGTTAACACGGGTCGATTTTTAACACTCGTTTAACTTATAACTTCACCCTATCATTATTTACGACAATTTATCCTTGTGGTATCGATTTACTAATATTAACGCCCATTCGTCCACCAAGGTTTTGCATATTAATTTTAGGATATTACCGGTTAGCTTTACTGATATTTTTATTTAATTATTAAAGACATGATCATAGCAACGAATTTTTATACCCGTTCCCATTATTCCCATTCAATTTGACCTTAAGATCGTTTTGTGTTCATGTTAGAATATTACGAGTGCCCACTGGACTACTCGGTGTGATGATTTTTAGCCAACAGTCATTTATCATTTTAGGTCGAATTTTTAGGAAATGGAATGCAGAGGGGTAGCCAAAAGACTACCTCACCACTTCCCAATTTCCTCTATAACGGACAATATTGACGTTCCAGCTACTGCGTTCTCACGCCGTAGCCTTCACGGGCACAAACTATTGGCGGACTTACACCGCACTTACACAGTTTGGTTGGTGTGTGTAGATTTTATTGACTTGCGGTGATGTGTCGGCTGTGGGCCGGAAAACATTTCGACATGAGTTTTCTAAATCAAGCATTTATTGAAATATAATTGGCATAAATACACGTTCATAATTGGCATACATGGTTCTATACATTGCACATACAAACCTTTTCCCACGCCGACGCCTCAAACAGAGCTCATATGAGGTTGTCCGGACGCGACGTGGAGAAAGTTTTTGAATATTTCTTCACTCACATTGAAAATATTGATTGATACTGGCTAACACTGATTATTCAAGTTTGCAAAAACTGATTAAGACTGAGTTTTTCAAGACTACTTTCAGAAAACCGATTAAAACTGGTTAAAATTATGTGAAAATGAATCGGTATATATTCCTATTGTACGACCCTAAACTTGCGTGTTAAATTTGATTTAGTAAAACAAAATTTGACCTTGTGATTTTCTAGTATATTCTAATATTAATTTTATAAATTTTGCAATTTGATTTGACAATTTTATTTTTATTTTTTTTAATTGAATTATTTCCAATTCAAAATATTTAATTTTTGTTCTATTTTTATGGATTTTCGCATTTTTTGGTAAATTGTCAAATTTCGGTCAAATTTTTATGTTCTCATGTTATTTTTATGTTTATTTTGTGCGGATCTTGTTGCACTTTGTTATTATTTTAACTTACTTTTATGTTTCTCGATTTTATATTTTATTGTTTTCTCTCTCTTATTTTAGCATGGTTAGTTGGTGTTGTATGGCTCTGATTTTAAATCTGCATGTTGTATTTGCGTGTGTATTACCGATTCATTTAAACAAACTTGTGTCTTGGCCCAACATTACAAATACAATCAAGGTCAAATATTGTTTAAATGCATCAAAAAGACATCGCAAGGTTAGGGTCGCAAGATAGGTATATATACCAATTCATTTTCACAGAATTTTTAATGCGAATGCAAAAATTTTGTGAGCAGTTCAACTTTCTCACAGAAACCAGTTCAACTCTCAACGTTAAATCTTCCATACTATGAGAGTAAGTATGGAAAGATGATTTTGCTATGAATGTTGGAAGCAGAATACTATGTAACAATGATGATTTGAAAAATATATGATTAATTGAAGATGTCGCACTCTGTCGAAATTTTTCTGGCCCAGAGTCGAAACACACCGAGATGTGTAAGTCCAGGTTCATCCGCCAATATCTCGTTCCCGTGATAATTCTGCTGTGCGTAACGCTAGAATTCAAACGTCAATTCTTAAAATCTATAGGGGTAGATGGAAATAGAGGAGCAGTCTTTTGGATGTTCTTTCGTCATCCATCTCCCAAATATTCGACCTAAAATGGCATTACTTATCGGCTTAAAATCATTCACACCGAGTAGTCGAGTGGACACTCAGAATCCTAATATCGATATATAGGGCTAAATAAAGGAGGTGAGTTTTGGAAAAGAGCGGGAAATCGTTGCAACGTTAAAAAATCAATTATTTAATATAAACAATCTAAAATAAGAATCCGAGTCAAAAGCCTTTAATAATGTATGAACATTTAATAATGGTAAAGTTAATGTAATTAATGGTCTCAATAAAATAATCAAAATTTCAGTGAAAGCACTGTTTGAGTAAAAATTCGAATGGAGTTCGACAACCGCATCGTACAAAGCATGCAGTCCAGCTGATAAGGTTTCCCAATCCTAGTGCTCTTCTTCTATGAACGATCCTTTAGTTTAATGATTTCGTGTGGTGTAGATTATCATTATTATGGTTTCAATTGTACACACTATATTGTTTTGCCATGCTTGAGTTATTTCAGTGGGGTTTTGTTGTCAAACTTGGGGTAGAGGGTGTCGGGGTTTATTTTACTTTATATCAATTGTATTTTGGATGTTGATTGGTTAGGTCTTTTCTCATGTTGTTTATAGTTTATGTCGAAGCTCAGCCGGTTAATTAACTACAATACTCTTACGGTGGTCATTAGAAAATGCTTTTTCTGAACCGAATTGTCAATATCATGATGCTACGTTAACCCTATCACCGTGGTTCTTAAATGGTTTTGTTCTATTCAATATCATCATTACGAAGGGTTTTAGTTTTATTGCCAAATTCTCTTACGTATTTTTAATAGTAGCCTTGTTGGAATTAGAGTTCTCAATTTAATACTTCATTTTAGTTTAGTTAAGTTTTTAGTTTCTTTGAATATGAATATTGTCGGTAGCAGAATTTTCAGCTTCGAAGTCCAATTTCAGGTTATTGATTTCATGAGTTATCGTCGACCTAGATGTTATCGTTACTAGCGGTCTCAATTTAGCATCTCAATTTTAAAGTTACTTATTCATTTTTTACGCAAATACTATCGTTATTAAGGACTCCCAATTTCACATTCCAATTTTTAGGGTTATTTAATATGATTTAACTTCAAATCAACGATTTAGCGGTCTAATTTTTAGGATTATTTTGTTTGATTAAATTTTCAACATAAACATTAGCGTTAAAAAAGGCTCAAATTGTTTTAAGATTTATTTTTTGACGTAGCAACGATTTTCGACTCTTTCCCACACTCCTTTTCCTTATTTGATCTTAGGGTTAGCTATGTTGATATTACGATATTATGAGTCCCAACTGCACTACTCGGTGTACATGATTTTGAGCCAATGAGTTATAAGATTTTAGGCCGATTTTTCAGGAACTGGATGACGAAGGAGCAGCCAAAAGACTACCCCCTTATTTTTCAGTTTCCCCCTATAAGCGGCAATGTATTGATTCCATTGCGCACGCCGAAGCCTTCACGGACACGAGATATTAGCGGATGAACCGCACTTACACATCTCGGTAGTTATGTCATATTTTAATAACTTGCGGTGATGTTTCGGGTGTGGTCCGGAAAATTTTCGACATTATACATTTTCTCGAATCATATATTTTCATCATATTGGTACAGCATAGTTGACCGTCAGCATACATAATAATATTTCCCCATACATGCGTCAAGTAGAGCTTACTTGAAGTTGCTTGAACGCTGTATGGAAAAATTGTCGATTGTTTTCCACTTGAATTGTTCCACAAAAGTTTACACACTTTTCCAATGTTAAATTTGTCTCTATAATAGGACTTGAGTTAATGGTTAAAACGAGTATAAACTAGTTAAACGAGTTAAACGAGTTAAAATTCTGTGAAAATGAATTGGTATATATACCTGTTCTGTGACCATAACCTTTCGTGTTAAATTTACTGAGATAAAACAAAATTTAACCTTGATGTTATTTGTATAATCTAACTCTTGTTTTTGTTGGGCCAAGACACGATTTTGTTTGAATGAATCGGTAACACGCACGCAAATACAACATGCAGATTTAAAATCGGACCCATAAAACATTTACTAACCATGCTTAAATATGAGAAGGAAAACAATTAAATATAAAATCAAGAAACACAAAAGTAAATTAAAATAATAACAAAGTGCAACAAGATCAGCACGAAATAAACATAGAAATAACATGAGAACATAAAAATTTGACCGAAATTTGACAATTTACCAAAAAAGCGAAAGTTCATGAAAATGGAACTAAAATTAAATAATTTGAATTGGAAACAATTCAATTAAAAATAAAAAATAAAATTTTCAAACTAAATTACGAAAATAATAAAATTTAAGATTTTTTTGTTTTACTAAATCAAATTTAACACGCAAGGTTAGGTTCGTACAATATGTATATATACCGATTCATTTTCACAGAATTATAATCAGTTTTTGAAACTAAAAACTCAGCCAGTCTTAACCAGCCGGAACAGAACAATTCTCAATGTGAGTGGAGGAATGCTCGAAAACTTTCTCCACGTCGCGTCCATGCAACCTGACATGAGCTCTGTTTAGACGTCGGCGTGATGAAAGATGTTTTAATGTCGTTTGATGAATGATGAATATTCAACATAAATTGTCATATGCTATTATATCTCAATAAAAGTTCTTACTATACAATGCTTACGTCGAAATTTTTCCGGCCCACAGCCGACACATCACCGCAAGACAATAAACTATACATACTCCACATCGAATTGTGTAAGTGCTGTGTAAATCCGCCAATGATTCGTGCCCGTGAAGGCTACGGCGTGAGAACGCAGTAGCTGAAACGTAAATTTTCATTCCGTATAGGGGAAGTTGGGTGAAGAGGGAGTAATCTTTTGTCTATTTCATCATCACTCAATTCCTATAAATTCGACCTAAAATTATAGTGACAAATCGGCTCAAAATCATAACATTGAGTAGTCCAGTGGGCACTGATAAATTCGTAACATCAACATAAATTCTCCTAAGATCAATTAAGGGAAGGTGACGGGGGATTTAATGCCAAAAAATCGTTGCTATGATTTCTAATTCATTTAAATTGGTCATGACTTCTAACTTGAATTACTGACTACAACTCAAAATTTGCTACGATATGTAAATTGTTTAAATTCGCTGTGACAGCTAAATCAAAGTGTTGTTTATCACTCCAAATTGGTTATGACCCTTAAAATAAAAATAGAAAAACATTCCAAGCAAGTGCCATTTCAGTTTCCTAGTAGTTTTGTAGGGAAGGACGCGAGTGTTAATCGATAATGGAACAGGCGAAGACAGATAAATTAATTCAAAAATTTCAATCCCGTTTTCCACTCTCATCATTTCGAACCCCTAAGATCCAAATGTCAAGTATTTATAGTTCTAATAATATCCTAAATTAATGATTAAACATCTGGTTTACCCACATAACCCGTTAAACAATTAAAGTAATCACACAACGCGCCCATAAATTCCCGACACTAGTTGCAATTCAATTCGTTAAAACATTTACGACCAGGAGAAGTTAAGGGGCGACCGACATTGATAAATGTTTTAAAAATTTTAAATTTTAAGACAAAATGTTAGATATATACAATTTTTCCAGAGATAATGTATCTAGAGAAGTTAAATTAGTGATCGGCCATTAGCGGCGAATAACACGTAACATTAAAAAATAAATTCTTAGATAGCATTTCAACATATCAAATAAAGGAAAAAATTACATTTATTAGAACTAGTAATATCTCTCCGAAAAAGGGACAAACGATATAAACGAATGAACTTCATCACAAATTTCTTCCCATGTCCACTACCACAGGATAAGGAATGATCATAGCCAGCCGAAAACGTTCTAATCGAGGAGGAGAGTCACATGTTACCGGTGAGGTGAACAACATGAGGAGGGCGAGTGAAGTACGCCCTACTCTAGTAAAATATAGAACCTAAAACGTTTTAGTGATTACACGCATTATGCAAATTGAACATCTACCTGATCCCACGAGGAATGATTTGACGATGGTTACGATAAAATAAATTTCGTAAAAATAATGACTGTGATCTCCGATAAATCGCTAGAAGTTTTCCCGAAATCTAAATTCCAAAAATGAAGAAATCCAAATCGGTGAATAAATAAATTGGGAAGCATGAGTTTCGACATTTAGAAATTGCTGATCAATAGAAATCCCACCCGATCAGAATAGTCAGGCGGAATTCCACCTCCGCATTTTTCATGCAAGGGGAATGACATGCCCTTTACGACCGAGGCAGCATGCAGACAAAGTTTGAACACACACATTGCGCTAACACAACCAAATACATATAAATTTTGTAGTTCACATGAATACGGTCATTTTGTCATTTTACTACTATCCAGAGATGCATTTGAACTCCAAACACCCAACAAGTGGAACTTCATACAGGTCACAGAAGAATCCGGATGAGGAGATTACGATGGAGCGAAAATACCCCAGCCGAAATGGTAATTTCTATAGTCTATTAACTAAAATTTGATTGTGATTACGAGACCCAGCCTCATAAGTTTCTCCCAGAAGAATGCTCACAGACTCCGACAACAGTACAGACTTGGAATTTAATGGAATAGTTGTGTCGTTTAATATAACTCATGCTTATCAATTTAATTGTGTAAACCTACAAAAATTTATTCCACCGAACGTACTAATGATCGAAAACTCAACCAACGCAGATAATAGAATCATGCTAAATTTTTCTCATGCATTTAATGATCCAGCCCCAGTTAGGCTTGGTCGTGAAAGGAATTCCAGCTATCTTCGACGATCGCGACATATGCTAAACAAAAGAAATAAAATAAAATAAGTTAACTTGATTTCATAACCCTTTTGTTTTTAGTTGATGATTTAGTTGCAAAATGCCAATTTACTATAAGTAGTAAATTTAATATAAATGATACTTAAAATAATTTAAATTTAAAATAGCTGACAAGTTTAACAGTTGAAATATCATTTATAACTCTGAAAGTACGTTTTTCTGAAAATGAAAAGTTTGTAATTCGATATTATTAATTTTAAAGGGTTGCTTAGTTAACTAGTGTCAATTTTAATTAAACTCGTTTAAAACAACGACCCGATTTTTTTGTTATATAATTGATTCAACTGGATTTAATTAAACGCACGTGAACAACAATTTGAGACTGTTCCTACCCCGTGTAAAATCCTTCTATGAAATCCCTTTAAAAATCACAGCCGATAGGTAGGAAAAGAAAAACCTTTGAATAATCCTACTTAAGATAACGTCAATTTGGCAGCTATTTGAAGCTCTACTTGGGCAACCGGGGGTATTTACCTTCACCTAAATCTGGTGACCCAAATTTCGAATAACTGATCCCAATCAAAATTGGTGGGTTTCTGGGTGTTGATATTTTGAAACTGTATGGTTGTTAGCCAGACAACCCGATACAAATATTTTTCGCTTACCACTCGGCACCCGTTGCTAAGCAACGTTGGAACTGTGTTCGAGTGGGTGGATTGTCTGCAAAAAGTGAGCGCTATCGCTAATGCTATAATTGACCGAACGATCCGTGTGTCCAACGAGCTGCCGATAGAAGGCCTGTGCTCGATTTCGATTCTTAGGTCTCATTATTCTCCTATCTCTTTCAAATGTCGACCTATACTCTCATCATTCATTGTTATGTCCATTCCCATAGTCCTTCTTATCGTCGTCCGTGTTGATGATTATTCTATGTGTTGGGGTATCACGAAAAAGCACAGTAAAATCGATAAAACACAAAAATGATAAAAGTGCAATATTAATTAAAAAATTTATAAAAATTCGAAAGTAATATTGATCGAGGGAAATTGGTATGGTTGAACGCCAAATTGAGAGACGAGTCCAGAAATAATAATAAAAATTTAGTGAGGGGTCCCTAGAAAATAATATAAGATAAAAAAGGAAATTAATTAAGAAAAATTAATTACTAATGGGAAGCCCGAGTCAATGGGAAGCCGAGGCAATGGGAAACCCGAGAGATGTGTAAAATCCGAGAGCTGAGGAAAACCCGGCGCATAGACGGAATAATATAGTAGGATAAATTAGCCTAAACAACATTAAATGGGCGCCACTGAGTAACGGAGAGGTAATTATGTTGCAATTAGTAATTTGGTGATGGGCCAAACGTTGTTGACAAATGTCGGTCTGGAAAGTAATTATTATTAATAATTTAATAATGTAGAAAATATTGTTGACAATCGTCAGAAAACAATCTGAGCAGGAGTATAAAAGAAAGAGGGAAAAACACGAAAGACAGGCATTATTAACCAGATACGAAAGACAGACATTATTAACCAGACACGAAGAGCAAATATTATTAACTAGAGTGAATCGACGTGAACGAGCAGTAACTAGGTTAGTAGAGGAATACAAATCCAAGTAAAAAGGTGCAAATCAATTAGTGAAATTGTGATTACAAACATTGAGATAAAACGGATTGATTTGTCATTGTGATAAAGTGCAAATAAAATTATTCTGTGTTGGGTTTGCTTATTTGATTGGAAAAGGACACGAGGAGTCAGAGGGAACCGACTTTCAATAATAATAACCCAACATATGGTATGTACACCCCTTTACTATGGTAAATATTCACACAGTATATATTTTACTCTTACCCCTATTATAACTACAATGTTCCCTATTATTATTACTAGCATTATCATTGTAACTATTATATGTATTACCTTTATTAATTGTTATTACTATTACATTTATTATTATTCTAATTGCTATAATTACCCTTACATTCATTATTATTACTACTATTATTTTTATTAGTATTATTATCATCATAATCATTATCATTATTATTACAAGTACCATGATTATTATTATTATTATTATTATTATTATTATTATTATTATTATTATTATTATTATTATTATTATTATTATTATTATTATTATTATAAATATTATAATTATTATCGATATTACTAACGAATTTTTGTGTAGGGATTCGTCCTTATTCCTCAGCTTTAATAAATATTTTTCTATATAAAAATTTAGCCGTAATCCATCTGTATTTTTTCAGTTTTCGATAAAGTATTTTTGTTAATTCGAAAAATTTTAGCAGCGTCCCACCCTTATTTTACGGTTTTATCCTTATTCTATAGTTTTCGATAAAGTATTTTTATTGACTCGGAAAATTTTTGCAGCGTTCCGCCCTTATTTTATGCGTTCCATTTTTACTTTACTATCTTTGTTAAGTATTTCAATTAATTCGGAAAATTTGAGCAGTATTCTGCCCTTATTTTACAGTTTCATAATAATCTTATACCAACAGTTGAGCCGCATTTCACTTTTATTTTACTATTTTCTATAAGTATTTTAATCAATTTGGAAAATTTGAGCAGCGTTCCGCCCTTATTTTGCAGCTTTATGATAAATGTTTTAACTATTTCCGAAAATTTGCGCAGCGTTCTGCCCATATTTTCCGTTTCAATTCAACATATTTTATTTACTTCTTTAAAACATTATTTTTCATTATTTTAGTCGTTCGGATTAATCTTTTTCCGATGGCTATTCATTTTAAATGTTGCAACGATTTCGCTATTTTCCCCGCTACCCTTTCCCTCTCTTTGTCCTTAAGTTCTATGTATGTTCATATTATATTTAATGAGTGCCACTGGACTACTCGGTGTTAATGATTTTGAGCCGAATGTTGTTAAAATGTTTATGTCGATTTATCGAAATTAAGTGCAAGAAAGTTGAGCCAAAAGACCCACTTTCAAGCTAATCTCTTTCGCTTTTTAATTCAATGATTTGACGTTTGGGTTCCTGCGTTCTCACGCCGGAACCTTCACGGGCACGACTGATGGCGATTGTACACGCACTTACACAGTCGATAGTTATGTGAAATTTTACTAACTTGCAACATGTTTTGGCTCGATCCATGTCCCCTTGACCTGTTGGATTTCTCTGGTTATCTGCAGGAGTTGTTGCTGTAGTTCTCGATTGGTTGCGTGAGCCCTATCCAATTCCTGTTGAAACACGGAGAGTTGATGAACTCTCATTTCTAAAATAACAAATTTCAGTCAATTCAATTTTACAGTTTGAGGGCAATTTATGAATTCATTTATGCGGTTTATCATTAAGTCGCACTAGAAGGTTCCCTCACTTATCGCCCTGTAAGTTACCAACAAAATAATAGAACATGAGAACAATAAGCTTTATTTCAAGTAGATATTTAAGTCATGTGTCATTATACAAAACAAAAAAAATCTTTAATTCCATCGTTGGCCATGGCGTTCGCGCTCATAGGGGTGGTCGCGGCGATCTCCTGTTAGTCTTCCTTCGTCTCTCAGCTCTCTTGGCAGGATACGTCGTGGGATTACCACATTATTGTCCGGAATTCTTTCTCGTAACTTCGGCTCGTAAGAGACATTGTAGCGGGGAGGCATACCCATCAGTACTGGGTATCTTGTCCGCCGCGATATCCGCATTGACCTGCCTCAGATATTGCCTGGCCTGCTCTACCTGCTTGTTGGTCTCCTTCTGGTGAGCTTCGAGGCGCGCCAACAAGTACTCGGCTTGGCCTCGCATCTTCCTAGCCGGGTTGCGTCCTGGTTCCCTTTTTATTGCCACATAAGGGAGATCAAACTCGTTCGGATGCCGTTGCGTGCCCGATCTGGTTTCTCGCACAGCAGAAATAGAAAATACCACGTCCCACATCGCCTGCCTACATCTGGCAGCCGAGTGAGCGGGGAATCGTGCGATTACTCGGGATTCATCGATCCACGAGTTTTCTAAAAGGAAAATAAACATTAGGCAACAATCGATGTTTTGCGTTTCGTTCGTTTTCGGCTGATTAGTCTCGGATTTGGGCACGTTGATCTAACTTATGGGGCATGTGTGAATCTAGTGGATACGCCTGGGACAACTATCGTGCCATCGGGTTTTACCGGAAAGCGTAAGTGCCTCGATTTCGTTTAACAGGGGCTATCATTGGGTGGGTGCGGCATGTTCGCGTAGTATTTCGGAAGTATCTTAACCGTAGGTCGTCCTCACGCAGTGGTTTTCCAATTCGCACAGTTGGTTGGCAGTTCGGGAGTTTAATTTTCGTATTAATCCATTCGCATTCTACCACGAGTAAATGGCTGAGAGTAATAATTCAACCATTCTTCAGTTCGTCTCCATCTTGATAAGTCCCTGACGATCAACGGATTAAATACTGTCTGGATTCTCTACTTTACAAATTACTGATGATGGCGAAAACTATTTGTTATTTTAATTTTTTTTTTCAAGGATCATTAAAAAAAATTTTGACGACCTATACTGCCCAGATACTCGTGATTTTCTTTTGTTTAAGGATCAGCTTTTTCCCCATAACTACTACTGAGTTTATTCAAGTGAGTTTCACTATCATTAATTTTAAATATCTGTATTCTAATTACTGATATTGGTTAAACACCTTTGTTCTACTGGTTATTAAGAATATCTTTTAACTAACTTTAATCTGTTATGTGTTAGTAGTATTTTCTAATCCAAGTTTACCTTAACAAGTTATTGCTGATAATTCTGGGAGAACTTTATTTTAGTAAATCATTTATGTTATTTTACATAAAATTAACTCCTTAGACTATTATTAACGATGTCAAATAGACTTTGCTTGACGAAACTATTGACAATGCATGACAACCTTGACCAGTACTTGCCTTATTCAATGATTGATAGTATATTAAATTATAGTTGATAATTCTTAACTGGACTTTATCTTACTAGACTCTTTACAGTATATCAACTACAGATGATAATTTTGACCAAACTTGATTTTATTAAATTACTGATGGTGTACTAAACTGCCAGTGATAATTTCAACTGAGCTTTGTCTTGTTAGTTAATGATGATATATAAAAATATAAATGATAATTTTGACTAAACTCTATCTTAGTACAGTATTGATAATGAAAAATGTAAATGGTAATTTCGTCTAAGTTTTATCTTACTAAATTACTGATAATATAAAATAATACGTTACACTAATAACATATTGATGCAGGTAGAGGGTCGGTCGTTAATCATATCGTTACTCGAATTAGTGTGGGATTTAATTTAATCGTATAAGATAATAAAATAGGAAATGATATAATATTTATTATCGAGGATTTAATCAAAATTAAATTTCCAAATAGGAATCTAGCTAAATGCACTAGCAAAATTTATTTACCCTTCTGGTAGGTTACAGGGTATCGATGTTTGTTTAAATCTTCTTATGGTTTCCCGGTAACGCCATATAAATATTTTCTGGTTACCACTCGGCACCCGTTGCTAGGCAACGTTGGAAATGTGTTCGAGTGGGTGGATTGTCTGCAAAAAGTGAGCGCTATCGCTAATGCTATAATTGACCGAACGATCCATGGGTCCAAAGAGCTGCCGATAGAAGGCCTGTGCTCGATTTCGATTCTTAGGTCCCATTATTCTCCTATCTCTTTCAAATGTCAACCTATACTCTCATATCATCTATCTTTGTGTCCATTCGCTTGGTCCTTCTTATTATTGTCCATGTTGATGATTTTTATGGTCTGTAAATCTTGGTTATGTTAAGTAAACACAGTACATCTCTTACCCTTATCCCTATTATAACTACAATGTTCCCTATTATTATTACTAGCATCATCATTGTTACTATTATATATATTACCTATATTATTTTTTTTATTACTATAACTACCATTATATTTATTGTTATTACTACTATGATTATTACTACTATTATTATTATCATAATTATTATCATCATTACTACAAATACCATGATTATTATTATTATTATTATCATTATTATTATTATTATTATTATTATTATTATAATTATTATTATTATTATAATCACCATTACCCTTATCATTATAGTTAATATTATTAAGATTTTGTAAGGTCCGTCCTTATTCCTCAGCGTTAAATTTTTTTATTGATATACAACATTAGCCGTAGTCCATCTGTATTTTTCGGTTTTTGATAAAGTATTTTTGTAAATTCGAAAATTTTAGCAGCGTTCCGCCCTTATTTTACGGTTCATCCCTATTCTACAGTTTTCGACAAAGTATTTTCATTGACTCGGAAAATTTGAGCAGCGTCCCGCCCATATTTTCCGCCTCAACTCAAATTAATTTATTTAATTCTTATTTAAAAACATTATTTTTCATGATTTTGGTCGTTCGGATTAATCTTTTTCCGATGGCTATTCATTTTAACTGTTGCAACGATTTCGCAATTTTCCCCACTACCCGTTCCCTCTCTTTGTCCTTAAGATCTATGTATGTTCATATTATATTTAATGAGTGCCCACTGGACTACTCGGTGTTAGATATATTGAGCCGATTGTGGTTAAAATTCATGTCAATTTTATAGGAAACGAATGATGAAGGAGCAGCCAAAGGACTACTCATTTACCCTCCAAGTTTCCCTATCTACGGATAATATTGACGTTCCAGCTCCTGCGTTCCGCACGCCGGAGCCTTCACGGGCACGAACTATTGGCGATTTTACACACACTTACACAGTTCGATAGTGTGTTTTATTTTTCTATCTTGCGTTATGTTTTGGCTGTGGGCCACCAAAAATAAAATAATAGAAAAAATAAATTACCACATGAATTAGGCAAAAGTCTCGACGCATAAACTGTATATTTGGCATTCATATAAACAAATTTTAAATCGGGCATCGATGTACATAAACCAAAATAACATAACTGTAGATTAACAATCAAAAAATATTGCTGCAAAACATAACTGTAGATTAATAATCTGAAAATATTGCTGCAAAACATAACTGTAGATTAATAACCTGAAAATATTGCTACAAAACATAACTGTAGATTAATAACCTGAAAATATTGCTGAAAATATTGCTGCACAATAGTTGAAAAGCACACAGTAAAACAAGATAAAAAGTGTGCAACTTAATTTTGGTTGAAATCAATACTGCAATGTAGTAGTTGAAAATTTGTGAAAACACATCAGTATTTATACCTATAATTTGGCCTTAACCTTGCGTGTTAGTTTTATTGCGATTAAACAAAATTCGACTTTGAAATTATTTGTGTTATCTAAATTAAATTTTATTTATTTCTTAATTTAAATTGGTAATTTATTTTTAACATTTTTAAATAAATTTATTCAGCTAAAAATATTTTATTTTTATTCATTTAATTCATTAATTTTTACTTTTATATAAATGGTCATTTTACGGTCGAATTTTCTTGTTATTATGTTATTTTTTATGTAAATTTCGTGCGGTTCTTGATGCATTTTGTATTTATTTTATTTTATTTTTTATGTTTTTGATTTTATATTTATTTATATTCTCTCAGATTTTAAAGTGTTTAGTTGGTGTTGTATATTGTATTTTAAGTTATCTTGGTGCTGGGTTTTTGTGCTGTATTACTGATGCATTTAAACAATTCTCAAGGCTATTTGTGTGCTGGCCCAACACTTCTTTGATGATTGTGGGTTCGGAAAAATGAAAATTAGGCATACGATTTACATCAATTGTCCTCCGAGATTTATTTTCATTTAAACTCTCTTCCTCCACCAACGATCTGCGAGAATGGGTTGGGATCCTTATATTTAGTGTAGTGACTAATTTCAGTTGGCAACTGGTTGTGTGTGGCCACTCGAATTCTTGATTTCCTTAAGATTTATAAGGGGGTTTAATTGTTTATTGAATATTCATCGAAAAAGGACTGACAAAATTGGCTAAAACGTCGCATTCATGTCATATAATAAGGTTTCATTGAAAATCTCCTGGCAGGTTTCCTTATCGGGTCCTCTCAAATGATGAATAGCTACCTGTCACGTTTGGATACCCGTGCTTGGAAAAACAATTAATAACATAGCAAATAAATTCTGGCTGCTTACCCTCCTGTGATGTACGGTTAGCTTTCATAGTGATAATTTCTCCTTCTTCTTGTTTATTGAATGCTTTAGAAGTCCGTATATTTCTCCTTGCCATTTTTTTGATAGAAATGAATATTTTCACCAAATTGTGATTAATATCGAGTAGGTGTGTCAAAAGGGATAGGAAAAAATTTGCGGTGTGCACACACTCGGTATGTAACAGTTATCTGCCAGGATGTCTTCGATCGAAAGTAAGCGTGGGAAAGAAACGCACAGATTTCTGTTTGACATTTTTCCTTTGGTATTTTGGAGAAAGTCAAATCAATATTTTTTGTGCATGATCATGACTATCGATTCTTATAGTCGCGGCATCTCAACTAAAAGTTATATGGAAATTCATTGGCGAAATTTATTCATTGATCAGATTTATCCAGATGACACCAGTTGTGACTGAATCTCCTCCAAGAATTATTATCGGAATCGACTCATTGGTACTACGGGGTAAATTATATTTGGTATGATTCTTAATTGTGAAGGAGTTAATTCTTAGATCGGCTCTAGTCAAGTTATTCACACATGCTCTCGTCGAAAGTCTCTCTCATCAGAATTTCTGGACCTCTTCGAGAATTAACGAAGCTGGAATATTAAATGCCTGCACCACTTGGGATAGTTCCTATATCACTATGAAATTTCAGTGACACAAATTTATGTGGATTTTTATTTAATTTTCTTTTCCTCTTATTACGTGTGATTGCGGCTGTTGTGTAAGTTTTTTTATGTTCGTCTAATAAATTTGTATAATCGTTTCATGCATCTTCTATAAATCTATTATAAGTAATCCGTTTATCACCTTAGTGTACGACCTTTTATGTTCAATAGCTTTCGTCATCATCTCGTTGGCCTGACTGATAATTATTGAAATTACTAATGGGTTAAATTATTCTCACGGGGTTCCTGATAGTTTTCTTTCATGTAATGTTAGGCCTTAAGACGAAACCTATGCATTTTAAAGTGTTACGGATGTGTTTTCGTGATTTACCGCGGTGATCATCTCGTTGGGATTTATTTGAGAGGAACAAAAGAAAATCTGAAAGTTGATGGGCGGTTGAATTTGGGTTTTCTTTAGAACCTTTGTATTTTTATTTTGGGAATTATAATTTCACTTGAAACCTCTACATTTTTTCATTGGGAATGATAACAATTTGAGGTTTAGTTTTTCTTAAAATTTTTATATTTTTACTTTAGGAATTAATTTCATTAAGGATCTTTACATTTAGAAATTATAGCAATTCTAGAGCTGGTTTCATTTAAAATCTCTATATTTTAAAATAGTAATTCGAGATTTAGTTTCATTTAAAATCTTTATATTTTAATAGTAATTCGAGATTTAGTTTTATTTAAAATCTTTATATTTTAAAATTTTTGGAAGTTATAGCAACGATTTTCTATCTTTAAAATCCCCGTCTCCTTCCCTTAATTGATCCTAGGATAGGGTTATGTCAATGTTAGGAATTTATGAGTGGCCACTGGTCTACTCGGTGTTATGATTTGTAGCCGTTTGTTAATACAAATTTTAGGTCGAATTTATAGGATTTGAGTGATGACGAAATAGCCAAAAGACTATTCCTCATTTCAACCCATTTTCCTTATACAGAATGATAATTTACGTTTCAGCTACTGCGTTCTCACGCCGTAGCCTTCACGGGCACGAATCATTGGCGGACTTACACCGCACTTACACGATTCGATAGGGGTATGACTAGTTTATTTCCTTGCGGTGATGTGTCGGCTGTGGGCCGGAAAAATTTCGACAAGAGTTCATTTATGAAAACTTTTATTAAATATAATATATATCATAGTTATCATTCATCGTTTTATTTTCACATTCTAACCTTTTCCCACGCCGACACCTCAAACAGAGCTCATATGAGGTTGTTTGGGTACGACATGGAGAGAGTTTTCAAAACATCTCTTCACTCACATTGAAAATTGTTGTTTCTTTCACTGATTAAGACTGAGAACTACTAATTCAAGTGATAAAAACTGATTCTAGTTATTAAAACTGATTCAAGTTTGTAAAAACTGATTAAAATTATGTGAAAATGAATCGGTATATATACCTATCATACGACCCTAACCTTGCATGTTTAAATTTGATTTAGTAAAACAAAATTTGACCTTGTGATTTTCTAGTATATTCTAATCTTAATTTCATTATTTTTGTAATTTAATTTGACAATTTTATTTATTTTTTTTTAAATTGAGTTGTTTCCAATTCAAATTATTTACTTTTAGTTCCATTTTTATGGATTTTCGCATTTTTTTGGTAAATTGTCAAATTTCGGTCAAATTTTCATGTTCTCATGTTATTTTTCATGTTTTTTTCGTGCGGATCTTGTTGCACTTTGTTATTATTTTAATTTACTTTGTGTTTCTTTTGTGATTTTATTTTTAATTGTTTTCCTTCTCATATTTTAGCATGATTAGTTGGTGTTTTATGAGTCCGATTTTAAATCTGCATGTTGTATTTGCGTGTGTATTACCGATTCATTTAAACAAATTCGTGTCTTGGCCCAAAACACCCAATAACTTACCAGAAACTAGCAATAAAATTAAGAAACCCTGGTTTTGTTTCTAATTGTATTAAAATAAATTGTTAATTAAAATATTTTTCATTTACAATTTAAATTATAAATATTAGTTCTAATTATGTCTGTATTCTAATATTTTATTAAATTTAATATTATCCTCGCTAAATTATTAACTAACATTGTTTAACTATATAACATTTATAAAACTTTTTCGCAAACTTAAAAATTGTTTATTAAAACGGTTTATCATTTTAAGTCTTTTATCGGAATATTATCACATATAATTATTTCTACGATTTTTTTTATCTAAAATATATTTTAATGATTATATGCAGTCCATCATTAGCAATTTCGTAAGTCTTAACTCATTTTTGGAATTTATTTATATTATAAATATTATATTCTTATTTTAATTAAAATTTTTAAGGAACGATACATCTGGTGATTATCATACATTTATCCCTGATAAATATGAGCTGATTTTTAATAATTCTATGTGTGATATTGCATTTATCGTAACTCATCAGCCTCTTATGTCAAAACTTGATAAATTACAAAATTATTTTCAATCAGAACTTAAATTTTCAACCTATTGCACATACATTGAAGACAACGAGAGTCTTAAATTTTATTTAAGAGATCTTAAAACACATGATGTCTCGTACGCACTTCTATTGCATGATAGCTTTGAAAATAGAAATTTTTATGATCTATATGTTTTGCACAAGGACGAGGGTAAGTTTTTGTCGATGCTTAATTTAATAAATAATATAACAATTAAAATAGTTCATCAGTGAAATTTGATAAACAATTTATTAAATTTTTTTTGGCTTAATTGTAATTTCATATTTATCAACTATTAAAGAGTTTAATTTTTAGTTCTGCCTAACATAACATTGGAAAAAGTTATTTCTTTAGTAAGAAGTGATTTTGATAATATGATGAGTAAAGTAAAAATATTGAAAAATATTCCGTCAAAATGGCCGCATTCAGTAAAGCCTGAGGATTTGGAGTATAGTAAAATAAATGATAAGTTGCGTTACTATTTCTGCTTACTGTCGGATAGTCGAACATTATCCATAGAAGAATTAAATTATGTCAATGATTATTTAGTTACTCGCAAAGAACTTCTTCAGATATCGAAGACTAAAAATATTTTTGAAAAAGGTGAGTATTATAATGTTTTTAGATTTTATTCAAACTTAACTACATTTGATATGCTTATTTTAAAGTGGTTAATTATTTCTTAGTGATCATTTTAGTTTAGGAATTTATTGTTTAACTTTTTATTAAGCAACTGAATTTAGTAAATTACATTTTAATTATTTTATTAATAATTTTTATAAGCTAAAACTTTAATCAAAAATTTGAAAAATAAAATGTTATTACACAATACAAACGTATGTGGCATTTTATTAAGATGATACTTTCTTTAATGTTAGTGTGATATTTCTCGATCCAATATAATGTCAAATTCTTTGTTAAGCTACAAAAGTTTCAAATGAACATTAACGATATTTATTGATTAAAGGGGCACTGATAATGAAAGAATTAATCCACACTGCTACTTATAATAAAATTCATATACATTGAAATTTACTAAAAATCACTGCCTGCATAGAAAAAGTTAAAACATCTAGTAATCCCAATTTATTGGTTTATAGTGTTATTATTCATTGTCGGAAAGGATACATAAAATTAAAACATTTGGGTAAATCGATTTTCTGCAACGATATTTAAATCTAGGGGAATTAAATGTAAAATCATACCACAGATCAATACTTAAGTCTCATAATCCACACTGCTATAAATGACTCACTGGTTTTATCGTATCTAATCTTCAATCATTCCCTATCAATTGCAGATCTAGAAACTTCTCACAGTTGGTGAATTAATGAACACTTATCCCCGTGAGTGGCGGAATATTTAATAATTAGCCTAAACTTTGTTAAAATCATTACTATGTCGTCTCAAACACAGTCGACGTTGCTTCGCCGGTTCTCTACCAAATACGTTATACCATTAAAAATTAAATCAAAAATTCTGTTTATCCTAGACTCAATCAAATATTGAGTGAAACACCAAAATTCAAGCCTACTGGTGAAACGGTCCTGTCACACAAGGGCCCGCGAATCGATCTCATTTACTTGACCCGATCAATAATCAAGAAGGGTCACACCTGAATTTTATTTGTCACGCAGTCATGATCGTGACTTCTTTACTATTTGAGCTTAATTTTACACATTTTTGTACTAGTTTAACCATTCCATACATTACTATCATTCATTCTGCTACTTTATCATTGTTTTCTATTTTGATTCCCACAAATACTGATTTTTGTATTTACATTTTCCTTGTACTCATGCATTTTCTAGTGGTTTGTACTTCCTCGGTTAATCCTTGACGTTGATCCAACCTTTAAACACTGTTTCGTATCTTTATTTCATTTTGACGCTACTTAATAGTACAAAACAAAAGTTTACTGGGGTTAAAAGAGTTTAAAATTTGAGAAAAACTTGATTTTTCACAAAACTTCAAGTTATATAGAATTTAATTTTCAAGTTAGGGTTTCGGCTTCGTTCTTATAATTTCAATGAGGTAATTCGGGTTCCAGAGCTTTTGTTTTCCGGCTCTGAATAGAGCTAAACAACAATATACAGAAATAAATTAATATATATTTCAGATAATTTTATTCAGCCATCGAAATTCGTTTTCAAAGGTAATCATGGAGCCAACATTTTCGATATTAAATATTTAAAATTAGGACCGAACCGAACTGGCACTGTTATCAAACTCAGTCGTGCCGAAGATTACGATTCGGAACCATCGTTAAAATATACGACTTTAGACGTTGGTTTTGCCGGCTCTCTCTCCCGACTACATCACCAAGTAATTCTTGAATTTTAAATTAATTTTTACTT